>JAJKFI010000050.1:8998339-9011751 GCA_029204185.1 Lerista edwardsae
GGAAGCTAGTGGAGGACAGGGAGGCCTGGCGTGCTGTGGTCCATGGGGTCGCGAAGAGTCGGACACGACTTAGCGACTGAACAACAAAGTACCCCATTGTGGTTATTTTGGCACTATAGGTAATACTTGTGATTGCTATGCTTGAGATGGTGAAATGGAGGTGTAACCAGATACACCTAATGGAGGACCTTTGAAGGGGTAAGATGTGATGGGAACAGGTATGGACCCCATCGAGGGGAGGGCAGTGCTGAGAACACCCTCTCCTTCCCTTAACTGTGTACAGGTCTAACTCCATTTTGGATTTCATCCTGGGAGTTCTGAGCTGCTATCCTGCAAAGAGGAAGTCACACAGGTGATCCCCGGGAGATGGCACAAGATAATGAAGACAATGCTGACCATTAAGGAGTGGTGCCAGGGACATCCGAACGAACGTCTCCCTTCCCTCAGGGTCTTGTGATGCAAATCTGGATATCTGACAAAAGGGCATGGCCAGGACAACTTCTGCCTAAATCTCTCAATTTAAGATTCTAATCTGCCCAGGAGCTAAACTAACCTGGAAAGTCTTTTTTGGACTAAGCCAAAATGTTTCCCCACCAAAGTTTAAAGCAGCAACAGAGCATCAGAGTGATTTTGTAAAAGAAACAAAATGTTGTGTTTAGGAAAAGCATGAAGCAATTTTAAAAGGAACAAGGTTTGGGCTGGATAGAAAGAAATTGTGCTTTCCCAGCAGAAGAAGAAAAGGGGGGAAGTTTTGAAATGTTGCAGAGAAGGTTTAAATATTGTACCTGCCTTAGCCTTCTTTATCTATTGTCAACCTTATCACCACTACTGTACTCCAGAATCTGGTAAGGGCCGTTCAAATGCGGACTCCCTTCCTGCCACTCCAGAGTACCAATCATTTATCAAGATGATTGGGTCAGAAGTAAGGTGGGAAAGGGAAGATTACAACTCTTATGGTTTACATCTGTGTAAGTACTTACCACACTGTCTCCTTTCTGCTTTTGTTTGAATGTGCCAACCCTATTGTAATCTTGTCTTAATCTAAAGGTACTGATGTTTGCATCTGACTACCCTTGGTAGTCACTCCTCCCTGACCCTTAGTTGGGGTCACCCTGGAAGGGAGGGGGAGCAGCAGTAAAGAAGGACCACCGATCAGATGTCTCATATCACCAAAATTGCCAATAGCAAGTTGCCAATGTTTTTATTTGTTGTTGCCAATTCCATATTTGCATGTTCAACTGTATAACTGATCAAGCCCAGATGTACAAATTACACAAGTTCTGTGGTCTCCTTGGAGGCGTATTGCATTTGTGTCCGTTTTATTAATGTCCTACACATTAGTAAAATGTATTTCTCTTTCTGCAACATCATAGTCCAGCTGGCATTCTTTTTGTTGACTTTAAACTTGGTAAGCTATAGCAGGGGTCCCGTGGGGGGATCGGTGGGCTTGGAGGTTTTGCGGACTTCAGCAGGAACGGGGAACGCACGCCGGGAAAACGAACATCTCAATCTTTGGAAGCCAGTCACACTGCTTAAAGAGACAGGGGCTTGGAGAAATCACCTCCTTTGGCTTGATTTCCTCCCATTTCATTTGGATTAAAGGGGCAGCAGCGGGGAGGCACACTCAGAATGCCACCCCTGGCCACTCTGTCACCCAGGATCATGTGGCCCCCTGGACTCCCCGCCAGGTACATCACTGATATGCATCTGGTTGCTTTGAGCTCTATGAACTGCGCAATGGTGCCATTAATAAGCATAGATTAGAAGATACTTCTACGTTTTGAAGAAAAGCAGGTTTCGGTTTTAAAATTAGTCTTTAAAGATCAGTGTGACCTAGTGAAACAGAAGGGTGAACATTGTAAAAGGAAAGTCTTATATTTAATTAAGCGTTCCAATTTCATTTCTGATTTTGTTAGCATCGGTTGTGTAGAAAGTTTGAATGTATTAACATGTATTTCATGCTCTTAAGCATTTTGGCTTTAGACAGCAAGAACATAAGCTGCATCTGAGACGCATTTTCACACAACTGAAAATTTGACTGCTGAGCCAATTTAAATTCTCCCGAGCCTGTGGCTGATCTGTTGCTGCCATAAAGGGGGCAATATATTATTGAGCTAGTTGCTGACTTGGACACAGGGCGCTTTTATGGGGGGCGCAGGCATTACAAGTAGAATTCCCTCACCTGAAGAAGT
Source organism: Lerista edwardsae (assembly GCA_029204185.1). NCBI lineage: Eukaryota > Metazoa > Chordata > Lepidosauria > Squamata > Scincidae > Lerista > Lerista edwardsae. The sequence goes on from JAJKFI010000050.1 coordinate 9,000,532, forward strand.
AGCAGTTCACTGTGTTATCTCAGTATCCCACCACTTCATTCTGCAGCATATGCAGAGGAATCCCGAACAGTTCCATTGTCAAAGCACTCTATATGATGTTTTCCATCCCCCGCCCTCCCTGGGAGGAGGCAGAGCAAAGGGACACCTTGACATGAAACCAAATTGGTTCAGCTATAAATGATTGTAGGACAAGTTCAATAACAGAAGCCTTCTGTAATCTATTTTAGAGCTAGGCAACTAGTAACCCAGCCACTCATTTATGGTCATGGGGATTTACCATTTGTTCCTAGCGCCATAGTTCTCAATCCCAAGAACAGCAGACCTTATAATGTAGAAGAGATGCTTTCCAAGAAGTGATTGCTCCCATCTCAACTGACAATCCAATTATAACAACTGTTCTAGCACTGATGCAATTGCAGTGTAGCCTTAAGACAAGGGAACAAATGTTATCCCCTGCCCTCAAAAACTTGCCATCAGCTGGCAGCAATACCACTCGGTGCTCCCATTGAGCATCTTTTCAGCGCTGAGAAGGTGTACTTTCTTAAAGCAAATAGTGTTTTTCCTCAAAACCTTTTTACTGCTATTGTTTTATTACTTGCCACAAACTAGCCAAGGGTTGGCAAGAAGCAACTGAGAAAAGCAAGCAAGTAAACAGTATTTATATACCACCTTTCAACAAAAAGTTCACAAAGCGGTTTACAAGCAAAAAAATAAAGTTAAATGGCTCCCTGTCCCAAAAGGGCTCACAATCTGAAAAAATGCAGAACACCACCAGCAGCAGCCACTAGAAAAGACACTGTGCTGGGGTGAAGAGGGACTGTTACTCTCCCTCTGCTAAATATAAGAGGAACACCACTTGAAAAAGTGCCTCTTGCCCAGTTAGCAGGGGTTAAAAGGATCTTCTGCCCTACAACTCTGTCTAATTTACAGACACCCCCCCCCAATGCTTCCGAAACGATATTTGCACCAAAACTGCTGCTAGGCACGCAGAGAAACACCAGTGTCAAGTAAGCTCAACCTCTGCAGCTGTACTTGTGGCTTCTAACCAGCCACAAGTCTTGTGCTTTCCTCCACGCTATCTGCAAGTTTGAAGAGGAGAGACAGATTTAAACAAGCTTAACCTTGACAAGGTGATGTCCGGAATTCGTGTAAAATGTAATGCAGCCATATTTTCCCCCCAATGTTGGTGCACTAATTCCCTTTGCTCTCAACATTTCTCTCCAGCTCATTACATGCGCCACACGGACACCTTAGCATATTTTACATGTACAATAAAAACGTGAACAGACTGTTTCGCTTCAGTTGTCAACACAGCACTGTACATTCTGTGTTAATGTCCAAAACACTTCCTCCGCAACACCATCCTGTGATTTTTTTTTCCCTTCAAGAACATGACATGAAAACATTGCAATTCTGTACTGATTTCCAGGATGCAGTTGAAAGGATTTGTTTAGGGATGCTTTTAAAGCCTCTGTTTGATTTTTTTAGACAATTGTAGACAGGAGCTAATAGTTTGTTTAAGAGCTGTCTTGAAATACTGTGCTAGTGAATCAGCAAGCTTTTAATTGAACTTCAACAATTAAACATGATGGCTGGAATGGATAATGCTTTGCAGACTTGCCACTGGAAGGAAAATGGTACCTGGTTTGTTGGTATCTGGGATTAACAATGCAAGAAGTGTGAGGCATTATTTATTTATTTTATTTTATTTTGAAGAATTTATACCCCGCCTTTCCCCTGCCAAAGCAAATGCCCAAGGTGGCTTACATGGGCAGGCTAGTCTAAACCACCATTTTTCAATGGTGTTTTTTTGTGTGTTTTTTATGAATATACAGTATTCTGTGATTCACCGAATCTTCAGTCCCAGATGTAGCCTTCACAGTGTGGTTCTCTCCTCTGGCTGTGTGACAGCGAGCTTCATCAGTCCAGCCTGGACAGGTCCTCAAGGTTGCCGGCTGGCCTTCACACAACATTCCCGCAAACAGCTCCACAATGACCCCTTTCTGCCACAACACGTACTGCAGCTTGTCCCCGCCTGGTGTTCTGTCTCCCATCCAAAAACAGACCACAGAGTCTCCTGCTTAGCTTCTGGCAGTACCATCAGCTCAATCATCAGTCCACACCTCCACATGAAACAAGGGTACAATGTATAACTGTGATTTTCAACCCCTCTCATCGCAACACTAAAATGGTCAAGGCACACCATCGGCTTTTTCACAGTTGACAAGGCACACTGTGCTGCCAGTAGGAGGCTCATATCCTGCAATGGCCCTACTATTAGTCTCAAATTCCTGTGGCACACCTAGGGACTATTTGCAGTACACCAATGGGCCACGGCACAGTGGTTGAATGTGGCTGATGTATACAAAGAAGGAAGAGCGAATGAGGTTCTTGTTCAAAGAGTCACCCTCACTGTAAGGTGCAAAGGAAGGCTAGGTCACAGTCTGACTCCATTTTGTAAAAATGCCTCCATTTTGTGAGAAAGAGCTGAAGCTGCTAAAGTGATTAGCTGGTGGTAATCAGCTCACTTAGAATGGTGCTTCTCATTTGCCTTGCTTTTTGCAGAGAGATGTGAGGTCGCAGCTGGTTCGTGGACACTGTACCATCAGCTTGCAAAGACACACCTAATCAGGAAGATTCCATCCAGCAGGTGATGCAGTCAAGAACATTCTGCACAGCTGAGACCCATCACTTAGTTTAAGTGTTTATGTAACTTTTTCTGATCTTTTTGTGACCTCTAAACATTCCATCACTCAATCAGGATGTTTCTGACCTTTCTCCTGATTGGACGAGTGATTATGCTAGAGGGGTATAAAGATACCTAGTTGTGAATAGTAATTATCAGAGACCTTGAAATCATCAGAGATTGCTAGACCATCTTTGGCCAAGAGAGCCAGTATATAGTAGACCTACTGCCTGGTTGGACTGAGAGGAAGAAGGTGAACTAACTTCTTTGTAGGTTAGGGACTAGTCTAGTGTTAGGAGTATAGCTTTTTTCTTATTTTAATGTGTATCTCTGTTAAGTCTCTGTTGATTCTTTTATGGCTTTCCAGGATATGTAACTGTTTTCCTAATAAATACAGTTAAGTTATAAGCTTGTTTTAATTGTGAGTACATGGAAATATTACTAGCCTAAATTTAGCCTTACTGCTTGGGCACTCTATCATTTTGAGGGTGCAGTCCAACACACCTGTAGGCCCAACGCAAGCTGCTTGCAGTGGCTCTGTGCTGGTACAAAAGTACTGTAAGGTGCTTTTGTGCCAGCACTGATGCTGTGGGGTTGATGCAGGCAGCAGTGTTGGACCTGTGGCACTGGCAGAAGCTGACAATGCACTGCTCCTGTGCCAGCCAAACGTGGCTGGCACAGGGGTGGTTCGGGGTGGAATTGGGTGCGGGGTGGGCCTGGGGTGGGGGTGGAGCCTGGTTGTGGCCATTAGGCTGCATCCAACCCCCTGGCTTGCATGGTACTGATTTGGGCTGCAAGGGGAAACTAGGATTTGTGCCTAGTATATAGCAGATGTAGATCCAAGTAGCCTATAGGGCTGGTTGGTACCTACCCTGGGGCAAGGGTGCAAATGTGCCCTTGCCCTGTGGAGGCTGTAGGCCATGCCCAAGCTGTGCTGGATATGGTGCAGGCCTGTTCCAGCGTAGCTTAGGATTGCGCTCTGAGTTACTTTATAGCTTTGTGCTAGTCCCTGTAGTTACAGCTAGTCTTGCCTGTGGCGTTACTGAAAATTAAAAGTCCTCTTTGGAGGCTATTGCCTCTTAGCTGTGGTCCCCGGCTGGTAGCAGAGGATGTTGCCTTGCAGTGCAAGTTCTTAATGACACACCCTGTTAAATATTCACCACTCATAAGGGCCCTGGCTGGTGATAGGGTGCATGAACCTGTGAATTACAACCACCGCCTTGCTTTTAAAATCTGAATTGTTCCCTTCTCCCACCCCACAGAGAAGCATCAATTGCCGGAGGAGGAGAAAACAAGCCAGCAACAGAAGAACCATCATTGACAACTCCACAATCTCTATATTTGTTCCCTGGGTACCTCAGGCTGCAACGCTATGCACACTTTCCTGGGAGTAAGTCCCCTCCCACTGAACACAATGGGACTTACTTCTGAGTAAGCATGTGTAAGATTGTGTTCTCAATTTCCTTTCCTCCGTTTTTTCTCTTGGTTCATGCATGGTTCTAGGTATGGTCCTCTTGAAAACATGCAAACTGTGCAAGGATACTAAAGTCCACAGTCACAAACTACCCAAGACCCTTTCAGAAAGGGAGCTGCATCCAGGGTATTTCAGTAACCTGTTTATGCCACCTGAGTGATTTTTTTTTCACCCCAGTGCATTCAGGTGGAGAAACACTTTATGCCATCAAAAGGAGAATGAGGCACCCTTGTTAACAAAAACCTCACATTGGCTGTCTCTATGCATGTTTTCCATTATTCATAATTTAAAATTGAGTCAAATAAAATGTTGGAAGTGGACATAGAATAGACAGGATTGCTGCATAAATGAGTCAGTCGAAAGGTAGGTGATACAACCCAGCTGGGTCAGCTTCCTTCTGTCCCTCTGCTTTGGCATGCTCCCAAAAAGATGAGTTGAAGGAGAAATACAGCCTCCAAAAGCTGGGGGGGGGATAAATTGGAAAAGGAGAGGGAGGGAGTTTGCTCTCAGATGAAGAGAAGAGGTTAAGGTCACACCTGTTTACCAATCTGGGCAATTTCTTTGGACCAACTTAGCTGCTGCTTCTTTCTAAAATTTGCCACAGCCATCAACTTCTGGCCCATTTACCTCATTGCTGGCTTTGAAACGGATTCTTAAAGCTGTCAGGGCAATCCCTGCTGCTTCCGGCTCCTCCCCTTCCTGATCTGTCACCTAGATAAGGCTACTCCATTGCTGGAGCAACAGAAGCAGCAATTGCGTTGTGGGCAGTGATGTCATGCACCCACTACGCACCACTACGCCAGTACCGGTTCCTAGAAGTTGAGTTGGCCCTGCCCACTTGAAGCTGGCCCCATCAGCTGGTTGGCTCAGCAGCTGCACATGCATACTACACGCCCGCAGCAGTTTCCTGAACTTTCTGTGAGGAGGCAGGCAGGCAGGCAGTGTGGTGGTGGTGGTGGCGGCGGCAGCAGCAGCAGCAGCAGAGCGAGAGGACCGGTGGCGGCGGCGGCGGCGGCGGCGGCAGCAGCAGCAGCAGCAGCGAGGGAGACCCAGGAATAAGGCAGCAAGCGTGAGAAGGTAGGCTGCCTGGGGCTCCCGCTCCCTCCAGCCGCGCAGATCCAGCATCCCGGTTCCTCCTGCAGCCTTCCCCAGCTCCCACGCAGTGTTTTTTTTTTGGTCGCCCGTTCCCCCTCCTGCTCCTTGCCGGCTCCTTGCATTTAACATTAAAGTTAAATGGCTCCCTGTCCCAAAAGGGCTCCCAATCTAGTACAGTCTAGCCTGCTATTTAACCAGGGAACAGTTGAAGCAAAATATGTATATACACCTCTCTAGAAAGCAAAGCAGTAGAAGTTAAATCAACACTAACCAGAAGCTGAAGTTATTCCAAACGTGATCACATCCATGGCAACAATCATGACCTCACTTCCGGATATGACCTCACTTCCTGCCACGACATCACTTCCGGCTTATGACATCACTTCCGGTGGGCGGACCCCAACAAGTGCCAATCAAAAGTGAGTACCTGTTCCGAAATCATTTGGATGACACCATTGGTTGTGGGTAATAGGCAGCTGTGATTTCCAGTGGTGGCTCCTGTGGAAACCTTTGTCCCACCATGACTCAAAGAGGATGATCTGAACTGGCTTGCTCCACCCCTTCCAGTGACACAGGCACATATTAAAAATGGCAGTTGAAATGTTTTCATTTGCAGTGTAATCCTATGCAGGTCAACTTAGAAGTATATTACAATGAATTCAAGGGGACAATGGGATTGTTAGGCTGCAATCTGACACAGAGAATCCAATTGCAGAGAATGGGACTTTTTTCTGAATGAACATGCATAGGACTGTGCTATAAATTATTTTCTTCAGTTTGGTTGTTACTTATAATGTACTTTATGGTAGTACAGTGCTTTACTAGTACATATTCATTAACACCATATTGTGAGAGAGATTTTAAAAACAACCAAGAGTCCCCCCCCTTTTTTTATACTGCTTAGATCATGTTTAGGTTTAAGGAGGAATCCACTGAATGGAGGAAATAAAAACATGACACAAAAATAATCCACTAAGGAATATCATGTTTTTCCAACTAGCAACTTCCCTCGTTTAATATATACATTTAGAGGGTGCTGGGAATGCAGAATGGCAGCGGTTTGGGGCATGGGAAGGCGGGGTGAGGATAGTCCAGGAGGCAGATCAGGCCTGGAGGTGGGGAGGAGGATGACACCGGCCTGGCAGATTTCCTTAGCCCCATAGGACTGGCTGGTGCACAGCAAAGGTTCCAGCACAGGTTGGGATTGTCCCCTCAGTAACAGTTTCCATTCTCATCTATGTTTTATGTGTCCAGCAAAAATAGTTGATGAAAATACCCATTTAATAGCAGACTCCTACACATGCCTTACTCTAAGAAAGGCCTATTATGTCCAAGTAAATGTGTAGGGGATTGCAGCTGAAGGGTCCTGACCATAATTTTTAACTTTATATTGCATTTTAGAAACTTGCTTTATATGACTCTTCTTAACTGTCTCATGAACTCGGAATCTTAAACCAGTACAATGCTTTCCTTCATTTCAGAACAAGCTTGATAAAATCTCTCTAGGCTGCTGGAGGATTCTTTGGAAAAAAAATAGCAGCAGTACGTGGAAATGGCATCCCGTTTTCCCCAAATATGATAATTCGTACTTGGCCATTTGCAAAATGTTGCTATTTCTGTTGGATTTATTCATGAGACTATTGTGGTATTAACAACCACTAAACAAAGTCAAGCAAAGGAAGAATATGGTCCTTTCTTCTCCCATTAAAAACACGTTAAATGCATTTCTAGTGCAGAATGATTTAAGTGCAAGATTAATTTCTTTTTCAAGCTTCCAAACAAGGTTACGCATACAGCAGCTCTGTATTTGTTATGCTGGACATGATGCCTTACACTTTCCCAACCCAATTTTTTAAATATCCTGGGAGCCCTGGAGATGAATATCGTAAAATAATTTACTGCCACAACCTTGGGAAGAAGGACCTAATCTGGTGCAAAACTTTGGCAGTGGCAGCAGGACAAATATGTCAGCCTGTGAGAATGTGTGGACCATCCCAGAACATCTTTAACGAAATTAGTTAAATTCTGTATTCATTATTGCAAATTTGCATCAGAGCAAATTAAGTTTAGGAAAATAAAATTAGGACTGCCAGCCAGAGATAACTGGAGGCAGTTCACATGTTCTTGATTTTTTGTTCTATTTCTATGCCACTTTTCATCCTACAGGTAGCTAAGGTGGCTAATAGAATGTTAAAAGAACATATGTAGTCAGGGCTGGCTTTAAGCCAATGTGACCACTGTCATCACATTGGCCCTGTGCTTCAGGGGGCCCCACACTAGCAGGGTGAGCATATTGCCTGTGGCTGCAGCTGGGATCTCTATGGGCTGTAAGACAGTAGGGTGAGCAGAGCAGCTTTGCCTTGGCCCCTCCCACCGTCCCCTGCCTCTGAACTGCCCCAAATGGGCCACCTGGAAACAGTTGGCAGTGATGTTATGATATCACCACCAACTACTTCCACATGCCATGTTTTGCATGTGGCACAAACAGTGCTCTTCTTGGTGAGTGGGGGCCTCGCAGGGAGGGTTGGGGGCCCTACAGGAATGCCCCACATTGGGCCCCACTGCTGCTAGAGCTGGCCCTGTATGTAGTTACCAAAGGAATAAAGTACAATGCTCCAGGGGGCCCTGAGAGGAATTTTATCAGGGAGTACCAAGTTTCGTTGGGGCCCCTTCTCCATTGGATCATAATTCCTTACAATCATTGGATAACATGATTATAATTATTTGATCAACACTGTTGGCAGAGAGGCTGTGGGATGCGATTGGGATGTAATGTGGGAGGTACATAGGAGGGACAAGGAATCTATGCCATATCCAAACCCACTTCAGCTTACAGATGCCCCCAATACACAAAAAAATGTCATACTAATGGCAGAACTGGCATAGGTAGGAGTAAACCCACAGGGAATAAGGGGAAAGGGGAAAAAATGCTAGGAAATTACACTCCCTGTTAACTCCTCCCCAAGCACATTTTCCTATGACAGGATACAGACTACATGGTACAGCCAATCACAGCACACCAATCCCAGTACATAATGGTACAGGCTGTATAGCCATGGAGGCTCCAGTTCAGATGATAAGATGTGAGGCACCTGGCTATATCTAGCCTCTCAAAGGGGAACTTTGGTGATGGGAACCAACATTCTCTGCACAGAGTCCTAAGTTTGCTGCACGGGCAGTTCCAGAGTGCTTGGTGGGGCAGTCACACACTAGTCTCCAGCGGTCTCTGTTCCAGAAATCTCCAATGTCCTCCATTCAGATAGCTAGATGGTCTGCCTCCTACACCCACCCTTGCCTGGCAATCTGTCTTCCACCTTTATTCCCCAGGGTCCTCATTAGTTCTACTAGGTTGCAACTGTAAGTCACACCCATGGCAGGCAAAGGCTGCCAGGCCTTTCCCAGGCCTGTCTGGGCAAGGAGCCACTGCTGACATCACATGCTATCTCCTCGGAGTAATCCTCCGCATTCTCCATACAGAGGGGGTGGCGGGGAAAACCAGGAAGTGATGGGCATCATCACCTACAGTTCCACCTGTCTTAACGGGGGAGGAGTAGGGACCCACTGAGCTAAGAGGAGTGAGTGTCCGCTGGTAAATTACAGGGACTCCAACCATTTATACTGCTGGTCAAATATTCATCTGCATCTCTTTTGTTTTTCAGGACTGCACAATTGCCAGTGAGTGTCACTGCCCCCACCCCCAAAAAGAAGGAAAGGTAATGAGCATGACAAGTCACCAATCTCTCCCCCCCTCCACTTGCAATGGCACAGCTGCCCTGCTGGGAGAAGATGGTTGGAAACTTGCTTGTGTGTTTCTCTTTCAGATGCTGCCCTGTTACTGATGTCATTCAATAAAAATCTTGACTGTATCAACAGTCAGTCGACTTTTGTTAGCAGATAGGGATCCCTCCTAGCCACCCTGCTTGTTCCTTAGCTGGCCACAGGGCAGGAATCTGGGGCAGAAAGGGACCTCTCTGCTCTCAGGGTCTGCATCATCATCACTCCATGAATTCTTGGACTCCATCAGGGCCAGCTTTAAGCCATTTGGACCAAATGCTCCCACACCAAAGGGCCCCTAGTGCTAGGGTAATTACCATAGAGCACAATCCTATACAACGCTGGAATGGCGAGGCCAATGGGCCTGCCCCAAATCCAGCACAGTATAGGAGAGGCTGGAGCCTCCCTGGTGCAACAGCAAATTCATGCCCTTGCACGAAGGGAGGTACTAGCCTCCCCAATGTGCTAAATAGCAGGCGCAGATCCGAGGAGGCTGCATGGCACAAATTGGGGCCTTGCAGCCTCACGAACGGGTCCAGGATTCGGCCTTATGGCTGAATCCTGGGCCCACTCCCTAGCAGGCCAGCATACCTGCTGGTCTGCCCACAACCCACCTAGAAACGCCCTCTCCCCGCCCACTCCTTCCTTCCCCGCCTGCCCTGTTTTGCCCCTGCGTCGGCCGGCAGCGTGGGTGCACCAAGGCCAGCGCTGTCTGCTGCACATGTCTCGGTGCATTAGCGCCAAAGCGGGGGGGGGCAGTCCGGCACCCCCGCATCAGCGCTACGTCTGGGGCAGGATTGCGCTGCCAGTCTTGTATGCAATTTTATATTAAAATGTGCTTAGATCCATTTAGTCCATTAACTCACACACACTTTTTAAGCACACATTTTGATTCTTTCCATTTTTACCATACAGATATAAAGTCTATAATACATTTTATTTATATCTCTAAAATTCCACATACTTTGGCTGTGAATCTGGGGCCCTGCAAAAAGAAAATGTTTCCAATTGGGCCCTGCAGCCACCATGGCCAGCCCAGGACTGCATAAATTTGTCCAATCCCCTTTTTGAATGCAGTGATTGTCTTCTTGGGCATCGCACAACGTACCATTGATGTCCAGATACTGCACAATGGATGATGACCAGGTCTGGGTTTCCACAAATGCTGTCAGCATTATTGGAAAAGAATGGTGCTGCCATTATTGGAGGGCTGCATCAGCCTGATGATCCTTGGATGGGTTTAAGATACAGTGGTTATTGCATTGGCAACAGCTTTGGTGCATTGTCCAAGTAGAACTGGACAATTAGGCTACAATCCTATACAAACTTGGAAATAAGTCTCAGAGTACAATCCTAAACTGGAGTTAGGCCGGCATAAGCTAAGCCAGCAAAGTTTGGCCAGCACAGGTGCCACCATAAAGTGTTTTTGGACCACTCTCAGAGTCAGGGAAGATGGCTCACATCAATTTACGGTGTCCCTTGTGCTGGCCAAACTTTGCTGGTTTAATTTATGCTGGCCTAACTCAGTTTAGGATTGTGCCCTCAATTACATAGGATAACTAATATCAGTTGTATTATTAAAAAAGCTCACTAGAGATTGTATTTCCTGCGTCAACGTAGGAAATTTAACTTGCCTCGAGAGTTGCTTGTCCAATTTTACAGAGGTATTATTGAATCTGTCCTCTGTAATTCCATAACTGTTTGGTTTGGTTCAGCAACCAAACTGGATAAGCAACGGCTCCAGAGGACTGTTAGAATTGCTGAAAAAATAATTAGAACTGGCCTGCCCTCAATAGAGGACTTGTATACTGCTCAGGTCAAAAAGCGAGCAGTGAATATTGCTGCAGATCCTTTACACCCTGGTCATAATTTCTTCGACCTTCTTCCTTCTGGTCATCGATATAGGACTCTGTATACCAAAACATCTAGGCACAAAAATAGTTTTTTTCCCTGTGCCATTAAACTGCTGAACTTGTAATTATGCTGAGGTGACTTGGAGTTTGAGGCAGTGTTTTATTCTGAATAATGCCCTTATTTGTTCTGTGTATTTATTGTTCATTATGTATGTGTGGTACTGTATGTATATAGCTGGTAGCCGTATCAAATTCCAGGTATGGTTTACATACTTGGCCAATAAAATTATGTATGTATGTATGTATGTATGTATGTATGTATGTATGTATGTATGTAT
>JAJKFI010000050.1:9016335-9034012 GCA_029204185.1 Lerista edwardsae
GTGTGTGTGTGTGTGTGTGTGTGTGTGTGTGTGTGTGTGTGTGTGTGGCGCCGGGTGCCAGAAGTTTTTAGGGCAAGGAGCTTAGCATCACCCCGGAATCTATTAGCTGGAATGGCAGAACTCGCTGAGAAGTGGGTTGCCGTGGACGCTGTCCAGGGTACTGAAAGCAGCATCACTTTGAGCAGAAGCCGCAGACATCCCAGCCCATGCAACAGGGGGCCAAGGTAGCCTAGCTAAGCGGCGCTTCCCTGACTTTCCAATCAGCAATTATCGCAAACCAGCCGCCGACTGCCTTTTAAATCGCATTAAACTACTTAAACTCTAGCTGCCTGGCTTGTCACCTCTTCTGCCCAAAGTCTGCATGAAAAGCAAGCAGTGCCAGAAAAGCACATCAGGACTTTGCCTGCGGTTGCCTTAGTAACTAATATATATTTCCCACAGCTTGCATACTTGTGTCTCTTGTCCAACTACAGCTTTCCCTTTCAAAATCCAAAGATTAAGCTAACTGAGAAAGGTCTGGTGCTTGTGTGGGTTATTTAAAAATTCTGTTTTGACCTTTAAATGACATTTTGTTTCTTTACCCCCCGTGCTTTTCATGGTGCATTCTTCATTTCTGATGTTTGAAATAGCTTTCTAGTCTTTAACAGGATCATTAAAATTAAAGAATATCCAATAAAGGATAATATCCAACTTGGAAATAATTGTATTTATGGAATTGCAGCCTTATGGATTGCGGCTAATAGCAACTTGCCTGTGGTACTTGAAGTATATCTATTCATATACATTCAGGTGGTTGAGATCTAGTCATACAAAGGTCTGCTTATGACTGCATCCATCTTTCTGTATTACATATGTGCATTATTTTTAATGAATATATCACCGTACATCTGTATGTGGAATGTGCCCACATATTAGGAGTATAACTGCATCTGGACATTTTCCCAGAATGTCCTTTCTTTGAGATTTGCATTTGAGAGTGACCTGCCTCCTAGAGCCAACTGTTTTAGTCTTTAATAATATTCCAGACATGTGGAATGATGCTTGGAAAGAAAATGACCTTTATCAAGCCCTGCAGTGACATACTTTTAACTGATCGATATGTTCTGTTCTTCCTTCCCATGTCAACAGGCTACAGTTCACTCCTACAATGACTTCTGTTGCCCCTTCCATTTATTTGCTGTAAGGTCACTTTATAATGGGATTTACACGCACTTAAAAAGTGACACAGTGGGGAGAGGCAACTGCTTCTGCATGTCCTTAACAATGTGCAAGCAGGAAGAGCCCATGAAACTGGTCACCTGGATCTGGATGGCTTCTTGCAACAAAATGATTGGGGTGCTGCTGGTTTTCTTCCCTGCTATCCTCCTGGAGACGGACTTCCTTCCCAAGAATGCTGGCCGGAAAGTTTTGATCTCAGGTGCTTCTTCCCAAAGGTCAGTCGCCAGAATGGATGGTGATGTCATTATAGGAGCCCTTTTTTCTGTCCACCATCAACCTCCAGCTGAAAAAGTGCCCGAGAGAAAATGCGGTGAGATCCGAGAGCAATATGGCATCCAGAGAGTTGAGGCCATGTTTCACACTTTGGACAAAATTAATTCAGACCCAGTCCTGCTGCCCAACATCACTTTAGGCAGTGAAATTAGAGACTCCTGTTGGCATTCCTCAGTAGCCTTGGAGCAAAGCATTGAATTCATAAGGGACTCCTTGATCTCTATCCGAGATGAGAAAGATGCTCTTGGCCGCTGTGTGCCTGAGTCTTCAGCTCATCATCATATCAGGGCCAAAAAACCCATTGCTGGTGTTATTGGTCCAGGCTCCAGTTCTGTGGCCATCCAAGTTCAAAATTTGCTTCAGCTCTTTGATATTCCTCAGATTGCATATTCTGCAACTAGTATTGACCTGAGTGACAAAACTTTGTTCAAATACTTCTTGAGGGTGGTGCCATCTGACATTCTGCAAGCAAGAGCCATGCTTGACATAGTCAAACGCTACAACTGGACATATGTGTCTGCCATCCATACAGAAGGTAGGTATAAAAAGAGAAATTAATGTAATTACCTGCTTCTATAGGACTTTTCTTGCACAATGTTCTTTGTTGTCTGGATCTAACTTTAACCCAAGGAATATTAATTTTTCCCATTTTGAGTAACTGAAGGGTCTTGGTCAAATACAACAGTAGAGAATCTGGGCCTGGGAAGGTCCTGAATCTATATCTCCAAGGTTCGAATTCAAACCATTTGACCATACTGGATGCATATGATCCCTATGCGCTCTATTCTTTTGTTTTGCTTTCAAACATTCTTCCTTGGGTCTTTTGATCACCTGATCAGGGAGATGACACAGTAACTGATTTTTATTAGCAACAAACCTGCCTCATGGAAAATAAAGTGAAAGGAGTATAGTATACTTTTCAAGCACTAAACTGTATACGTAAGCACAACAAGGTGGAAATATCTAGGACAAATACTTAACTCACCGTTTCTTTCAAATCTGAGGCCGCAATTCTAGGCACACTTTCCTGGGAGTAAGCCCCATTGCACTCAGTGGGTATTGCTTCTGAGTAGACCTGCATTGTGCTGTGAGTTTACTTTGGAAGAGCATGCTCCTGCATGAACAGACATATCTGTGCTATTACTTTTTGCTTAAACCAATTGTTTACTCCCTTTTTTAACACATAATTCCAACTTCAAGCAGCCTTTCATTTCTAATTAAAGAGGTAGCAGATGTGGAAATCTACAGGCAAAGTTAATAATGGCATAGACAAATCATTCTCACCGAAAAAGTGCCAGTTCAGAAATGAAGTTTATAGATTTTCGATGAGGCAAGTCCTGCAGTTTTGCCTTGGAGAAAAACAAATCTTTCTGTAATGTCAATTGTATTTTTGCTCCTGTGAAGACCAAGGTGGTTCAGGTGTTTCTAAATCTATACATTGACCCACCCAGGCAAGTACTGTAGAAGGGTTCTTTGTGAGCACTTTTGGATTGCCAGAGGACTGCCAAAAAGATTAATGTTAAATAGTTCATAAAATGAAATGGGCAGAGGTCTATGTTATTGCATAATTACAAAGAATTGTCATAGTCAGGCTACACACTTTTTATCATTGGTTTGTGGATACCTTGCTGTATAGTGACCACCAGCAAGCAAGAAGCTTAATCGGCTTTAACATTGTATCAAAGGAAGTGTAGGAAATGGTTTCTACACTTGGAATTCCTGGGAATAGGGGGCATTAATTTATATCTGGATCATGGCAATTGTCAACCAAAAGAAAATCCAATTAAAATTGCCTATACAGGACTATATCTTATTGTGATCTCTGGTGAAGGTGATTATGGTCTGTGATTCTTCATCAAAATTTGGTATTGGGTTAGGAAGATGCATTTTTGAGTTCTTTAATCAAAGGATTGTGTAATGAAGAGACAGTTTTTCATAATCTACTTTTGTCTGTAATGTAGCTGGACTTGAAAAAAAATTGGCTGTCATGAAATAAGGAAGGCTTCAATTATAGTCATTAAGATTATTTCTGGGTGATTTGGTGTTAGCCATTAAAACATGGAAATAGTCTAATTTTGAAATATGTTTTAAAAGGGAATAATTATTAGTGCAGTTCATTTTCATGACAACTTATCAATGAACCACCACCACCCCCGCCATCTGTTGCATATTGTTGGCACTGATGATAAATTGCTTGTGGACATGAATAGATGTTGTGGCAGGTGAAGGTGAAGAAGTAAAATGGGAACTTACGTTCTTTACTTATATGGGAGACTCCCTTTCAAAATAAATGGGATTATTGAATCATACTGAAAAAATGCATTTTAAAATTAATGTATGGTTTGTAGGTCAAAGATATGAGAGTCAACTTTTACTATAGCCATTTTGTATACGGATGGGAAAATATTTCAGTTGGTTGTCTGTTGAATAATGTTTAAGAAAAAAGTACTTATTACAGGGGATGTTCCTTTCTGGTATCTATTTTGACAGTTTGGATTTTTTAATCAATTCTACTTTTTAGCATGTTGGCTTTTTACTCAACACTATCGTGACATAAACATTTCATAGCTATCATGACAGTGAAAATTGTTGTTTAGATAAAACACACTCACAACCCTAATATGTGTCTCCTGATCTATTGAGGGTTTTGTTGAACTCTTGCTAACTTGAATATGGCTTATTTCTAAGTAAGTGTGCATAGGAACCTCAGCTAATCCTAATTATATAATAGTATTGAATTTGTAAGAACATACTTTGGGATCTTCACTGTCCCAAAACACTCCAGATTACAGCCAATGGCATAGCTAGGTCATTTTGCACCTGGGGCCCATAAATTTTTGACACCCCACTGACAAAATGTGTGGACTCATCATGCAGGCCCTCAGGCTATATGTTTTGACACCCCTGCATAAGACACTTGTATTTTGTTTGTTTTGTTTTGGTTTTTGGCCATAACTTTTGCTAAAGATATTACACACCTTCTATCATTGGTTTATCATTGAATTCCTGGTGAAATTCCACACCCAACGGTTTACAGCATGATGGTATTGTTCCTTAAAACAGCAATTTTAAAAAATGAAATTTGTTTAAAAGAAGTTTTATTTTTGGTTTTTTGACCATAACATTTGCTAGAATAGAGATATTACACTACATTTTTTTCCATTGAATTCTGGGTGAAATTTCACATCCAATGGTATGTAGCGTGATGGTAGTATTCTATAAGCCCATGATTTTCAAAATTTGGGGTCAAGTGGTGACCCCCCCTGAGGATAGCACCTGGGGCGCTGTGCCTCCACCCCATAGATAGTTATGCCACTGATTATAGCACCTAATTATGGCAAATACATAAGGCATAAAGTCAAAATAATTACTTTTCTGGGAGGAAAAAAGGAAGCAAACACCTGTAAAATACCTATTAGAGAGTCAGTATAGTGTATAGGTTCAGGAGATGGACTTTGATCTGGAAGATCCAGGTCCAAATCCCTGCACAGCCATGAAGCTGCCTGGGTGACCATCGGCAGACGTTATCTCTCAGCTTCACCTACTTCACAGGGTAATAGTGAGGGGAGAGAAACTACATACACTACCCTGATGTCCTTGGAGGAAGGGCAGTATAAAATGGGAAAAATAAAATACAGCTAATGAAATAAAAGCAACTCGAATCAAGTAACCTCTATCTATTGCAATCATATGTGTTATCATGGTCATATACTAAATACACACCAGCAAAAGAACAATGGATATCAAAAGCTAGATTCATCATTATTTTGTGCAATTCATAATAGAGAAATTTCTACTTATATTGTTTTTGGGGGGGGAGCAATTCATTGGACGTGGGACTAGAAAGTATCGGCAGTTCGGCATTCCACTCAAGGAGAACTCAGTGTCTAACTAGATGTATATGGAATCATAATTGGATCTCTCACATTTTCATAACAGCTAAAAGCAGTTGTAGGGCCCAAACTGGGTTAAGACTGCAGTGCTTTTCCCAGGTGGCTTATCCCAGTCTAAATTTGCCCACAAGAATTTGCTCTGTAGGGAAAAATATACAGGTATAATACAGATAGCAGCTTGAGGTGTGTACTTTACAGTGCAATTTTAAGCATACCTACTTAGAAGTAAGTTTCATGGGGCTTACATCCAAATAAGTAAAAAAAAAATCACCTGATGCTTGCTTACTTGGGAGTAAGTCCCATTGAAAACAATGGGATTTACTTTTGAGTAAAAATTAGGAAATGCAGGGAGAAAGCGGTCAAAAAAACCTTCCTATAGGACCACAACCAAATTCAGGCTTCTCTGCCTTTAATTTTAACACGGCAGAGATCTTGATCACAACTCTTCCATATTTTTGTTTAGTTGTGACTTCAACTACATAATTCTTTCGAGAACTGTACAGTGCCTGTACTACAAACTGCACAGCTATTTTGCACTGCTTCTCTTTAGAATAAACTGTTCCATCTAGACTGAAGTGAGGCACAATAGTTTCTCTGTGTTGATTTTTGTCAGTGACCCATGCACAGAAAGGGTGTTTTCACCTGTAGTGGAGAAGCCAGTGTTCAGTGGTAGAGCATAAATTTTGCATGCTGCCTCCAAGTAGAGTTGGGAAAGACCCCTTGAGAATCACTGCCAGTTTGCATTGACAATACAAGTTAGATGGATCCATCTTCTACTCAGTTCACACATGAGATTTAAAACAGTTCTTCTGTCAATAATTTGGGATATATAATGCAATGCTTACATGTTGGTCAGAATGCTTGTTTGCAATTCAAATGTCTCTAGTCTGCCTTCAATCCTGCATTCACAAAGATCAGACCAAATAAATAGCATGAGATGGTAAAGTCAATTTCATGTATGAGAACATTCAGTGATTAGACATTTCTGGAAAGACCGTTAAGTTTCTAAGCCAAATATTCTTGAACTCTCTGAGAAGAATAACAGTTAAAATATCCTTCATTTCCTTGCTCTTGAAACTATTGGCCTACAAAGAGGTGATACAAGATGACTTCTCCTAACTTGAGCCTAATAATTAGACTTTCCACATGAGAACAAATGCCGAATCTTACTTTCAGTAGTTTACTAGTGTTAAGAGTAAAAGAAGGTGACTTTTTTACTTTAATCATCTATCAGACTCTCATTTTAGAGTAAATTATCACCCCTCTACAGATGTTTCAGCTAGTCGTGCAACAGTTATATCTTTATGGATCCTGCAAATCGATTGGTCATGTTCTTGAATGCGATACCTGATACTATCCAGTTCATGCCTTGCTATCTCCTACATTGCCTTTCCATCCAGAGCTGATTCTGATGTAATGGTGCAACAGCCATGCTGGAATAGCGACAAAAAGTGTTAGGTTGGGATGCTGAAAGAAGTTCCTGAAAAAGTCGTATGGGAATTGCATTCCAATTTTTTTTTTTTTTTGCATGATCTAAAGACACATGAGGTAAGAGCTTCGTTGAAATGAAGCCAGTCTGGTTTTGGTCAGTGCTAAATGGGATGCTGATTTGGAGCCCCATTTATTATGCCTCGATCAATAGAAAAAAGTGTGTGTGTGTGTGTGTGTGTGTGTGTGTGTAAATGAAATACATAATTATTCCTCCATGGATATGGAGGGCAAATGGTATGTTGGGATTGGTTCTAAGAGCGCAATCTTAACCTGGAGTTAGGCTGACACAGTTAGGCCAGCTAAGTTTGGCTGTCACAGGGGCCACCGTAAAGTGTATTTAGACCACTCTCGGAGTCAGGGAGGATGGTGCATGTCTGTGTGCTGGCTTCTCTGACTCAGAAAGTGGTCCAAACATACTTTATGTTTAGGTGTCCCTTGTGCTGGCCAAACTTTGCTGGCCTAACTGTGCCAGCCTAACTCCAGGTTAAGATTGCACCCTTAGTTATTTTCACAAGTGAGAATCCAGTACTCCTTAGACTATTCTGATCCAGCTTCCTACATATCAATTTTTGTTGTTTTTTTTGTACAAAATACCATCTTCTTATAAGGATCTTACTGTATAAATCCCATGTAAACCCTTGGGACAGTGAAGAGAAGAAGGAGAGGTATTATCCTTTAATTTTTCCAACCTGCCAGTGGCACAAATGTCTCAATCCATTTATTTTAGCTGGTGCAAATGGGCAGTAATCATTTGTATTATTCCACTGAAAATGTCAGTTTATGCCATACAGCTCCATAGTCTAGAGAAATCACAGACAAGTCATCTTGCCAGGTTATCATGTGGTTCCATCCTGCAGCTGCACATCAGGGAGTGCATTATTTTCAACGGAAGTCACAGTCAAGTAATGAAGTGAGAGGATCTATGCATCTGTCAGTGCAAACGCCAGTAACTAGGCATCTTTGCTTCAAGGCATTTAAGGGAGAACTGTTGCTATAATTTAAAGGCAGCATCCAGAGATTTCACAGTGCTTCATCTTGGCACTTAGGCTGGATTCAGAAACCAAGGCTGTGTTTTGCTCTAAACCCAAGTGCACAGTGTATGAAGGAACAATGGGCTTTCCTTCCATGAATTTCTTGCATCGCCAAAGTCCCCATTTATGTCCGTGATGAGAGTTGCGCTCAACTTGGTGGGGACGTGTTTTGATCCTGGCTGAAACCTGACCCATTGTCAGGAGGTGGAAACCCATTAAAGGTGCCCAGTTTCCAGCACCGGGGTAAGGACAATGCAGCTCTGAGATAAGGGAACACACATTCCCTTACCTTGAGGAGGACTCCATGACTGCCCTCCAACTGCAGGATACAGCATGTGCCCCATTGGCACAGCTATGTCAGTGCCAGAAAGTGGGTTAGGATTGTGCCTAAAAAGGTTTGAGTGGAGACTTGGACCACGAGTCTGAAATCAACAGCACACTACCCCATTGCAATGGCTGTCTCGTAGTGGGGAGGCTGATGTCTTCTGGCAGTCTAGAGATGAAATGCAACAGGGACACGATGGCTACAAGAATGAAGGTCCAAGGGGGCTTCCTCTATTTTTTTAACTGAAGATGAATGACAGAGGGCACAACCCTGGAGTCAGACTGAAACAAGTCGCTTGTGCAAATATACAGTTAAACGCATTTGCACTACTCTCGGAGTCTGGGCAGCTGCCCACATCCATGCACCGACCTCCCTGACTCTGGGAGTGGTCCAAATGTGCTTTGCAACACTCCTGGACCAGAACAAAAGACTTGTGCTGGCCTAACTCCAGGTTAGGATTGTGCCCAGAATGGCTTGTCTCTGGCAAGTCTCTGTTCAGGGGTTCCAGAGAACCCTATGACTGCAGGTTCTCGAGAAAAAAGTCAAAGCCTATCAGGACTTGAGATTCTCTGAACAATATTTTCTGTTGAAACGGAACTTGAGCACTGTCATAGTTAAAGTTATGTTAAAGTCACTATGTTACTATGTTAAAGTGACTTACAGAGGACTGTACATTAGAATTACTAACCATACTGCTGAAATAACCAGAAAGAAGTCAAGTGGAGGTACAGTATATTTCCCCAATACTTTGCAAAACAGCTAAAACACAATCCACAGTTTGGGGAAGGGGCATTATAGCAATATTCACCAGCTTTGCTATTACTCCATGTATTTGTATGGGGAAAGGAGAAAGGTCTACTGTAGTAGAGCACTAGAGGCAGTTTGAGAACCTTTGCCCTGGAGGGCTGCCGCTGTAGAGTCTTGAATGGCTCATTTAGCTGCCCATAATTCTGACTATAGCTACAGAAAAGAGAATGTGGGAAGGGGGCACATAGACCATTGCAAGTGGTCTCATGCTCCAGATGTATCTGTTTTTTACTGGCTGGTTCACATGAATATGGACAAAGCAATGGATTTTGGCGAACATAGTCCATTATTTAAAAATGTGCACATTTTCCATTAGTACGTAGAAGGCACATCTGCAGGTTGTTATCAGCGCACAAAGGATCCTAGAATCAATCAGTCAAATACACAGTGCACGTATTCAATTTATGTATAGGAGATTGTTTATAGGCGACACATTGTGTTAACAAAGAATACTGTACATATCAATGCAGATTTAGTGCAAAAATAACACTACTTTGCTTTTTTAAAGTGTTGGTGGATTTCATGATTTGCACTAGTGTCAGAATTTTTTCCCCACAGTTGTGCATGGTCATTCAACACACCATTGTGCCTTCATTAATCTTTTACTTTAATTAAAACTTTCATTTTTAAAAGTCTATAATAAAAACGATAAAGGAGTAGTACCTCTATAACAACGGTGTATAAATAATCCCTGATTTTAAGCCTCAGAAGCTGTTCCAGTACAATGTCTGACATCCTTTTTAATTAAACATTGACACTGCAGAATCTCTCTTCACTGCCGTGCGATGGTGGTTCATGGCCAGGCAATCAGTCTACACAGCAATGATTCAGAAGAAAATAAGATCTATGCATAAATGAACTTGCTGTGGGGAAAAAAAAACATGGAACATGGCTAAATGTATGCGTGATCTCATTTCCACAGGAAATAAATCCTTTTGGCACTACTGCATGTGCTTGACATTTCTGGATGTTGAGAAATGTGCTTTTTAATTATATTACTCTGCTTTGTGCAATGGGACAGAAACAAGCTTTAAATCAGGCTACACAATTGTGACCAACTAAGTTAAGAACATAAGAACATAAGAAGAGCCCTGCTGGATCAGTCCAAAGGCCCATCTAGTCCAGCTTCTTGTATCTCACAGCGGCCCACCAGGTGCCCCAGGGAGGCATGAGACAACAAGATGCTTGGATCCTGTTGCCACTCCCTTGCACCCGGTACTCTGAAGTAGCCTACTACTAATGTAAGGAGGTTGCACAATCCATCATTGCCTATAGCCCATGATGGACCTTTCCTCCAGAAATCCATCCAATCCCCTCTTAAAGGCATCTAGACCAGATGCTATCACCACCTCCTATGGCAAAGAGTTCCACAGATTAACTACCCACTGGGTAAAAAAGTACTTCCTTTTATCTGTTTTAACTCTCCCAACCCTCAGTTGATGCAGCTCACCAGTAAGATGCAGCTCACCCGCCTCATATTGGAGCATCTGCCAGATGCTTGACCAACTCCAGCTACTGACAGGTAGTAAATGAAGTGCATATAAGTGGGAACTTGACAGATGATTAGTATACTGATGGTTCACCATGGTTTATAACAAAACGGGAAGAGCATATTGCTAACACATATCTTTTCAGAACTCTTACAGGTGCCCTTTTCCAGGATAATAGGCGTCTACCAGGAATCTGAACTCTACTGCTAAAACGAGAGCTGCAAGGAATAGAGACCCTGCACAGGTAAGTAAGGGAGGGTGAACTAGACTCAGAGCGCAATCCTAACCTGGAATTAGGCCGGCACAGTTAGGCCAGAAAAGTTTGATCAGCACAAGGGACACCGTAAAGTATGTTTGGATCACTCACGGAGTCAGGGAGGCCAGAGCACAGACGTGCGTCATCCTCCCTGACTCAGAAAGTGGTCCAAACATACTTTACGGTGTCCCTTGTGCCAGCCAAACTTTGCTGGCCTAACTGTGCCAGCCTAACTCTACGTTAGGTTTGCACTCTCAATCACAGAGACCCTGCAGGGCACACAAGAAACTGTTCCACTTTCTCAATTTGCAATATGGGGCGCTGATTACCTGTCTTGGCTTAACAATTTTCCCTTCTTCCACAGGTTGGAATAGGTTGTGTAAAAATAGGTTGCAGAAAGAGGGCCCCTGTTGACCCTGGTCCCCCAAAGCAGGTAAGGCTTCCACCATACACCAGAGACAGCAAAGGAAGTGGACCCGCCATTGCTGGGGAGACCAAACAACTATCTACTGGATCCAGCTAACCAAATACTCTTGACTCACCCTCATTTGCTCAATCAGAGCCAGGATGATGGAACAGAACAAACCATAACCGGGAGCTCTACTGCAGCTCCACACAAGGGATGAGTGAAAAAGGGTCCTAATGACCATCATCTCTTCTGCAATGGGTGAATCCCCAAATGAGAAATTTCCATGGGATATATGGGGAGCTGAACTGGTACACAGGGAATGCAAAAGCACCTAGAAGTTATTGTTCACCCCACCATCATCAAGCACCAGACTAAGGGCACAATCTTAACCTGGAGTTAGGCCAGCGCAGTTAGGCCAGCAAACTTTGGCTGGCACAAGGGGCACTGTAAAGTATGGACCACTCTCAGAGCCAGGCCAGCATAGAGATGTGCACCATCCTCCCTGACTCCAAGAGAGTCCAAACGCGCTTTGTGGTAGTCCTTGTGCTGGCCAAACTTTGCTGGCCTAATTCCAAGTAAGGATTGCGCTCCCGGTCACAGGTGCTATATTTTTGGACTGCTTCCCTTTACGCTGCACATTTCTCACATTTTCCTTGGTTTTTAACAGGCAAATGGGCTTCCTTCCACCATTCACAAAGACTAGTCTCGCAGCCCTTGTGCCACGCAGAATCCCAGCAATGCCTACAATAGGAGCTGTTTCTCTATGAGTTGCCACCTTTGTCCTACCAGGACTCCTTCTGCCTGCCCAGAATCCAAGACAAACAGCAGTGTGATAGAAGCAGCAATATCAAGCATGGGAAAGCCAGTGAAGTGGGAATCTGCATCTTTACCCTGCTGTCTGTCATTCAGCTGTCAGTGGCAGGTAGGGTCCTGCAGGAACAAGCTGTTGGTAACCCTAAATTTGTGTGCTACTTCTGTATCACTCCATCACTGATCTTGTTCAATAAACTCTGCGACTGCCTCAGCTGTCTCCATTCTTGGGAGAATCCACAGATAGGGAGCTTCTACCATGTTGTTCAACTCAGCTTCTACATGAATGTTGCACACAGATGGGCAATGGGCAATGAGTGCCAGTGGCATATGAAGAGGGTGGTGCAGGGGCCTCCCAGCCACAGGTACCAGGCTGCAGAGGGGTGTCTAAAAGGCCACCCCAAGATGGTGACAGGGGTGGTGGGTTGACCCTGGCTACAGCTGAGATTGGCTAGCCTGGCTGCAAGTTGACTTTGGTACGCTGCTGATGGGTTCACCATTATTTCATCTGATCAGGGATGGGGCTCTGCACTAATTAATTAATTAATTAATTAATTAATTAATTAATTAATTAATTAATTAATTTATTAATTAATGTATGTATGTATGTATGTATGTATGTATGTATGTATGTATGTACAGTACATACCACCTTTCTCATCATCAGATTTCTCATCAGATTTATTCAAGGCAGTTTATATAGGCAGGCTACCCTAGATCCAATAAGGATCTCCACAATATCCTTCTATTCATAGATAGAACCTTTCAGTCTCCAGGTGTTTCCCCTCCATGGTGTGCACAGCACGGCTGCACAGCACATGCCTTTAAGCTTCCGCAGAGAGCTACACATCATGCCAGGCGGGATCTTTAGTTGTTATTGCTCTTGCCAACATACATTCTCAGCATTCCATTCTGCCTTCTCTCTGCGGCACACCAGCGACTCCTCTCTCGCACAAAGGGTTATCACAGCTTGTCCAAGACTCCCAGTCTCCCTTCCAGACACAATTGAGCTACTCCCAATTAGCAGGCACAATCGAGCTACTTCAGCAGGCAGGCCCCCTAATGCAGCACTCTAGCTTCCCTGCACCCTGTGGGTGTTATGCTGGAATCTAGGTGAAGAAGGAAAGACCTTGTGTCACTGGCTGGATCCCTGAGAGACTATAAGGACTTCATCATGAGTCTGTCTTCTAGATCTAATTCTTTGGCTATGGAGTCAGGGAATTACTGAATAGATTGGGAGTGTTGGGCTTTTGTCCTGCTCCTCTTTTGCATTTCATATTGTACTTCTAGTATATCCAGAAAGTATAATTTGCCTTGTAGGAGTTACCTAAGCATGCAGGGGTGTAGCTAAAGAAGTGCAGGGGGGTGCAATTGCACCAGGCAACAAGGTTTAGGGGAGCAATAAACTGAAATTGGCACCAGTGGCCAAAATTGTGAAAACCTTGGTATGTATGAATAATACCATCATGTTATATATCATTGGAAAGGTAATTTAATACAGAATGCAATGAAAGAAACCAGAGTGTAATATCTTTACTCTGTCAAATGTTAGGGCAGAACCCACCAGAAAACAAAAATACAACTGTAATGTAAAAATTGCAGTTTGTTAAAATTGCAGTTTTTAGGAATAATACTATCATGTTATATACCATTCAATGTGGAATTTCATCCAGAATGCAATGAATGAAACTGGAGTGTAGTATTTTCATTCTATCCAAGGTTATGACCAAAAAACTGAAAATGAAAATACAAATATGTAAAAAAAAATATGTAAAAGCTTAGATAGCTTTTAAAGTGGACAAAAAAAAGGAGAGGAACCATTCACACCACCCTGAGCTCCTTGGAAAAAGGATAGTATAAAAATGTGAAAAAATGTGAATGAATGAATGAATGAATGAATGAATGAATGAATGAATGAATGTTGTCATATTGCGGGGGATGTTAAAAATTCATGGGTCAAAAGTGTCAAATTACCTAGCTACTCCACTGTTAGGAGGTGACTGTGGGCTTAGGGGCAGCAGGAGGGGGGGCACTCTGCTGGGGGGAAGATGCAAATTTCCCCCCTCATTTTTTACCCTTTTTTAAAGTCCAAGCAAGCTGTTGTCATTTCCCATTGTGACATTACTTCCGGGGCATCATTTTCCCCTCAGAACCGGGCTACCTTTTCAGTAGCTACACCACTCTTAGCGTGTCCCTGAGTCAGAACTCAAACCCAATCAACAGAGCCATAGACTGCCCATCTAGTTTCACTAGAGTGCTTTTTTGCACTGAACTAACAGGTGGCTTTTGGTGCTGCTGCCCACTATGAACTGTTTATAACAGCTTCGCTCTTCCTTGTACATACGGTTCTCTTTTCCAAAAAGCATTGTCTCCTCATATGGGCACCGACTATATTGCATGGAATGTTCTAATGGCTGTGTGGAAGCATTGCTCCTGTAGGAGAATTCAAGTGCTCCTGGAACTCTATGGATACATCCTCTCCACTAGGCTAGTTACGTAGTTTGATTGGAATGGTAGTCCTTTTTTTCTCCTGCCTAGTGGTTTGTGTCAGCATTGCTCAAAGATTCAAATCTCTGTGTTCAAGGAGTCCTGTAGGTGCCAGGGGCACAGGAAATGGCACTATCTGGTTGCCTGGTTTTAGGTTGTGTGTTGGGTAGGGGTGTATCACTGGTGCTGTCATCATCTATTGACTGGTGCCTTCTGAGTATGGTGTGTATGGGATGGGTACTATTAGTGGTGACCTCATGATGGTTAGGTGCTGGCAGAATTTCTAGGGATGTTGTCAGCATGGTTATCCGTGTGTGTGTGCTAGCTCGTTTCTGCAGCCACTGCTGTGGTTTTAATTTTCATGCTTGTTGAGCACAGAATCACCAGCAAATTACACTTGCATGAGTCATGTCTAGGGGTGGTTTTCGTTGTTGTTGTTGTAAATCGTTTTTTGGGCATTAACAACTGCCTTTTGGTGGTTAAAATATCTGAATAAAAACACAAAGCACTGCATTTGGGTGTTTTAATATATTTTCCTGACATTAAAATAGACTACTTTTCCAGTTAGAAATAATACTGTGGCTGCATCTGCTGACACTATGAATGCAATCCTAACCTAGAGTTAGGCCGGCACAGTTAGGCCAGCAAAGTTTGGCTGGCACAAGGGCCACCGTAAAGCGCGTTTAGACCACTCTCGGAGTCAGGGAGGATGGTGCACATCTGTGTGCTGGCTTCTCTGACTCTGACAGTGGTTCATGCAGCACACAAAAGTGTTGGTGCCTCCACAGACGACTTAAAATATGTGTGAAATAGACAAGAGAGAAGTGGAGAGAGGTCAGGCTTGAGGCCCAAACTAGGTCTTGAGGGAAGAGGCTCACAGAATAGATTATGAGGCTGTTTGGACATACGGAAGTGGGAGAGGTCAGGGACAAAGGGACTTGACAGGACATCGGCTTGTGCAGAATGAGAAGTGGGAATGAGAAAGAATCGCATTCAAATGGAAATTTACTCCCCAAGTAACTTGTGTTCCCTTTCAGGGCTCTCTGTGTATAAATCATTAATCAGTCCTGATTTCTCCAAATTGGGTCAGCAGTGCTTCTGGTCCACACTGAAGAAGGCAGGTCTGAGCATTTTATATGCAAAATTAGCTGGTGTGTGTGTGGTTTTTGTTTTGTCAGAGTATTAATGGAGACGTGAAGATGTTAAGTTTGAAAAAAAAAATTATTTCAGGGTCTTTTAATACTTCTAAGCAAAACTAGTCTGAAATCTGGACTGGCTCAAGGCCTCTTGATGCCAGAGATGGCATGCCAAATGTTCCCCTCCCCTCCCCTTACCTGATGATGGGCCATCTTTCTCCCACTCTCCAGTGCAGCACTCTCCTCCCCTTCACATTTCCTCTTCCTCTCTGTACTCCTCTTCCTTTTCCAGTCCAGGGAGAAGCAGGCAAAGGAGGAACAGTGGAGGCAATTCGGCGGATAAGGATGGGCGCACACTAACCATGTCAGTTGGCCTCATGGATGGGCTGGCCTGTCTTAGGGCACAATCCTTTTCAGCACTGACATAGCTGTGCCAGTGGGGCATGTGCTGCATCCTGCAGTGGTGTAGTAGTCATGGAGGCCTCCTGAAGGTAAAGGAATGTTTCCTTACCTCGGATCTGCCTTTACCCCAGTGCTGGAAAGTTGGTTAGGGTTGCACCCTTAAATACTGTATGTATTTCACGTTAATCCAAAACTTCACTAGCGCCAACTCTGTGGGTGCCGGTATGGTGCCGGCACCCATAATAATTTGCAATGGATGCCCAGCACCTACAATGTTGGGCACCTCCAAAGAGCAGGGCACCCTCATGTTAGGTGCTGGGCCGGGGGCGTGCCTGGCCCAGCAGTGAATAGGCCCAGCCGAGGGCAGCGCGATCGAGCCAATGAGCTCCTTCCCGAGGCGGCGCTGGCGCCTCAGGAAGAAGCTCATTGGCTTGCCTGCCCTGGCCTCGGAAGGGGGTGGGGCTGCCTTGCATCGCCTAGCCGCGATGCAAAGCAGCCACTTCCCAGGCCGGGCCGCGGTGATTGCACTCTCGGAGTCACAGGGAATGGCTCGTGTCTGTGTGGTAGGTAGTCTCTCTGACTCCGAGAGTGGTCCAAACACACTTTACAGTGTCCCTTGTGCTGGCCAAACCTTGCTGGCTTAGCTTATGCCGACCTAACTCAGTTTAGGATTGCGCCCTGAGTCTGTCCTGACTCTTCAAAAGTCTGTTTCTTGCTGGGATGTTAGATTGTCATTGCACAGATGGCTTGGTAATGGCTCTTGCAACAGGAAGCTTGACCCTAAGCCGATTTACTCAGAAGCAATAGGATTGGCGCTCTAGTGAGTGTATGTTTGGAATTGCAGCCTCAGCAAGTGAATGTTGTTGGCAACCAAGGATTGTCTGAGTGGCTACGTGAAATGAGCCAGAGCTCTGTGTGAGTTTTAAAGGCAGCTGGTGTTCAGAAGCCACCATCACAGATGGCATTGATTACAACCACTGCTGGGAGTCTCCATGATGAGCAGGCTCTGGAGAATGAAATGAGGACCACCTCAGGTCTGCAGGCAACATCTCCCAGGCAAGACTGGTATAGATAGCATGAAGAAATCTGTGCAGCCATCGGTCACATGTGGGGACTCTTGACACAAACTCAGCTACTGCTGACTGAAAGTTTAGCTTTAGCCCCAGAGTTCTTTACTTCTGTGTTATTGCCATTTCTGTCCAATTTGCTCCAAATTGAGAAGAAAGAGAGCAGGTATCTGGCCTTCCCATTTCCTGAACAACAGAGTATGGCGGTTACTTGCTGGCCTTGAAACAACACTCTATCTATCTGTTTCTGCTGAGGATTCTGAAGTTGAATGTAAGCACATAAGTACTTCAGACAAGTACTTCGGTACCTCAGCTAAGTACAAGAATAATCTGCATGCCATTTTCAAGTATCCCAAGAGAAAACTGATGGAAAATCCAGTCCTGGAAAAACCAATATTATATGAGCATATTCATCAGTAGTAATTGAAGACTAGCCAAGACTAGCCATTTAATAAAGAACACTTAGGCCCAATCCTGAATTATATTCTGGAGCAGTGGTCTTCCACCTTTTTCATGCCCATACATACATACATACATACATACATACATACATACATACATACATACATACATACATACATA
>JAJKFI010000050.1:9034022-9131918 GCA_029204185.1 Lerista edwardsae
ATACATACATACATACATACATACATACATACATACATACATACATAAGAACATAAGAAGAGCCCTGCTGGATCAGGCCAAAGGCCCATCTAGTCCAGCTTTCTGTATCTCACAGCGGCCCACCAGGTGCCCCAGGGAGGCATGAGACAACAAGATGCTTGCATCCTCTTGCCACTCCCTTGCACCCAGTACTCTGAAGTAGCCTACTACTAATGTAAGGAGGCTACAACCCATCATTGCCTATAGCCCACAATGGACTTTTCTTCCAGAAATCTGTCCAATCCCCTCTTAAAGGCATCAAGACCAGATGCCATCACCACCTCCTGTGGCAAAGCGTTCCACAGATTAACTACCCTCTGGGTAAAAAAGTACTTCCTTTTATCTGTTTTAACTCTCCCAACCCTCAGTTTTAGCGGATGCCCCCTGGTTCTGGTGTTTTGAGAGAGGGAAAAGAACATCCCTTTATCGACTCTATCCCTTCCATGCATAATTTTGTATGTCTCAATCATGTCCCCCCTCAGGCGCCTTTTTTCTAGGCTGAAGAGCCCAAACGCTGCAGTCATTCTTCATAAGGGAGGTGCCCCAGCCCCGTAATCATTTTTGTCGCTCTCTTCTGCACCTTTTCCAGCTCCACTATGTCCTTTTTGAGATGCAGCGACCAGAACTGGACACAATATTCCAGGTGCGGCCTTACCATTGATTTGTACAATGGCATGATAATATTGGCTGTTTTATTCTCAACCCCTTTTTTAATTACCCCAAGCATAGAATTGGCCTTCTTAATTGCTGCCGCACACTGGGTCAATACCTTCATTGAATTGTCCACCAGCACCCCGAGATCTCTCTCCTGAGCTGTCATAGACAGCTCAGAACCCATTAGCCTATAGGTAAAGTTTTACCTACCTACCTACCTACCTACCTACCTACATACATACATACATACATACATGAGACTGGGGACCCACAATTAGTCCTGCTCTCCTCCTATTCTCCCACTATCTGCTGTGCCAGCACCCATTCCCAACCTCTGTTATACCCGCCTAGCAATGTTAACTGTAACTAAATATTCTTATGAGAAATTGCTGAAAGGTTACCATAAAGCCTGGCACTATTGAAAGCTATGTTAGCACAATTACTAAGACCCTGAGCAGGACTGGGACCCCATCTCCTGGTACTTGAAGAGCTACACCAGATGCCTCTCCCTTGTGCATGATGCTCTACTCCAATTGGTGCTCTACTCCAATGGTCTTCAACTGTTTTCATTCCTGTAAGTTGTTGTGACCCCACAACTGAGGCTTCACGATCCCATTGGGGTCCCGACCCCAAGGCTGTTCCAAAGCAAAACTCATACAGTGCACTCTTTTCTGTGAGCATTCACTCAGAAAAAGGCATTCACTCACTAAGGGCATACAAACATTCACAGAAATGTATGCCAGCAATGCAAGCAGAGGTACCTTCTTGCACCCTTGAACAGTTGTCACATTCTACCTACAAACCCAATCTTTCCCAATACAAAGGGAAGGGAATATGGCAGAACGGTAGGTCCTGCCATCCAATCAGGGGTTCGTAGTGCAATGTTTAGCATCTCCAGTTAAAAGCACCTTGGGTAACTGGACTGGCAAAGACTGGCAAAGTCTGAGTATATGGGACTGGCTAGAAAGAATCAGAATAGGGAAATTATGTTCCTGACACAAAGAATACTAGACGTACAGGTGTGCCCTGGTATCCACTGATTCTGTATCCACGCTTTCAGTTATCCACAGATACCATGGATACTGGGACTCCTATTAAAAAGATAGGGGATTAAACGAATCTTTTTTTTTACCTTGTTGTAGCAAAACCACTGATGTCTCCCTATCTTTAAAAAGGCACCCCCGATATCCATGGTTTCTGGTATCCATGGGGTGTGTGTGTGTCTGGTACAGAACCCTAGCGGATAGCAGGGCATGTCTGTATTAGACTGCACTATGGAATACAGAAAGTCTTTCAATTGACTGGCCATGAAGTGTTATAGATTCTGGAGACATCTGAGTATTCCACTTGGGAAGTAGAATGGATGCATGTTCTGTGCCAGGGAGCAATCCAATAATTAAACCATGGTATGGGGCTCAACACAAGTGCGGCTTGGGTCTTATAGACTATGTGCTGTAATAGTTAATCTAGTTTCTGTGAGGGCTTTAAGGAAGAGAACCATTTTTCCAAATATGTTATCCTGGCAGAAAATGAATATGCAATTTTTAAAAGCATGCTTGCTACCTAAATACAAGCAACTATATTGATTTTCTGGTGTAGCTGCAATCACTTAGATTGAGCACAAACGGAAAAAAAAATGCTTCATGTGTACTTTGGCTCTTGTATAGAAACAAGTCCTGATTCTGTAAGTTACTCCAGATGAATACATCTGTAATAATTACTGGTTGTAGGACTTGCGATTGTGCTTGCTTAAAACAATACCACATCTCTCTGTATTGTGACATCTACAATCTCTACAACTTCAGTGGTGCTCCTGTCAGCAATTGAATTATCTTTTTGGGCTGTCATAGTGTTAGTTTAGATTTTTAGTACCGGTATTGATCAGAATTCTACAGGCAAGGAATAATTGGATCACATATTATAGGTTATTTACCTCTAAAGGTAAAGGTAAAGGTTTTCCCACAACCGAATGGTCACGACTGTAGGGGGCACTGCTCATCTCCGTGTCAAAGCCTGTAGAGCCGGCGTTTTGTCCAAGGACAAGCTTCCGTGGTCATGTGGCCAGCATGACTCTACGCCGTAGTGCACAGAATGCCGTTACCTTCCCACCAAAGTGGTCCCTGTTTATCTACTTGCATTTAGGTGCTTTCGAACTGCTAGGTTGGCAGGAGCTGGGACAAGCAACGCGCAGTCTTGAACTCCCAACCTTCCGGTTGGAAAGCCCAGCAGCAGTGAATTAACCCGCTGCGCCACCACATCCCTTATTTACCTCTACCTGCATACAGATTCATGTTCATTGCTTCGGTGTTCCACATGAGTAGGTAATACTGATTGTATATAACAATGATCTTCAACCTTTTTCATGCCATGACCAAAATAAACAAACAATGACTCTAGGGACCCATCTCCCCTTCTGGGACCTGATCCATCCACCCCAGCCCCCCCCCCCCCCCGTACCCCAAAAGGAAGTATAATTATTGGATTTGCATGGGCTTTAAAAGGTTGTCGTGACCCCCCAAATGAAGCTTTATGACCCCTTTGGGGTTGTGACCCATTGAAGAACACTGGTATAAGAAATTATTTTCAGTGATCTCCAAACAAAGAAACAGAGAAAAAGAGAAAAAAGATGATAAACATTACTGTGATATTTGAATATTTTATTATGTATGTTTGTTGACGACAGCTAATCTAGTCATTCTACATGCCCAACTGATTTGTATTTGCAACATGTGTATTAATTGTATTAATTGTGACATGTGGGTGGTTTTTAGTGATGTGAGAAGTCCTGGATCTCTCAGTCTGTCTTTTCATCTGTAGCATGACTGAATGACTTCTCTGTTTAAAAAAAAAAAAAAAAAAAAAGCGGGGGTCGGCAGTGATGTTCCATTCATTCCCCTGCAAGGCATTCCACATGCTACACAGTACTGCAATCTAGTGCATGACAAATTTGCAAATGAAACATTTTCATTTGTGCTTTCCTGTGTGTGTTTCGAAGGCATTGAAATGGCACTGGAGTGAGCGCCTGTAACACAACAACCATTTGCATTGCTTAATAAGGAATTCTGCAGGTGGATCCATCAGATAGCAGGGCAATGTGGTCCAGGAAATAAATAGTTTCAAACATGACCCCAAAGGTAAGTACACCACAATCCTTCAATGTCAGAGCAGGCTGATGCATATCTACTCAGAAGTAAAGCCTACTGAGTTTAATGGGACTTACTTCCAGGTAAGTGTGTACAAGGTTGCAGCCTTAGAACATTAAAGAAGACTCATTAAAGTAAATTGATTTTCACCAATAATAAATTACTTCAGATGACATTTTAAGTTGCAATGTGGAAAAATGTGGATAACTATTAACTGTTACCTTTCTCTGAGAAGAAATTTACACCTAAAGGTCAATATCAGAATTTCAGATAACTGCATGAGATCAATATAAACACTACAGTCTGCACTTAGGGACAGCATGTGGTGGACTTGTAATGAACACTTCCCGAAGGAATGCTGCTGTTGATTAATTCCTGACATCCACACCAGGCCTGATTTGGTATTAGCTAAAACTAGGGGGACTCTGCACTGAATGAATGCCAAGCAAGCTAAATGGGTTGGGTTTGTTTTATATACAACTGTGTACTGAATCTCAAGAGTGAAAATGAGGCTGCAGTCCTACATGCACTTCCTGGGAAGGAATTGACCTTAAGGAGATTTAGAGTAGACAGGCATAGGAGTGCACTGTGATGGTCAAACAGCTTGTAATGCTCATACATCTTCTGGAGTCCCATTTAAAAAAATTAAAATAGCAGCCATGGGGACAAGGGACAGGAATCAAAACCTTGGTGCACAGGTAGGCGGTATTTAACCCTTTCCCCTTGCTCTTCAGTTTGGGCGAGATCGTACCTTCCCAAAGCAGCTTTTACCCCATTAGCACCCATAAAAACCTCTCTCCTGAGCCTGATAACATTTTTGGAAGGATCATATTTATCAGGACGATAGTGGGAGGGGATACTGGGATGGATAGTGGGAGGATGGCACTGACTTGCCAGCAGACTGTCCACATCCTCCAGTGCTGGTAAGCCAGTGCAGGGAGGGAGGTGGGGAGAGGGCAGGAGGGGACAGGAAGGGGTTGCAACAGAGTGCAACAGACGATGGAACAAGGGCTGGAAGGGGGCAACATTGGCGGCGGCAGCACCACTGATATCCAATCCCCCTTACAAGCTTTCGTTCACCTTCCTGGGTTTGAGCAGGCCCTTTCCAGTGCCAGAGGTTTACCTGGGCAAGGTGATCCCTTATTCAAAGGAGACCTCTTGGGCTGCCCCCTTCCCCTTCATGACGTTACATGCACTCTGGTGGCATAGCTGCAATGCTGGGGAAGGGAGAGGATAGGATTGGGGCACGAACACTTGCTGTCTGATTACTATGATTAGCATTATCAAATGGTTCTGCCTTAAAACTGTGCCAGATCAGGGTTTGAGATTTGACAAAGAGATTCTAAAGTTCCTCAGTGATCAGTGAGTGTTTCATGATTGGAATGCATTACTAGGGTACTGAGATCTCTCTAGGATACGCGGGATGAAGAAAGTCACCAGAGTTGGGGAAGAGATGCATCCCAACCCCCTCCAGTTGTGTGTCTGAGTGCGTGCGTGTGTGTGTGTGTGTGTGTGTGTGTGTGTGTGTGTGTGTGTGTGAGCAATCCTAAATTGGAGTTAGGCCGGCATAAACTAAGCCAGAAAAGTTCGGCCAGCACAAGGGCCACCATAAAGAATGTTTGGACCACTCTCGGAGTCAGGGAGGATGGAGCATGTCTGGCCTCTCTGACTCCGGGAATGGTCCAAACATACTTTACGGTAGCCCTTGTGTTGGCCAAACTTTGCTGGCTTAGCTTATGCCGGCCTAACCCAGTTTAGGATTGTGCCCTGTGTGTGTAAAATGGCTTTTGACAATCCTGAGACAAAGAGAGTTCAGTGCTGAAGACACCTTAGGATGCTGGTCCTCTCTCTGGGTATTTGGTGGCAGGACGCGTGGCTTTGTAAGAGTGCACAATTATGTGTAATTAAACTAATAAAAATACTATCAAATCATTACAAAAACAAACTCAGTTGTTGTTGGGTATTGGCCAGTGCTGGTGTGTCACCCAAAATGTCATGGAGTGTCAGCTTTGATTTCAACCTTCCTCATGTCATGGCACTCTGGCAAAGCACTAAAATGGTCAAGGCACATCACTGTCGCATTGTGGCCGTTTGCACCAGTAGTCCTGCAGCACTTGACAGTGGTGTGCCCTTTACTATGCTGTAACCCTTAATAAGGCTGAACAGCCAGTCAACTAAAGTCACTCTGAATTTTCTGGCGAGTCACACTGTGAACCTGAGGTTCTCAGTGCCATATTTACCACTCTATCCACCCATGGTGCCGCACTGTCTCTCCTGCGCCTGCTTTGATTGTATCACTGGCGTTGACTGATGGGTATAAACCTCCATTGCTGTCTGAAACACTTTCAGTGGAGCATAACAAATCCTAGGAAGTTGCAGTAAAAAATGGAAAAGTCTTGTTGGCTCCTGTCAGACTAACATATTTCTTGTGGTATAAGCTTTCAGGATCTGGAGTACACTAAGATAGAGAAACAGACAGCTATAGATATATACTCTTACATATTCCTTAAGCACACAACAGTACAAAGAAAAAGTGATGGGGCAAAAGTTATGAAATACAAGACATACAATGGTATGTGATGTACTGTAGGAGAAAGACTGATTCAGATCATTGAATCTGCCCTGCTCCTCCACAGACGATGCTGACCGTCGCTTTACTGTGACACAGGAAGTGTATCAGAGCCTTTTAACTAAATTTAGTGCAGTGAAAATGACCATGGAGAAAGAACCATG
Source organism: Lerista edwardsae (assembly GCA_029204185.1). Classification (NCBI taxonomy): domain Eukaryota; kingdom Metazoa; phylum Chordata; class Lepidosauria; order Squamata; family Scincidae; genus Lerista; species Lerista edwardsae. The sequence goes on from JAJKFI010000050.1 coordinate 9,040,592, forward strand.
TTGGATTATTTTTGTAATTGTGTTGGATTTTGTTCTAAATACCTGTTTTTCCTGCCGCGGGCTGGATTGCGACAAGATCCCAGCTGGGCTAGAACAGGAGGGCTGTGCCTGGGGCGGCCACTGGGAAGGGTCTGTGTCCTACCAAACAAGACTTTGTAGTATTGAAATTAAATTATTCAGATCCTGCCTGTAAAACCATCACAGCATTGTCTATTCACAAATACTTTTCAGGGTTTCAGACACAGATTTGGCTCAGCACCCCTAATTCAACACACCTGAGACTGAAGGTGTATGCAGCAGTGGCGGTCAAACAAATCGTGTGTGTGTGGGGTGTGTGTCAAATGTCCCAGATTCCATTCTAGTGGAGTGGGGGATGGTGCCCATCACTGCAGTGCCACTGTTGCTGCTGCCACCTGCCCTCCGGGGCCCTCTCAAGGGCCAGGCATGCTACATGCGATGCCCCAGTGGCCTCTGGAAGCATTCTGATGTCTTCACAATGCTTTTAATCACTACTACCGGAAGTATTGTTTAAAAATGTTCTGAAGACATCAGAATGCTTCTGGTGCATGACCAAAGGTTGCACAATGGTCCAGAGCTTAAGGTAAGTGGGGGGGGCAGAGGTTGCAGGGGGCGGCAGTCTGTGCTCCTGGCCCCCGTGCGGCGAACAGGCCAGGTCTATAACTGGCATGCAGCAGAGCATGTGCATATGAGGAGTTCCAATGGATACCACACAGGACAAGCAGTCATATCTTCCCCACCTGGCACAAAGGTCTGTTAGGAAGTGGACATTCAACTGGCAGAGATACGAATGAAGTCAGGTAGGGAGAAAAGCACAGGGAGGAAAAAAATCCAAAAGCCTGAAATGTCACCGCAGCCTTGTTCTTTGCAAAGTGAAAGCACGGCATTTCCCACTAATTCATTTTGACAGATGATCTGCCGACACCTATAACAAAATGTGACTAAGTGGATGTGCTTTGGGAAATGAATATTAAGACATTCCCCCCCCCACATTATGACGGCAACGAAGCAGGTAATTCATTAATATGAACAGTTGTCTCTTTCTGGTGATGAATTGCTTGTCTTCTGTAAACTCTGATAGCCAGTTCATAAACTCAGAGAAGAACGGAGCAGGTCCTCTTTTTATCTGTCCCTGGTGACAGAGCAAAGGAGACTTACAGCACAATCCTAAGCATGTTCGCTCAGTGGCCAGTTCACTGAATGCAATGGGGCTTACTCCTAGATAAGTGTGTATAGGATTGCAGCCTTACAGGTGTGCTGAGATCTCTGCGTTCCGGAAGATTCTCTCATATGGTTATATCAGCAGCATGTGGCATGGGGGCGGAAGCTGAGGCAGCAATGGCCGGCCGAGAGTCCTCAAAAAGCACCACTGCTGCTAGTGAAACTGTGAGTGCGCAAACACTCACAGGTTCGGCAGCAGCAGTGGTGCTTTTTGAAGAATCTTGGCAGGCCATTGCTTTTCAAAGAATCCCAGTGAGGCATGGCTGCCTCACCTTCCGTTGCATGCTAAGGGGTTATATTATAAGCATCAACAGAATCACTTCAACTCTTGAACAAATGGCTAGTGCTGTGTTTCCCAAATTGTGGGTTGGGATCCTAACCTAATCCTACTTAATCCTAACCTGGAGTTAGACTGGCACAACTTAATCCTAACCTGGAGTTAGACTGGTACAAGGGACACCGTAAAGTGTGTTTGGACCACTCACAAAGTCAGGGAGGATGGTACATGTCTGTCTGCTGGCCTCTCTGACTGCGAGAGTGGTCCAAACGTAGCACAAACGTCTAGTGCTAGCCAAACTTTGCTGGCCTAACTGTGCTGGCCTAACTCCAGGTTAGGATTGCACTCTCAGTTGTTACTTATTGCGGTAAGCATTTAGCCAGTTCATAAAGTGATCAGATAAAATATACTGTCAATTTGAAAGGAGAATTGTGCCACTCATCATGTGCTTCTTCACATTTCTGATTGGGTGGAGTTGTGTAGTAAAATTCTCAGTTTACAATGCTATACATTAATTTATTGCTGTGGCAACAAAAACTGTAAACAAACAGCTATTTGCAGATGTCAAAGATGGACATAAATCTATATTTTAACACATGGCCCTGATAACAAAGACTATCTCTCTTATTCTTACTGCACACTGCAACTATATTTTACCATCAATGCAACTATATTTGTAACTATATTTGCAACACTGCAACTGTATTTTACCCACCACTTGGAGCACATTATTGAGAGCTCTAATAAAAAATCTCCTGGTGTTATTCTAGCATTTAGATGGGAATAGGCTGTCTGGCAGTAGGTGTAGTTGCCTTTGAGCAGGAATATCTGCTTTACTTTGGTGGTTTTATGCAGTAGAGCATGATACTTTGCTCCTAGAGCTTTAGTGGTTCTAGGTGTTAGTTGATTACTTTGATTCCCTTGAGAAAGCCCTGTAAAGTTAGGGCAAAGCATTGGGACGCTATCTAGACTGTGTGAATGTGGCCTAAAAACTCAAAGATGAATTTCTTGCCATGTATCGGGTTGTGGCCTTACAGCCCAATCCCAGCAGTGGTGAGCAGCTGCTGCCCCGGTGCTAGGTGTTGTAAAAGTGTTTTTCAGCACCTGGAGAGTAAGCTGGGCCACCAGGGAGGCCTATGTCATCCTGCCAGTGCAGAAACCCAAGGAATGGCTGTCAGCGCCGATGAAGGGGCACAGGGTGCTGGGAGGGTGGAATGCAGGTGGGGAGGAAGTGTTTCCGGGCAGAAGGAGGGCAGGTAGGAAGCGGTTTAGCTGGCACAGATCTGAGTAGCCCCACTGGGCAGTCTGGGGCTAGACACGGAGAACAAATTCTCCTTTACCCTGAGGAGAATTCCAGCCCACTCCATTTCAGCCCTGGATACAGCATAGGTCAGGTGGTCCCCCTGTGCCAGCACTGAATCGGATTGGGTTGTTCATCTATGAAAACATGAAACATTTATTTGAACTTCCTTTGAAGTAAATAGGCTTGGAATCATAGTCCTAATTATGTCTTCACCAGCTGCAATATTTAACAGCCATTAGTCAGGCAAATTTATTAGCTCTTCCATAGTCAATGTTTTGCCAACAACATTATAAACCTGAATGCTGACTAAGTCACTTTTCCCCCTCAACAGATATACAATGCCTGCTTACATGAACCAGAAGGCCGTCTTGCATAATCAAGTGTAAGATCACTCTACAGTACCTTTACCTTGTAAAGTGAGTGAGTGAGAGAGAGAGAGAGAGAGAGAGAGAGAGAGAGAGAGAGAGAGAGAGTGAGAGCGCTCATCACAGGTATAATATCCATGACCACAAAAGCACTTTTCAGAAACTTTTCAGGCAACTATTCAGAAGGAGTTCTGCCTACAGTGTATAATTTATGTACATGGGGTCTATGCACACATGAAGCTGAATACATGGCAGTCAGGAATGCTATCTGATGCTGCCCTTCCCCTCTTTGTGTTCCTTCTAATTTGTGAAAAGTGCTATAGTTATTGAGGATAGTGCTAACTTCAGATATTATATCCTTTAGCTTTCATAAATAAATAATCTTTCAATGGTTCAGATGCAAAAGTTTTGCTTCTTGAGCAGGAGATCAACCCCTGCTAACTGGGCAAGAGGCACTTTCCCAAGTGGTGTTCCTCTTATATTTAGCAGGGGGAGAGTAATTGTCCCCCTTCACCCTTGCGCAGTGGCTTTTCTCGTGGCTGTTGCTGGAGGTGTTCTGCATTTTTAGATTGTGAGCCCTTTTGGGACAGGGAGCCATTTTGCTTCAGTGTTATTTTTGCCGGTAAACCGCTTTGTGAACTTTGTGTTGAAAAGCGGTATATAAATACTGTTGATTGATTGATTTTGTGGGCTAAAGGGACACCTTCTGTGAGCCAGCTCTCCACCTGTGAATGGAAGTGCCTGCCATTCATGGGGCAAAAAAGACTCTTAGAAAATAGTTTTCAAAGGATGCACTTGTGAAGAAAAATGTTTGATTCCCATTAAGGGTGTTTCTCCTGAGCTCCGGTTTTGAGAAAGATACCCATGAAGAAGGAAAAAAGAAAAAAAGAAAAAAGAAAAAAATCTGAGGGAAATGAAGATCAAATCACAGTGACTCTGAAGTGACTTTCTCAAAATGTGCCAGACTTCCCTTGCATCACTTTTGCAAGGATAAGCATTTCCCCTGAGCACCAACGTAAGGCTTGGTCTCCATTTTCTAGTACCGTGCTCTCTTTATTTGACAGCCTCTCTAGCCCATTACTGGCCCCAGCTTCTGAAAGAAGAACTCAAGTCTTTCTGGGTGCTGTATTGATAGTCCTGTGTGAGGACATGAATGGCCTCCAAGCTGAATTCCTCCCCACAGGCTGAAGAGCATTTGGCCATGCCTGGTCTATGCAGAAAGCCACTGTACTGTGACCGAAGAGAGCTGAGTCACTTGATTCGTGCACACTTCATAGGTTCATTTCACTCAGAGCTTGGGGTCAACTTTCATTTCATGCAAACCATTTTGCTCCTTTCTGCAAAACAACCAATATGGTAAAGAAGTGAAATATAATCAAGAGCAGTTGTTCTCTATAAACATTTTAGCACTGGGACCCACTTTTTAGAATGACAAATCTGTCCAGGACCCACCAGAAGTGATGTCATGGCCAGAAATGCCACATCGTTGTGACACCGGAGCCCACTGCTTTCCTGAGAATGCAGCAATAAGTTGGGTGATTTCTCAGCCATTTTCCAAAAGCAAAGTGAATCAGAAAGAAAAAAAGCCAACCTTGACACAAGCAAAACAACCACACAGCCCTCCCCCTTTCTAGCATCCCATCTTTCCATATTTTCAATATGGCTGCCCTGGATGCCAATTGACTCACCTGAAATTGGTGGGTCCTGACCCACAGTTTGGCAACCACTAATCTAGAGCAGTGATTTTCAACCTTTTCCATATCACAAAACACTAAAATTGTCAAGGTACACCAACAATTTTTTGACTATTCACAAGGCACACCGCACTGTCAGCCAGGGGCTCACATTCCCCAATGGCCCTACTAACAAATGACCCTCCTCCAAACGCCTGTGGCACACCTGGTTGAGATTGCTGATCTATAGGACAGTTGCGGACCTGGCCAATTCTCTACCCTCGTGGCCAGGCCCACAGATCACCACCCCGTGCACTGCCTCCCTCTCCCCTGTGCCTCCCCAAAGGAGAGGGGCGCTCGGACGACCCTTTTTGGAGTCATCTGAGTGCAGAGGTGGGCAGGTGGGCCAAACGCTTCTTGCCTTTGCCCCCCCCCATAATGGTAGGACCACCACTGCTTTAGGCTAATTCTGTGTCCACACTACTATCCATACACTAGGTCAGGACTGAGTACATACTACATGTCAAGATTATTTTTAAACAATGGCATGATGGCTCTTTACAGCCGCCTGGAACAGAATGGATGGTTCAGTAAAGATTTTTTTTTTTAAAGCCATAGTGATAGGTAGCTAAACTGACGAACTCCTTACATGGCCAGGAACAGATTTTTTTTTTCAAAGAACCAAATCAATTTCTTCTTCGCCCAACCTTTGCAAAGTGTAAGTGATTCCTTCCTCGTCTAATAGCATGTGGGCAACTATGCCAAGATGTATGAGCGATCCTGTCACTTATGAGCGCATAACCTATTGATTATGAATGCAAAGCGATTCACAGGTGAGCCTGTAATTGAGCGATATCAACATATTATATAGCTGGCTTTTCTCCAGAAGAAATTGCTTCTGAAACTGGGAAAGCACAAACAGTGCCGCTTGCATAATCAGCCAATCTCTTGAGCAATCAGGGCAGTTTGAGTGATTCTGGAGTCACCTTCTATCCTGCATACAGATGGCTTTGGTTCATCATTCCTTGGTAGTCCTGTGCATCCTAATGAGGCAATGAAGTTGGGTCGTTAATAGACAAGGCAATGCTTCTTGCATTCTTCAGAGGCTCCTCAGATGTGTAAAAAAAAATCTTCACTTGTACCAGTGGTGTTCCTATAGAGGGAGCAAAATGCTAAGTGTTGCAAGAACCTGGGTTCCTGTGTAACAGAAATCCGCCCCCCATCTTCAGAGCCATTTGCGGCTTGGAGAGCAAAGCCTCCAAGCCAGCTATCCAAGCCACAAATGGCTCTGAAGGCAAGGGGGAGGGGCCATGTTACACAGGAGCTCAGGCTCTTGCAAAACTTAGCGTTTTGCCGCCCCCAAGGAACACCACTGATGTGTACATTTTAAAAAGAAAACACCTCTTGCCCCCAAACCAGCCTGGTGAAGACTGAGAGCGCAATCCTAACCTAATGTTAGGCCGGCACAGTTAGGCCAGCAAAGTTTGGCCGCCACAGGGGCCACTGTAAAGCATGTTTGGACCACTCTCAGAGTCAAGGAGGATGGCACAAGTCTGTGTGCTAGCCTCCATGACTCCGAGAGTGGTCCAAGCATTCTTTACAGTGTCCCTTGTGCTGGCCAAATTGTGCTGGCCTAACTGTGCCGGCTTAACTCCAGGTTAGGATTGCGCCCTGAATATGCTTATTAGCCCCCAGGAGGTGCAGAAGGAGGGAAAGACGAAATAAAACAGGACAGGGGAACATTGGCTTGATCAAGAGGGGATCAGGGTTGGGGGATAACAGTGGTGAGGCTCATATCCCATACCAGAAGTCCCCCTCCACTTCCTGTATGTTCTTAAAGGCTCTGGCCACTTTGAAGTGAAAAGAGTCCTGGGAGATTAAAAAGAACTAGGAAAGAGAAAGTGGGTGTTTATAAACCTTTAATAGGCAGCTTGCCGGACCATAGAGCCAGTGTGAACTGGTAGGTTGGGCTTGGCAGTAGCATCCCTAGAGGTGGAGTGGGGCACTGAGTTTTCACACGCCTTACCTTGCCATGCAAATCCTTCCTCTCCCTCACCATTGTAGCCAGTAAGCAATGCGGAGGCGTTGTTTTCGCCGTGAGGACTGGCTAAGACGGTGAGGGAGAGGAGCAGTTTCCACGGCAAGGTAAGGCGCCTTGCAAAAGTTAGTGCCCCACAATTCTAGGAATGCAACTGGTGGACTCTGTTCCTAGCTGTGTAAGTAGATGACCTACATCTACCTACAATCCTACCAGTGATGTGCAGTGTGGGTGTGGCTGGTGAGGCAGAATCGCCTCACCAGAGTTCTTTGAAAAGTGCCGCCACTGCTGGGATCACATAAGAACTTACAACCACAGGCTCTGAGCAGTTGGAGCCCATATGGGTTGTAAGTGGATGCGGGATCACAGCCACTGCAGTGACGATGGTGGCATTTTTCAAAAAAACTTCAGTGGGGTGCAGAGGCAGATCTAAGGGAGGGCAAAGCTCTAAGTTTTGCCAGAAGCCTCACCTTGCAGTGGAAATCACTCCTCTCCTGCACCGTTTTAGCCAATCCTCATAGGGAAAAGCAACATCTTGGCATTGCTTACTGGCTACAGCAGCAAGGGAGAGGAGGGATTTACATGACAGGGTAAGGCTCCTTGCAACACTTAGAGCTTTGCCCTCCCTGTAGATCCGCCTCTGGTGGGGTGGTTCTGCCTCATCTGCCATACCTGCACAGCACATAGTTCGTTCGTATCTACCTACCTACCAGTCTGCTTTCTTTTTATTGGACTGTCCATGTTACATTGGGTGCCTGACTTTTTTAAAGAACCAAATTGATTTCCTTTCCACGCTGACTTACAAACCATTGCTGAATCCATCGTCTTACAGCAAGCCGAGCCATTGTATAGCCGATAACAAGGATGTAACAAGAGAAGTATATAACATAAAAAATCACTACTATGTCTGAGCCAGCCCCTGAGGGAGACCAATACCTTATGGAGAAATGTAAGGCATTATCCGTGTATCATTGTTAATTGCTCCAATGTTAGCGTATTTTTAATATATATTTTACATTCTTTTATTTTGCACTGTGTGCTGCTTTGAGCTTTGGAAAAGCAATTTGGTTCTTTAAAAAAGTCAGGCACCCAATGTAACATGGACAGTCCAATAAAAAGAAAGCAGACTGGTAGGTAGGTAGGTAGATAGATACGAACGAATGAACTACGTGCTGTGCAGGTATGGCAGATGCAATAAAAAAATACAATAAAAAAATGTGCTGGCAGTTTCCTATCACCTTTGATTTATTCCCACCTGTATATGTGGAGAATGGCTGAGATAACTTGTTCGAAACTTGTTTAAAAGAAACTTTGAAAGGAGACTTTAGTGGGAAACTGGTGAACTAGAATTTGTCAAAAAGTTTGATTCTGTTCATGTTGGCTTGAACAAAGACAGAGCTTTCTTATCTCACAAGCTTGTTAAGTAACCTAGTTTGAATATGAAGACCCACCATTGCTGATGTAAAGTACTATTGCACTTCTGTCATGCATTTAGCCCCACACAAGAATATTCATCTACACTACCATTTGTATTTCATATTCCTTTGACCCCATTGTTCATAAATCTAGATCTGTGCATTCATTCAACAAACTTATATTCTGCCTTTCCCTTGCTGAAGCAAATGCCCAAGGAGCTTTACATGGGCAGGCTAGTCTAACCCACCATTTTTCAATGGTTTTTCTTTTTAAAACCAATATAATTATTCTGTGATTCACTGAATCTTCAGTCCCAGATGTAGCCTTCACAGTGTGATTTTCTCCTCTGGCTGCATGCCATTGAGCAGCAGGCAATCGTAAGTCAAGTTTGGACAGGTCCTCTAGGTTGTATCTGTTCTTTTGCTGGCTGGCCTTGCACACTCCCCTACAATTCTCAGGGCACAATCCTAACCTGAAGTTAGGCCGGCACAGTTGGGCCAGGAAAGCTTAGCCAGCACAAGGGACACCATAAAGTATGTTTGGACCACACTCTGAGTCGGAGAGGCCAGCACACAGACATGTGTCATCCTCCCTGGCTCTGAGAGTGGTCCAAACATGTTTTAGGGTTACCAGATACAAACTGGGACAGAATGCCTGTACCTTTAACTATTGTATAGAAGAGGGAATTTGGCCAGGTGCAGCTTTTGAAACTCTTCCATGATGAGCTGCACCTGCCCAAATTCCCTCTTCTATACAATGGTTAAAGGTATCAGCACTCTTTCCCAGCGTGTATCTGGTAACCCTATTTACGGTGGCCCTTGTGCCAGCCAAACTCTGTCCTGCCACAAGGGATACAGCAGCTTGTCACAACTGGGTTTGGATTTCCCATCCAAAAACAAGACCACAGATTCTCCTGCTTAGCTTCAGGCTGTACTGGCAGCTCAACCACCAGTCACCCCTCTTGCTTAATAGGAAATTATTATTCCTAGGGTAATACATTACAGTGCAAGCAAATGCATATCTCCTCAGAAGTAAAACCAATAGAACTAACTCCCAGGTAAGTGTGTATAGGATTTCAGCCATAACCTTTTTAAAAAAAAAAAATCATTGTGATTGTGAATGTGTTTATGCCCTAACTTTACACAATGATGGTCACTGACTTTATCTCATCTTATAGCCTGTGATCCCATCTTTGTATGTTTTGCTCTGTATCCCCTCTGTATGTGTGACTGTGGCATGTGGAATGTTTTATGCAGAATGGTGCGAAAGGCTGCCTCTACATCCTTTTAGTCTGCTGTGATGATATCACAGAGATAACCTTGAAGCATGAAAATGCAGTGCCTTGTCATCTATACTTTCTCCCAGAAGTAATGTCAATAATCTGTCTACAAAAAAAGTCTCTCTATAATTACCTTTATTTTCTTTGTTTATTTCTTTTGCTAAATGCAACATAATTATCCACTTGAAAAGCTGCCGGTCCTTGGATGCTGCCTGTGTTTTAATATTCACTTCTGTTCAGTTAGTTGTCTTGTGTTTGGACTGGCTACAGGAAGCAGATGATATTTGGCCTGAAAACATTCTGTGTGTCTGAAAGATTCATTATCTTTCCACTGTATGTTTCTTGCATCTTGTCACAAGGCATTATGTTATTTCATGCCAGAGGCTTGACAGCTATGCTAACTTATGCAGTGCCACAATGGAATTTGAAAACTCTTTTTGGGGGGTGGGGGATGCCTATACTGTTGGCACAGTAGATCTTCTGGCAGGGCTTTCAGACGGATATTTCGGCAGGGTTTTGATGGAATGCATTTGTTCAACTGTATAAACAACTTGCAGATTTTCACCGAGTGCAAACACTCTCAGAACACCATCCTAACCAACTTTCCAAAACTGACATAGCTGTGCCAATGGGGCATGTGCTGTATCCTGCAGTTGGGGAGGGTCAGTCACAGAGGTGTCCTCAAGGTAAGGGAATGTTTGTTTCCTTACCTCCAAGCTGCATTGCTCTTACCCCAGTGCTGGAAAGTTGGTTAGGATTGCACCCTCCGTCTGTACCAAAGGAATAAAAAGAAAGACGGCACATTTATGTTGGAGTGTTGGGGAAAACCTGATGCTGAAACACTGGTGGAATGCAGGAGTTTGTTCTTACTTTCCAACAGTAGGGTGGGAGCTGCTGCAGTGTCACTTTTCCCACACACCATCAGGATCCTGTGAGAAATTATGGACCATGTGGGAAAACTCCACACTTCAGCTCCGCCCCACAGCTCCAGTTTTTGGACAATAAACAAGACACACACCACACTGCTGTGGCTGGTGGGCTCATATCCCCTAATGACTCTAATAATAGAGTCCCCTAATAATATATCCCCTAATATTCCCTAATAATAGGGGATATCCCCTAATAATAGGGGTCTCCTCCTATATGGACTGGAGCTTGTCATGTTACCTTAGCAGTGCAGGAAGGAATGATGACACCATGGCCCCACACCACTATCGTAACATAAGAACTAACACTATGCCAGAGAGGACCTGATGAGTGCCTGGTTGCACCACAGAAGCTGAAGTAACATGAGAACAAATGAGGTAACAGATGAGGTAAATAGCCATGTTTCATAGGGCCCAACCAGCGATGGGAACTACAAACTACTTGGGGGGAATGGAGGGCGGGACTTAGGTGGGACTACCGCTTGATTGGCAGCCCATCCGTGCACTTCCGCTTTCGTTCCGCTCATCCCGCGGCCGTCCCTGGCCTCGGAGGGGGCGCCCTTCCCCCCTGGGTGAGCAGGCGCTCCCCCCCCCCCGAGGCCAGGGACGGCCGCGGGGTGAGCGGAACGAAAGCGGAAGTGTACGGATGGGCTGCCAATCAAGTGGTAGTCCTGCCTAAGTCCCGCCCTCCGTTCCCCCCAAGTAGTTTGTAGATCCCATCGCTGGGCCCAACTAGATAAGGCCCAACTTCACTTTTCTAAAGCTTCTCAACCCATGATTGGTGAGACCCTGAGAAGTGGTTTCAGAGCGAGGTTTCAGAAAAAAAATGATTGCCGTTGATCACTTCCAGCATCTCACTGAGTGAGCACTCCCCCATGGACCACCAGAGAGTGTCGCATCAAGGGCTACCAAGTATCGGTATTTTGTGTGTGCAGGGGATTGCATGTAGTCCACTATTGATGCAATTTTTTGCATCAGTAGTCTGTGGGCCCCTAAAGATTGGGAACCACTGTTCTAAATAGCATGCATGGTGTGTGTGTGTGTGTGTGTGTGTGTGTGTGTGAATCTCCAATTCTGACTGTGACTGCAGCAGGGAAGAGACTTTAATCCTACCTACAGTCACAATACCAGTCTGGATTTGGTCCCTGTGCCTGCTATTTGCTGCAGTCAAAAAATTAAGGCCGCATAAAGTGCCCCCAAGGAGAGGAAGAGCACAGTTCCCCACATTATACAGGAAGTCCTCATACCTCAGGGATCAGCAGGAATGTCTTCAATTAGAGTTAAGTGAAAATAGACTTTCTAGCTTCATTTCTGCTTTCACTGATCATCAAAAAGATACTGTCTCGTCTAGGGTGCTTTCCATGTTTCATCTATTTTCTCTCCAAACCCTGGACATTAGAAAGAAGTCTGCAAAAGCCAGCCGAGGTAAGCGAGTGGGCGGGGCCCGGCCATTTAACAACCGGTTCTATAGAACCTGGGCGAACCCCCTGAATCCCACCACTGGTTTCTAGGGTTCTAAAAAGTGTGCAATCCTTAGGCAAATATACAGGGCACAACACAGGGAATCGAGGCAGACTTGTCTGACAAAGCTCAAAGAAGCTCCTCTCCTGGAGGGAGCTGTAGCTTAGCTAGAATCCCTGGATGTATTCTCTGTACGCACTACTCTTGCAAAGCTTGAGAACTTTCCTTAGAGTGCAATCCTACCCTGGAATTAGGCCGGCACAGTTAGGCCAGCAAAGTTCGGCTGGCACAAGGACCGCCGTAAAGCACGTTTGAACTATTCTCAGGATAAATCATGTCTGTGCACTGGCCTCTTTGACTCTGAGGCTGGTCCAAACATAGTTTACAGTGTCCCTTGTGCAAGTCACACTTTGCTGGCCTGACTGTGCCAGCCTAACACCAGGTTAGGACTGCACCCTCAGTCATGGATGTCCAAGCAATCATGGATAGGTTCCAATCAAAAGAAGCAGGGTGACTCGCTCCCCTCCCCCCACAAGGCAGTGCCTGCTTCAGCAACTGTTGGGGAGGCAGCTGGCAGAGTTGTCTATTCTGTTTTGGAAAAAGCCATGAAAAAAGCAGGGAGCCTATGCCAAGGGATCGTCTCTCGAAAGCACCAGGGGTGGCAGCTATCAAGCTGCCTCAGGGGCATGCCGCTGACCTCTCCCTAGCACTGAGTTGAGATTTAAAAGAGGTGAGATTTAAAAAAATGGGGCAAAGAGACAGTGTTTCAAGGAAGGTAATATTCACTGAGTTTCATTTAATTTAAGGAGGGAAGAGGAGAAGAGAATATTCATGTGGCTGTACCGCCCTGGCCTTGACCTCACTGCACATCACTGTTGCCTGGCTTAGGACAAGGCATGTGAGAGTAGGTCAAAGGCCTTACTGAAACCGACACATGTCAAGTGCCTTCCCTTGCTATTCAAAACCACTTACTGTATCAAAAGAGAGAACCAGACTAGTCACAAAGCTGGGTTGATTGCCAGTAATCATGTCTTTTTTGTCTGGAGGCTTGCAAATGAGCTCTTTTATTATTTGCTCTGCTATCTTGGAGGTAATCAGGCTAACTTATCTATAATTCTCTGGCATCCTCTCCTTTTAAAAAAAAAAAAAGGCATGATATCTGCTTTAGAGAGCAATTCTCACCTGGAGTTAGACCGGCACAGTTAGCCACCGTGAAGCATGTTTGGACTACTCTCGGAGTCAGGGAGGATGGCGCATGTCTGTGCGCTGGCCTCTCTAACTCCGAGAGTGGTCCAAGAGTGTCCCTTGCACTGGCCCAATTTTGCTGGTCTAACTGTGCCATCCTAACTCTAGGTGAGGATTGTGCCCTCAGAGTCAGGAAAGATGTGTGCCAGCCTCCCAGACATGAACTTGTTCTTTTTGAACTTTTAAAAAAGAAACTCCTTAGGAAAAGCTCTGGCCCATTTCAATTGCTCCAATTCCTACAGCCATGTCTCTGACCTCTATCCATGCAAGAAGAACTGAGAGTGATCCTTTGCCACAATTTGGGAATAATTTCTTTTTAAATGTTTATGGCAGAAATGTTTTCTTGGCTGAGGTCCAGCTCCGTGGGTTTTGTCCCCTTTTTGCTGTATTTTTCATGTATACTTTTCTATGAGAGAAAAATAGCATACCCACTTTGAGGAATCGCAGCAACTGAAGTACCTGCCTGTGGTGAGGTCTATCAAATTGTTTATGGATATTCAGATCACAGAAATATCAGTCCATTAAATTCTTTAATGAAGGAATTCTCATGATCTTTGGACAAGCTTCTGTAAAGAATCGGAGGGTTTTTCCCCCCAAACTTCAAAATGTTTATTCATATGAAGTATTATCTTTGAGGCATTATTCAAGTACTCTACTGAGATACTTTACATTTATTCATTTATTTTAATACATAAATGGCTTTGTGAACTACTCCTGTTGAAAAGTGGTATATAATTCTTAATAATGATACTTGAGCAATGAAATGCTGTTTGTTTGGCACAATCCTAACCTGGAGGTTGGCCAGCACAAGTCTCTTGTGCCACCTAGGAGTATCAGAAGCACACCGTAAAGTGTGTTTGCACTGCTCTTGGGAGTCAGGGAGGATGAGAGTGGTGCAAATACGCTTTATGGCACATTTGCAACACTCCTGGGCTGGCACAAGGGACTTGTGTTGGCCTAACTTCAGGTTAGGATTGTGCCCTGTGTGGGCGTGTAATGGTTGAGCTGCTGTATTGTAACTTTGGTGACAGCCTTCTCTGGGTAGCAAGTTTGGCGGATGCTATTAACTTTTCCTATTTGTTCTCTCATTGAATAAATGTTGTACAGAAAGCATTGAACCTAACTTTACAATTATGGTCGTGTTATTGGTGGCACTCATGCCTATGAGTGAGTTTTTTTAATTTTTTGTTTCTTACACAGGAAGTCACCTTCCAATGATAAATGGGTGACTTGTGATCTGATGTATTTTCCTTCAGTGCTCCCTCAAAAGCTTCCTACCTTTTTTCTGATTTCTTGTTTGAAAGTGCTCAATAACATTGAGGAAGAAAAGGTCATCTTTCGCATGACAGTATTAGATAGGTAGCCCAAATATTTGACATAAGTTTCCTTCAAATCCCTCCAGTATTTAATATACAATTTAACATTTTTAGAATTGATAGGTCTGTCCAAACAAAACAGCACCCACTGGCAAAATAACTAGGACATAATAATGATCAGAGACTTGACAAGAAATTGATTTTGATCACCTTGAACATTTTTGATTTTCTTTTTAAAGATTAGACAGAGGAGAAAATACATTTGTTGATGGTAATATAACATTCCTTTGTTTTGATATCTCTATTGTACTTGATGATTTTCTATGTTGTCGTCTTGTCAGGTGTGGCCAATGGGAAGGTTATGGAGGAAAATGAATTTCTTCTGTTTGTTTTTCCTCAAGTAGGTGTCTAGAAAATCTCCCGTCTGCTTCCCAGAGAAAGGATTAAACAGCTACTAAGAGTACAATCCTAACCAACTTTCCAGCATTACATAGCTGTGCCAGTGGGGCATGTACTGCATTCTACAGTGGAATAGTAATCACAGAGGTCTCCTCAAAGTAAGAGAATGATAGTTCCTTCACCTTGGAGATGCACTGCCCTTACTCTGGTGCTGGAAAGTTGGTTAGGATTGAGTCCTAAATTATGAAGCTGTATGATGGCCCTGGTAATTGCTGAATGGGAAGGAGATTAAACTTGTGACAAACTATATGTCACTATATGATTAAAAAGTGACAAATATGTCACTTGCATAGTAGTTTGGCTGGTGGTAGTGGTGGTGGGGTGTGTGTGTGTGTGTGTGTGTGTGTGTGTGTGTGTGTGTGAGAGAGAGAGAGAGAGAGAGAGAGAGAGAGAGAGAGAGAGAGAGAGATGCCAATGTAAACTTGGGACTAATAGCTCTTCATGAGGGGGGGGAGGCACCACAGCACAAAGGAAAGGGTTAAACATATGGATACTTGCATATGGTTTTCATCTATTTTACTCCAATTTTTTTTCCAGCTGATTTTCCTCAAGATTTATGGTTATAGATTCTTCAGTTTGAATTTTGTAGCATGGATCATTGCTTGAGTTCATACAATCACCAGGGGTCTGTGCTAGAATAGTATGGTGTAGGAGTGGCATAAGTCCCTCCCATAAATAGCCTTCAGTAGGTGCTGCAGCCTTTATTTAAATAGCAAACCAAGTCGAGGCACCATTTCTGTGATGTCACTCCTTTTTGAGTAGGGTAAGCCATGCAAACAGAACTCACATGAGAGGCTAACTATGCGATGGGTGGAAGGGTTTGGGACTACACCTCCAGGATGCTCTTTTTTGCATATTGGCCCATTATAGATGAGCTGAGTTCTACCATGAGATGGTAACGCTGTCCATGGTGCTGTTCTGGCTTAAAAAAAAAAAAACTAGCACCAAGATGAAAGAAGGGTTTTGTGAACATTTCCACTCATGTGCATTGGGATCTATGTGCACTATGCACATGGGGATCCACAGATATGCAACCAAATGCACATCCCATTTAGAAAGATTATCTTTTAATTATTTAATGGAACATCCAACTTCTGATGCACCTTTGAATGCACATCCCCCATCCCTATTATGGCTGAACAAGTCATGCATAATTGTGTACTTGCAGTTGAAAAAAAGCCTTGCCATACAGTGCTGGTGGACAATGAAACTGCCATCATAGTATGGTCAAAATCATCCCCAGCCCTATGGGGGATGGGCAACGGAATTGCTCTTCATGGAAAAAAAGATATTTGTGAAAATTTAGTGTAGCACTAATGAAAACCATTAATCTCATACAGCCATTTGAACTGAAAAATGAAAAAGATGTTGCAACCAGAAATCTTTCAATTACTGTATGTCTAATAAAATAAGAGCTTTTAAAATGATGGTCCCCTATGATAAGTAATAAATGTGCATGAAATGCATTGCCATTTATGTGACTTCTATCAATCGTGTTTCTCCTGTGCTGCTTCAAATTCTAGGTTTACCCTTTTGGGGTAATCTGCTCAGCTTTAGACATCCTGGTTTAGCTGGCTTCCCATCCACAGAAATTTGCATTCTCATAGAAAAATATCCCAACTTTGCTTTGGAATCCATCGTATCTATATAGTTCATTTCTTGCCTGATTGTGACACACCTACCGAGAGCCTTTTCACAGATTCAACCTGTCGGTGTTCCTTTCCTTGAATTCTCCATGTGAAAGGCTAAGCTGCTTTTTCGATGCAGATGTGGTTTCCTTCTGCTATCATATATACTACCATTCATGCCGTATCCTTCACTGATTGACTTTTTATGAGGCCACTGAGGACCTGTAAGCTGTCAACCGTTCTGTATCCCCATTGGGCCAGACACCTTCTGCCAGATCAATCCTGTGGGCTTTACCTATGAAAGTGTGGCATTGTAGAAGCCTGGGAAATTTGATTTTGTCTTTTGCTGATCCCTGTTCCTTCACTCCTCTTTGGCTGAGAGGCCCCAGAACCCGAAGTGTGACCACCTCCATTTTGAAAATGGCACAAAGCAAAAAATGTTTTTATACATTTTTGAAACCTTACTAGAAACAATAACATCTTGGCCTGGCAATGCGGAAAGAAAATTTGCCTCTGTAGTCTGGTAATTTATTTTTATACTAGCTTTTTGGTACCTGGCGTTGCCCGGGTAGGTATTTATCCCAAGATTCTATTGCACACGAAATTACCAAATTACCAATCAGCTCAGCCAATCGTTCCAGGCATTCCAGCGGGGCATGGCGGACGTTTTGTTTCACACCCTTTCTCACGCCCCATGTTGAGGGCCCCCCCGAACCTGGACTCCAATGGCGTGGGGAGCGTCACCCAGATCCCAACATCCCTCTCTGAGATCCCAACATCCCAGATCCGTTCCGCAGGACTTCTGTTCAGCAGCTGTTCAACACTTTAAAGACTTCAGGTGCTGGAAAGGTTATACTCTGCATGTCATAATCAGAGTGACATCAGCAATGACATCATAATAGATTGCCTCAGGACACCACATATCAGCTGAAGTATACAGACACACATACCGTATATACGTACGTTCAGGCCCCCCTCGCGCCCCCTGGGGGGCACGAGGGGGGCCTGACCCCGCAGCATTTGTTGCCAGGCTGCAAGGTGTCTGCGTGCCAAGTTTGGTGTCCATCGGTCCAGGCGTTGCTGAGCCTATGCGGCACACACACCCATATATATATAATTTTGGTCTGTTTCTTTATATTTTTATTTTTGTTTCTCGTTATTTTGATGGGAGTTATATGTAGGTATACATAGGCATTCACCCATGTTCTGAAATACTGATTAAATACCTTTCATCTGGACATCCAAAATCCAGACTGTTCCAAAATGTCCAATTTTGGGGTCATGATTAAAAAATGGGGCAGCGGGAGGGTAGAGAGAGGGAGGCCCTGTGGGCAAGCTGGCTCAGGGAGGGGGCTGGCGTGTGGATCTGGCCATTAGGCTGGATCCTAATCCCCATACTTGGGCCAGGCATGCCCAACCCCACAGCTTGGATTTGTGCCAGTGATTTCGCTAGCACAGATTCGAGCAGCCCCATAGGGCTGGCTGGGGCTTACCCTGGGATAAGGGGGAAATGTCCCCTTGCCCCAAAGTGAATTCCAGCAGCCTTCCAGCCTGCATTGTATGCAGCACTGGCAAGCCAGCCTCCAACACAGGTTAGGATTGGGCTGCTCGGTCACTTGGGTATGTGCATCCTTGAAAGAGTCTTGTGCCCAGAGGAGCAAGAACACTGGACTTGTGGGAGAAGGGATGGCATCCAAAGTCATTCCAGTCCTGGAAAGCTGTTTTTCCCCATACTCTGGGGATAACTTTGGGGCATCCGCATAGAGTCAGAGCCTCACGGTATCAAGCAATTGCTACTCTTTTCTTCTTGTGATGAAATAAAACATGGAAGGGAACCAGCTGCAGGCACAAGTGTAGGAGGTAAGTAAGTAAACATTCCTGCTCGGCACTGGGCTTCCCACACACCCGTGTATTTCTTTATACAAGAAATAAAGCTGAAATCCGATTGGAACAGAAATAACCCCCCCCAATCCCAGTTGGAAAGAAAGCATAAAGGAGGGCTGAAAGACTGGGAATACCAAAGGCAGCACCAGTTAACATGTTGTTTTTGTGGGACTGGAGAACAATTTAACAGTTCCAGTCTCATAAAGCAAGGACTGATTGATTTTGCTCTGTTTGTTTTTCCTGTGAATGTCTTTTTCTGACTTTATTTTAAGGCAACTTTCTGCAGATGCCTTGAGGGCAACTTGCAGTCAATCACCATAAAACAACACAATAAAACCAAACCAATATCGTTGCACAGGCACCATCCTGCATCAGGAGCAGAACTGAAATATCCCAGCAGATCTGAGCCAAATGTCCAGCCTGCAGCTTAGCACTGAACCACCAAACAATAAGAGCCAGTGTGGAAAATTGAAGAGTGCCACACTTGCACTGAGGACATCACAGCTGAAATCCATACAAAGCTCAGCAGAGGATCCCTTAGCCCAACAGCCTCATACTGTTGCTTTGAGAATGAAACAACATCCGCCCTATTTATCCTGCCCTGGGGAAAAAGTAGGAGAGAGAGAGAGAGCCAGGTTGGTGTGGTGGTTTCAGAATTGGACTTTGATCTGGAAGATCCAGGTTCAAATCCCCACTCAGCCATGAAGCTGCCACTTCAGCACACCTCATTTTACTGCAAGTGTGGACCAGGCAAGGCCAAAAATGGAAGGGGAGAAGGAGGCTAAGTGATGGAATACCAGTTCATGTTGTCCTAAGATCAATTCACCCAGCTGTACAAAAGGAAGAGTCTGCAGCTGAGTGCTCGGTGTTCCACAAGGATGGCAATGACTGAACAGAAAGAGTGGGTGAGTCAGACTTGCCTAATCCAGGGAGGAAGCAATGGGCACACAGAACCAGGAACAGGCCAGGTTGAAAGGGCTTCAGTGAAGCAGGGTGGCGGCCATTGGCCCATTCAGCAGAGCACCCACTGAAGTAGACAAGGAGCAGCAGGGTGTGGCAAATGGTTGCAGGAGCTTTCCTGCCTCCCCAGAGGGGAGGCCTAGGACCCAATGGGTGACCAGGCCAGGGAGGTGTAACTAGGAAGGGAGGAGGAGCCAGCCAGCAGAATATGTGGCAGGGATGAGAAAGGGATGGTTGAGGGCAGGGTGGAAGGGAGAAGGAGGTGCTGTAAACCTTTGCTCTGCTCTGAGCCCCAGGGGAGGAAGGTAGCCCAGAAGAGATTGCCTAAGTGGGTGTGGCCCTGGGGGCCCCACACAGGCAGCTGTCCCTGTATAGGTGGAGAGACTGGTGATGGGCGGGAGGCCAAGGCCCTCCCACCTCAGTGGCCCCTGACAGTGTGCAGAACTTCATTTAGTAGATGTCCCATTTATTCTTATTCCCAGTTTGTACCAAGCCCTGCGCTTGTCACATGAGAAGCTTCTTTGCTTGGTTCTGAGCAAGCAGCTTAGCTCTGTCTCTAAAGCTTCTCAGGGGGGTTCATTTCTGATGGTGCTTTTATTCTTAAAACAGTAGGCCTTTGGAGAATGTGGATGTTTGAACTTCAAAGTGCCAACTAGGCCCTGGTATTACTTATTAGCTGTTGTCTTGCAAGTCCATCCAATGAGGTGCTCAGAAGGTTTTCTGTTACCATAGCATCAGATCACCTCACACTTTTCCCTGGTATTTATTCTTACAATTCCCATATAAGGCAAGATATCACTGAGCCATTTTATATTACAGCTAAGAGAAATTAAGGAAAAAGGAGTCATAGATAGAACAGTTCAATGCATGAGTCGTGCAATTCTAAAAGCAAGACTTTTAGCAGTGGGTCATAGGAATGCCTGAAGAGAAAACCAAGGTGCTCTAGGCTTGAGGGTCATAGACTGCAAATCATTCATTTTGTCAAACAGAAGAATCCCAGACGACTCAAGCACATGAACTGTGCCTGTTGCAGGGAGGGAAGCTGAGATCACAGGCAATAATCAGACTTGATTTTCTAATTCCAAATACTGTAAGTTAGTGCCTTCAACCACCTATGCAGTCACATCTATATTGGGCTTGCAGTGGTTCTTTGTAAGGGCCACCACTTTTCTTGAAGGATAGCTTCCTTCCTGCCCAGGCACACACAGTGCAAACCTGCACGTGTTCAGTGGTGTCATCTACTCTCTCGCAAGCCGGAACGCTGGGCGGGACTTGAGTGATTGACAGCCTGTCGACTCACTTCCGGTTTCTTCGCGCGCCCCGCGCGGCTTTCCCTCGCCTCGGAGGGGGCGCCTGCTCACCCAGGCACCCGGCGTGCCCCCCATCCATCCCCCCTGGCGAGCAGGCGCTCCCTCCGAGGCGAGGGAAAGCCGCGCGGGGCGCGCGAAGAAACCGGAAGTGAGTCGACGGGCTGTCAATCACTCAAGTCCCGCCCAGCGTTCCGGCTTGCGAGAGAGTAGATGACACCACTGCACGTGTTTATACCCAAGTATGTTCCATAATGAGGGACGTGGTGGCGCAGCGGGTTAATTTGCTGCTGCTGGGCTTTCCAACCGGAAGGTTGGGAGTTCAAGACTGCGTGATGGAGTGAGCTCCCGTTGCTTGTCCCAGCTCCTGCCAACCTAGCAGTTCGAAAGCACCTAAACGCAAGTAGATAAATAGGGACCACTTCGGTGGGAAGGGAACGGCGTTCCATGTGCTACGGCGTATAGTCATGCCGGCCACATCACCACAGAAGCTTGTCCTTGGACAAAACGCCGGTTCTACAGGCTTTGAAACGGAGATGAGCACCGCCCCCTACAGTCGGTCACAACTAGACCATTCGGTTGTGGGGAAACCTTTACCTTTACCTGTATGTTCCATAATGGAAACTTACTCAACAGTAATAATAGAAATAGGAAGCCCAATAGTGCTTACTTGCAGATACCTGTGTTTCTGCAACCTTTTGAAGGTTGAAGTGAAGTCTGATACTAGTCTGTGGAATCATGTGTGAATACACATTTGAGGATCCGCTGCTGCTTAGATTAGAACAGTGTTTCTCAAACTGTGACCCACCAGGTGGATCACAAAACAATTTCAGTGGGTTGCGAAGCACCTAGTGCAGCCATAATTGAAAATATGGGGAAATGGGAAACTGGAAAGGGGGAGGGCTGTGTGGTTAGTTTGCTTGTGTCAAGGGTGTAAATAGGCTTTTTTTTCCTTTCTGATTTACTTTACTATTGACAATGGCTGAGAAATAACCCAACATATTACTGCATTCTCAGGAAAGCAGCAGGCTCTGGTGTCACAATGATGGCACTTCCAGCCATGACATCACTTCTGGTGGATCCCAGACAGACTGTCATTCTAAAAACTGGGTCCCAGTGCTCAAATGCTTGAGAACCACTGGATTGGAACAAAGCTGTTGGGTTGAATATACTATCTTTGCTCAGTGCCATCTCTTTAGCTTCTCTGTGAGAAGAAAAAGCAGCCCCCCCCCCAAATCTGAAGGAAGATAATTACTTGTGGATTCCAATAACCTGTGGCTCAGACCATTATAGACATCGTCATCTAATACTTCTCAGTGAGTCATCTGTCTGGCTTTTAAAAGTAATACTGTAATATGTTTTGCTTCCATGCGTGGTTTAGGAAGGCTGTTTAAGAATTTCAGACCTTTTATGATGAAAATGAAAAAAGGTTTGCTCCAGAAGAAATTCCCATAAGACAGAGTCAATATCCATTGATCCTTATACACACCCTCCTTTTTTGCTAGATCAAACAGCTCAAAGTCTTTAACCCTCCTTGCCCAGCAGCCCAACCCCAACAGTTAGGCAGCGGACTGGTGCAAGTGCCATTGAGAAAACTAGGAAAAGTGCAGCAGCAAAGCAGTCAGAATGCTTGCAGCTTACATGGCAGTTGCTAGGGAAACATGGCAGTTGCTAGGCTCCATTAGCACCGATTTCTGTGCCTAGTGTTGCAAGGTTGCAACTATATTACACCCGTATTACGATGATGTAGCAGCTATCTTCCCTGGATTATAGGGTTGCCCTGCAATGCTGTGGACATTTGCTGGAGGGTAAACCCTTTGAACCCAGTGCTGTCTCCTTCCAAGCATATAAGCTGTTCAACAGTTTTCACCATTGCACGAGAAGAAAGTATGATGGCACACATTGCAGTGATGCACTGCGGTGATGTTACACCACCATTATATCAGATACATTGACACAAATATTTAGAATGGTTGCCAGTGTATGTATGTCCTTAACTCTTTCCAGGATCATGTAAATCTGTGAGTCTCAAAAATGCCTCAAAGTCTAGATGGAAGCAAAATTGGACCATGTGGCCTTCGTTCCTTTCTATGATAATTCTTTACTCTAATAAATCAAAGGAGAACTTTTCCCTTTGGGCTGCCTGCCTGTCCTTAATACACACAGCCTTCAGTTCAACAGTTGCATAGGTAAAGAGTCTATGGAACTTACTTGTAGGAGAGAACTGTTCTTGGCTGTCACAGACAATTAATTGCACTTCCTGAGTTTTTCAATAAAAAAAGCTATCTTCAGGGAATATTTTTCAAAAGTGCTCTGTCTTGACCTAAATTTCCTCCATTCAAGTCACGAAAAGTTTTATATAAAATCTGAGATAAAAAGTCAGCAGTGTCGGACCGTCTTCCTATTTTTCTGCACCTTTCGGAGCACAATCTTAACCTGGAGTTGGGCCAGCACAGTTAGGCCAGCAAAATTTGGCTGGCACAAGGGACACCGTAAAGTCTGTTTGGACCACTCTCTGAGTCAGAGTGTTAGGTACCCCCATAAAGAAGCAAACTCGGGTCTTTTAAGCAAAAGTCATGCAGTTTATTTCAGCTGTGCATTGCTGGACGTCTGTGTGGGATCTCTCCCCAAAGACACAGGCGTGCCCTACAGTCGGGTCAGTTCCTTTTTATAGGAGCTCAACGTTCCCAGGGCTGCACCTTGTTTGAGTAACGGTTCTTTTAACAGTTCATCAATTTGCAATACACTTGTTTACTGCTTCAACAAAATACAGGAACTTATTTGCAACTTTAGCATAGTTTTAGCAAGATACTGGAAACATCTGCGAGATATGGGTTAAGAGTTGTTTATGGCTTTTAGCCTGTCTATCTGGCTTGAGCTGGTTATGTGGTTTTATTTTGCTACTTCCTCTAGCGAAGGGTCATTTAGCAACTCTACAGTAGTTTAAAAATTTCCACTCTATGTGCAAAGCTTACTGGGGGAAAGGAGGAGGGGGTGACAAAGGACAAGGGACAAAGTTCCTGAGCATACACAGAGCACATTTCTTTAATCCTAATACACAGAAGCATAAAAGCGCAGCTCTCAAGAGAAGCCAGCACACAGAAGTTCGCCATCCTCCCTGACTCCGAGAACGGTCCAAACGGTGGCCCTTGTGCTGACCAAACTTTGCTGGCCTAACTGTGCCAGCCTAAATCCTGGTTAGGATTGCGCTCTCAGTGAGATGAGCCTGCATTGGATACATGATGGTTATCAGAATCCTATGGAAAAGGCATTTATGGAAATAGTGTATCCAGTCTACTATATTTCAAAGTTGTGCCTGAAGTAGCCAAATATGCCTGTAATCAAGAAGCTCTAGTTGGTGGTGGTCCCCTTGTGCATATGTGAGAGCTATGTGCCCAGTGGCAGCTCAAGATTGAATAAACTAAGAGGTGGAGCTAATTGCCACAATCCAGCTAATATGCTCACAACCCTTGTTCAATAATTATCATTATTGTTGGATAGCAATTCAATCTAACAGTCCAATTCTATCCCCCACCATAGTCCATAGCATGCAGCATCACCAACAGAGCACGCGATTATGGGTGTAACCAGATGGCAGCAGGAGTTCTGCTGCCAAGTGGCCCATAGGGCCACTAATCTTCCATGTCTGTTAGACTGAGCTAGGACCTGTGTGCAAAGTACTTGTTCGTACACAGGGTGCCTTATCAAGGTTGGGGATACAGTGACAATGTGTGAGCAAGACTTGTAAAATAACAGCGGTTGTAGGTGTAATATTGGCTCCAAGGAGTAAGGGGAGTTATTGCTTAAAGGTTTATGAGTTTTTGTCTCCTACTATTACTCAAACACTTGCTGTCTTGTTTGTTCTGCCTGCATAACAATGGCTGCAGTTCTCTCTTTGTTCTAGTACGGCTCTTTAATAAAAAGGGGCCAGTAAAGTTTTGATCTACAGTAGTGAGGGCCCAATGCTACCCAACTTTCCTGCACCAATGCAGCTGTGCCAACAGGGAGTGTGCTGCACCCTGCAGAACGGTCACAGACGCCTCCTGAGGGCTGCATTATGGCTGCGTTGGCACTGGAAAGTTGGATAGGATCAGACCCTATGTCTCCTCGCTGTGTGTGGGACTACTTGATTCCTTCTACTCTGCTAAGATACTTTCTTCTTTGGATGGACATAACGGCCCTTAGCTGGATCGGACTGATTGGTTTCCAACTCTGTTGAGGTGCATGGTGTTGAAAACACAGCTACCGGCAAGAACCAGGCATGGTCTACCACCAAGAAAAGTCTTCAGAATCTACATTCTTGAGCGTTCTTTGTACAGCAATGTTCTCTGACACCCCTCCATACCCCTCACCTTTGCCACTGTGTTTGAGAATGTTACAACCCAGTTAGTTAGGGCAAGACGGGGGTTTCTCTTAGCTGCGTGGAGACATTCAGTCTGACTTGGAATGAAATGACTGTACTGCACTGTACTGAAGCTGGGCTGTTGCTGTCATGTGGTTCCTACCATACTCCAGATTACATGATGGAAACCAACCTGTGACTTCCTCCTTTTAGTCAAACTACTGTCCCTCTTCAGCCTGCTGAAAAAAGTAACTAAAGTGGCTATTATTAGAAGTAAGGGAACTGGGTCTGCTTTGGCTCCCTCCAGTGTGAGCTCTGAGTCACTTATCATAAGGGCAGTTCCAGAGCAGACACATATTCTCCTTGCAGGCAGTAATTTATTACATTGCAGGTTGCAACATTTGCTCTGGCAGTTAAGAAAAGTCAAGCTTTGCAAATGAAAGACAAGAGTGCATTTTAATGTCTTAGGGATATGTAGTGTTTCATTTCTTTCTTGTCATCTGCTGTGTTGCAGGAACCTATAGGAGAATCTTTGGGCCTCATACATGGGCCTCAATACATGGGCCTCATCTCCTATTTATAGTCAGTTCTCTTTATATGCAATCTCACTCTCTGCAAATTCGCTTACCTTTGAGGGACAGAATTGCTACTTTCCTCTCTATCTGCACCTCTGTCCTTGTTATCCACTATGCAGAGACTTTCTGACGGCTGCAGGGACCCTCAGAAGGACACCTGAGACCAGCACTGACCCCTTTAAAATGGCCATGAGAAGCATCTGACGGCTATGTTTGAGGGGTCCATGATCGTTGCAGTTGCCATTTTGAAGATCCCTACAGCCTTTGTCAGGTCTCTGCAGCACTCGGAGATCTTTTGGCACTTCCTGCTGCACTCTGGTATTTCCTGAGAGCCTCTGCTGAAGGCAGATAAGGTACCCCTTGCACCTAATCCCATTGATCCCATAGGGTTAGTGGTTCATTATATGCGAATTCGCTATCTGTGAGGATTTCCAGGATCCTATCAGATAATGAGGACTGACTCCACTTCTAGATTGTAGGAAACTTTAGTTAAGAGCAACAAGGCTTGTATGTATGTTATCAGTTTCTAATTCACTTGCCTTTGTATTATTATTTGTATAAAGGTAAAGGTTTCCCCATGACCGAATGGTCTAGTCGTGACCGACTGTAGGGGGTGGTGCTCATCTCCATTTCAAAGCCTGTAGAGCCGGCATTTGTCCGAGGACAAGCTTCCATGATCATGTGGCCAGCATGACTCCACGCCGTAGCGCACGGAACACCGTTCCCTTCCCACCAAAGTGGTCCCTATTTATCTACTTGCATTTTTATGTGCTTTTGAACTGCTAGGTTGGCAGGAGCTGGGACAAGCAATGGGAGCTCCCTCCGTCGCGCAGTCTTGCACTCCCAACCTTCCAGTCGGAAAGCCCAGCAGCAGCGGTTTAACCGGCTGCGCCACCACGTCCCTGATTATTTGTATACTGGCCTGCAATTGTTATTTGCCTGCTGTTATTATTTGCTAGGTTTCTGAAAGTGCAAAATACCGTATACTGACGACAGAACCAGAAGTCATGACTAGCTTGAAAAGAAAAGAATTATAATGCCACATTTTGAGGTCAGCCCTTCCAAAAGCAAAGCCCATGCAGGGCATTTGCTCCAGCACTTCCTCAGGGCACGAGGTGGACGGTCTCTCATTTCTCTAAGAGCCTGCAGAAGAGCATCACCCTCTTCACTTTGGTAGCCGAGGAAATAAGGGAGAGATGCTTTCATGTAACCAATGCTCTTGAAGCTTCCTGAAGGGCAGACGATGGCAATAGGGAGTGGGGAAGCAGGGCTGAGCAACCTGCCAGCAGAAACCCAGATGGAGGGACGCTTTTCTTAGTGCCGCAATTAGAGGCGAGAGGAAAAACCTTGCCTCTCTGAACACTTGTGCTCTTTCCCAGTTTGCTGCTGGTTCTTCATGCCCTAACAGCTGACAGCACCATTGATTTCTGTCTTCTCAGTCCTCAGCACTAACAAGCCCCTGGGGATCCTCCCTCTCTTGGTTAACCTTTGCACCCCCTTTCCTCCCTCTGTCTTTCTTCCAATGCTCGCTTTCAGAGTTTGCTGTTACCAAAGAGTCTTGTACAGTTCGGGTTTTCGAAAGTCTCATTGCGGAAAAAATATCATTTTTTGCCAGGCAGCAAAGTAACCGCGAAGCCAACCGAAGCATGCATCTGCTTCATCATCCTTGTCCCACCACCCAACAATTACCTTTGAGCAATAATTAGATAATCTGAGTATTGTACAGCCTCAGGTACACAAGCTTTAATAATTGGAGTTGTGCAAAGAGAGTCATGTGTGATGTGTCACTGCCTCTTGTTGTCTGGCCCCTGTGTCTCTATAGCTTGGTTTTTGTATTTTGCCCTCATTTAATATGACAGGGACGTCTAATATAATACGGATGTGGTGGCGCAGCGAGTTAATTCGCTGTTGCTGGGCTTTCCGACCGGAAGGTTGGGAGTTCAAGACTGCACGACGGAGTGAGCTCCCGTTGCTTGTCCCAGCTCCTGCCAACCTAGCAGTTCGAAAGCACCTAAATGCAAGTAGATAAATATGGACCACTTCGGTGGGAAGGGAACAGCGTTCCGTGCGCTACGGCGTGGAGTCATGCTGGCCACATGACCACGGAAGCTTGTCCTCGGACAAAACGCCTGGTCCACAGGCTTAGAAACAGAGATGAGCACCGCCCCCTACAGTCGGTCACGACTAGACCATTCGGTCATGGGAAAACCTTTACCTTTAATATGACATTGCCCCCTTTCTTTTCTTTTTTTCTTGTATAAAATTATTTTATTCTATTTTTGATTTGATAAGATTTTTGATTCACTCTTGTTAGCCGCCTTGAGCATTTCCTCCTGCAAATGACAAGGTGGGATACAAATCTTTAAAATAAATAAATGTTGGGTCCTGATAAATGTCAGATCATCAAGGTTCACATAACGGGAAAAGCTAACTTACACTTTCTATGAATCGCACAAAGAGGCAACAAAGACTCTTTCAGGTGCTGCTGGTGTCATCCTGGAATCAAATTAATGCTCAGTTCTCCTTTTGCTTAGGAAACTATGGGGAGAGCGGCATGGAAGCTTTCAAAGAGCTGGCTGCTCAAGAAGGCCTTTGCATTGCTCATTCGGACAAGATCTACAGCAATGCAGGAGAGAAGCACTTCGAACGGCTGTTGCAGAAGCTCCGTGACCGATTGCCGAAGGCCAGAGTTGTGGTTTGTTTCTGTGAAGGAATGACTGTCAGGGGGATACTCATGGCTATGAAACGCCTGGGAGTGCTTGGGGAGCTGCTTCTGATTGGCAGGTAGGTCATTTCCACTGCAATAAGAGTTGGGTTTGGGGAAGAGTTGGGTTAGGGGGAAAGTCCCTCCTTGGGTATTCAATACGGGAGAATATTCTCAATGCAGCTTTCAAAGGAGACTATTTTGTACTGGGAGGATATTCTTGCAACTGTTCTCATTTATTAGTTTGCTTCTTTAGAAGGTATCTATTGTTTGTTTTCTCCTAAAGGAGCATTGGAGGTGGTCTTCAAAAACTAAAAGCAACCAAGCAAATGCAGTAAAATGTCTTATGTAAGACATAAGCAAACAGCAGTCCTAAAATCAATAGAGGTGGCTTCGGCAGTAACAAAATCTGACAATGCTGAAAACACTTATGCTAAAATGGCACAGGGTGGATTTTGCCTGAAAGAGGGTTTCAGGAGAGAGAATGCCACAACTATGCTGCCACCACAGAACATTTCTTGCTCTGTTAGCCCCCACCTAACGTCTGAAGGTAGGGGCACATGGAAGAGGCACACATCTGAAGATCCTAGTTGACATCTTTCCAGTCTCTAAGCAGCTGGCACAGGTGGGGGCAGCAAAAAAGATGGGAGCAGATTGTTACTGAAACTGAAAGGCAGCTGAGGCTTTGAAATGAACTAAATGCCTTGCAGGAGTCTCCACCAAGCACGAACTCCTTGTGATAAATTTGATCAAGGAGGGAAATAACTGGGGAGCATTGGATCCATAGCTCTGCAACAAAGGATGGTTAGGAGCACGTCTATAATGAGGAACAAGGATGTTGATGACACCACCTCCCTTTGCACACTCACAAACTCATAAAACTATAGACAGCCAAAAGTTTGGTACATCTAGCTCAGTGTTTCTCAAATTGTGGGTTGGGACCCACTTGGTGGGTCAGGACCTGATGTCAGGTGGATTGTGGAAAGCTGGAAGCAGCCATCTAGGAAACTGCAGATCTTCCTCTTGCTATATTCCTTTTGTGTCAACAGTTTGAATTTTCAAGTGACTTCTTTAAAAAATAATGGTTTTGAATTCTGTGCTTCTACATAATATTTTGTCCTAAGCTTTCTTTCTTTCCGGGACGTTTCATGGTTGTGCAATTGCTGCGGTCCAAGAATGCCACTTTGCATTACAGGAGTGTCATTTTTTTATGTCACAGTGATGGCACTTCCTGCTTGATGATGGCACTTCTGGCTATGACATCACTTCTGGTGGGTCTCAAGATGAGTGCCATTCTAAAAAGTGGGACCCAATCTAAAAAGTTTGAGAACCACTGATCTAACTCATTACAGTTTGTACTCACTTTCCAAGCTCTTCCTGGACCTGGTATCTTCTGCATGCAATGAATGTGCTTCATGAGCTATAGCTATGTGTTTTATTCTAACACATAGCTCATTCTCATTCCACATGCCAACACCTTCTCATTCCAAGTTCTCATTTTTATTCATTTTTAATGCTTTAAAAGTGTACTAGGTAGATGACATAGATGATATCGTGTCAGAAGATGCAGCCAAAGTATTGTTTCTAATTAGAAAAGTAATCTATTTTAATTTCTGGAAAATATTTTACACACCACAATGCGGTATTTTGTTTTTGATCAGGTATTTTAACCCACCCAGGACAGTGTTTTGTGTTATACGTTTTTAACCAAAAAAGGCCACCCCTAGCTATAGCCCCACACTCTGCAGCTAGTAGATCTAGTTGGAGGACCTCAGACAGTTCCAAGGAATCTATGGTGCTTCTCATCTATTACATTAATCTATTCTTATCTTTTTTTTTTTCATACGTCCCCCTTCTATGTCAAGAGTGTGGATTTTATTCCATCATCTAGCCCGCTTCAGTTGCTTCTCCACTGTTACTTATTTGGGCCAAATCCAGCAAAATTTGTGTGGGGAGCCCTATAGAGAACGGTTATGCAGCACTCCTAGGACCGTCAGCATCTAGGCTCTGTAGACTGTATGGACAGCAACTCATTCTGATCTTGGACCACTCTTTTCTTGCACTCTCTCTCCACTCTCCTAGTGCTACTCTTTGCTTCCGTTTTACAATATAAAGGCTGCTCTTGAACAGAGCTGTGCTACCTTGACCTTGTTTGCGACAAGAACTCTTGTCAGCTGCTGCCAAAATAGTAACATGGAAGTATTTGACAGTTGTAGCAACTGGGGGATGTCTTTGGAATTCCTCTTCAAAGCCCATTTTTTTCTGTAAAGCCTTCAGGGTGAGTCCTCCATTCTCACCCCTACTGAAAGGAAGCCTAAATGCAGTATGTGTAACTGAAATGAATTCATGTTCATCTCCTGTTTAGCCTCTCCTTTGTCTCCTTTTCTATTGCCTGGTCCATGTCAAATTTAAAATTGTAAGGTCCTTGAGGCAGAGACCTGACCTGTTGTTTTTTTTGCAAAGCACTATGCACACTGATGAAACTACAGAATGAAAGTGTTCTCTGTATGAGATAAGGTCTACAAAATTTTCAGAAAATCACAAAATAAACAGAAGTCTTCCTTGCTTACCTAGAACTAGTGAGGGAGATGCTGTGTTTATGGGTTATATACTGCTATAAAACAACTGAATACAAATGGATGTATAAGCAAAATAAACAGAAGTTAATGTGTTTTATCATTTTACATTGCAAGAACTTTGAGACAGGTATATATTTTTGTGCCACCACAAAATTTGCCATTGTTTAGATACTATTAAGCTGAAATAGAAACAAAAGATCAAGGACAGTTTCTTAAATTGACAATTGCTTATACATCCTTATACATTTATTCCATAATACATTATAGATGAACAAAACGTTGTTACATTTTGTACTAATTTTTTTTTTTTGCAAGCACTTCCTGTCAAATGATGCATTCCTAACTTACAAATGGGGCTTTAGCTTCACCTAGGAAAAATAGCACATTATTCTTTGAAATCCATTGCAGTCTATAACATTAGTTCTTCCCTCTGCTCATATTCTACACATCTCACTGCCACATGACAGATGCATCTAATTATTTCATTTTTAATGCCTCGTCATGTCTCGTATATCTTTCTTATGATGCCTTCTCAATTGGTGCTTTATTGCAGAGATTTGGCATATATCTGGGCCCTATATCTGCATGCTTGATTGGGGCCGTTGCAACTGGTTCTTGATTGCATGGTGAAGAATCATCATGGAGTCCATCAGAGTAAGGGCAGTGCTTCCTCCCCTCACTGTACTGGGGCCTTCTGTAGGAAAAAGTGGTGGCTACCAATTGTTGGGATTCCCCAAAATGCCACTGTGTCCGCTCTCAGGATTTTGAAACAGGAAGTAGTACTGAAAACAAGGGCCAAGATAGGGAATGCTTTCCTACCTATAGCCCCCACACTTCATCTAAAAGAGTTCACTAAAGAACATTCAGCTCAGTCTCAGTAAGCTTCATAAGCAAAAGCAAAGAGGTTTCCCCATTTTTTTCCAGGACAATGGATGCAGCTAATTTTAGGTGCGGACCGTTCTTTCGGCAGGCAGGCTTCTCTTCAGGATGAATGGGGAAGTGGTTGTGATTGCTCCTGAATGGTGCAGGATCTCAAATACTTGGTTTGTACAATCACATCTTACAGTTCCACTAAGGGGGGATACAGAGGCGTTCCTAGAGGGGGATCACAGCACTAAGTTTTGCAAGCAGCTGCTGCCCTCTCCTCTTTGGAACCATTTGTAGCCAACATCGCCTCCGTTTTGCTCTAGCTGCTGGGAATGGCTCTGAAGAGGAAGGGGAGTGGCTGCTTGCAAAACCTAGGGCACAATCCTTAAAGTGCTCTTGGGCTGATTTTAGACACTTGGATCGGCCCAACATCACTAGTGTGACGCGGGGGGGTGCCAACTGGCACCTCTGTGTTGGCGCTGGTGCGATTGGGCTGATGCTAGCAGCAGCGTCAGCCCAAGGGTGCCAAACTTGACTGGTGCAAGAGCAGCTCTGGGCCGAGGGAGGAACTGGGCAGGGGGTGGGCAGGCCGGGAGGCATGATGGTCTGGGGAGGTGAGGATCCGAGGAACCCACCTCTTGGTACGCCTCTGGGTAGATACAGACAACTGTTCACAATGGATAACTTACCAAAGTGTGAATGTGACCATTTGGTCAGCAGGTCATCTGTGACATACTTCATAGTAGCGAAGAGACTTGCATCACTTCTGCACCTGATTAGAAAGCCTGGCTGGGATGAACTGATATGGTAATAGTTTCCTTACCTCTTGGCCAGATGCTGCAGATGATAAATATGCCATGTGATTAATTGAATACTGACAGCTCACCATTTAGTAGATGGCAACCAGTTGACGAGTACATAGACAAAAATCCTGAGACAGGTCCAGAATAAGATGAGTTTTCTTCCAATATAACCAGAAGTTTATTTACTCCATCAGTCGTCTTTCCCATCATTTCATATGCTGTGGTTACCAAACTGTGGGTCCAGGACCGACCAGTGGGTCATGTTCCAATTTTTGGTGCATTGCAAAACTGACAAGGCAAATTAGGTTACGTGCATCAAGGGTTAAACAACCTGCTACTTGGGGGGGGGGGAAGCATTGCTGCCTAATTACCATTATAGCCACAAGGGCTTGAGTGGCTGGTAAAGTGAAGCTTTTTTCAGGTGGATCCTGATGCTAAAAGGTTTGGGATATAGCAATCATACAAAAGTAAGTAAAACTTCAAAATATGAGTAAATGTAAAGTGTGTACAATAAATAAACTCTACAATATATGGAAATCCAGTGCATGATAAAATGGAAAGCAGACTTGATATGAAAATATTGAAAACAAACAGGATGAAAACCTGAGAGTGTCTAGAGTTGAACACCTGCTATAATAGTAGAGGAAGAGAAGAATAGGGAAAAGGAAGATAATCCAGGATAAATGGCATGTTGGAGAGGGGATCTCACATGGCACTCTGATTTGCATTCACATAGAGCTGAACAGAAACAAAAGACTTCTGAAAGGCGTATTTTATTTCTTTAGTTGAATTGAAAAATCAGCAATTCTGCAGTGTGAAGCTAAATGCAGGCTGTAATTTTTCCATAGGGAGAAAAATCTGCAACTTGCAATGAAATCTTTCCTGGCAAGGACTGCCGTATCTGGACTACTTATTCTGGAGTAGCTTCTATTCCCACATCTGTTGTTCGAGCCTGGCTAGTTCATTTTACAACCTTTATTCCAAGAAGGCAGTTAAAATAAGCTTTTACTCTTGCCAATGTTCTAACAAAAAAATCAGTAAAATTGATGGTGGGAGTTTTAAGGTGCAACCCTAGCCAACTTTCCAGCACTGACAGAGCCGTGCCAATGGGGCATGTGCTGCATCCAGTGGTGTCATCCAAATGATTTAGGAACAGGTACTCACTTTTGATTGGCACTTGTCGGGGTCCGCCCACCGGAAGTGATGTCATAAGCTGGAAGTGATGTCGTGGCAGGAAGTGAGGTCATAGCCGGAAGTGAGGTCATGACAGGAAGTGAGGTCATAGCCGGAAGTGAGGTCATGATTGTTGCCATGGATGTGATCATGTTCGTAATAACTTCAGCTTGGGGTTAGTGTTGATTTAGCTTTGCTTTCTAGAGATGTGTATATATATATATATATTGCTTCAATTCTTCCCTGGTTAAATAGCAGGCTAGACTGTACTATATTGTGAGCCCTTTTGGGACAGGGAGCCATTTAACTTTAATGTTAAATGCAAGGAGCTGGCAAGGAGCAGGAGGGGGAATGGGCACCCACCGGGCCGCGTGACCATGTGGGTGCCCGGCCGGCCGGCCGGCAAGGAACAGGAGGGGGAACAGGCAACCAAAAAAAGACCGCATGGGGGCTGGGGCTGGGGGGAGGCTGCAGGAGGAACCGGGACGCTGGATTTGCGTGGCTGGAGGGAGCGGGAGCCCCAGGCAGCCTACCTTCTCACGCTTGCTGCCTTATTCCCAGGTGTCCCTCGCTGCTGCTGCTGCTGCCGCCGCCTCCAGTCCTCTTGCTCCACTGCTGCTGCTGCTGCCGCCACCACCACACTGCCTGCCTGCCTGCCTGCCTCCTTACAGAAAGTGCAGGCAACGGCTGCGGGCGTGCAGTACGCATGCGCAGCTGCTGAGCCAACCAGCCGACGGGGCCAGCTCAACTTCTAGGAACCGGTACTCACGTAGTGGTGCGTAGTGGGTGCATGACATCACTGGCTGCATCCTACAGTTGGGGGCCAGTCACAGAGTTCCTCCTCACGGTAAGGGAATGTTTGTTCCCTTGCATTAGAGCTGCATTACCCCGGTGCTGGAAAGTTGGTTAGAACTGCACCCTT
Source organism: Lerista edwardsae (assembly GCA_029204185.1). Taxonomy (NCBI): domain Eukaryota; kingdom Metazoa; phylum Chordata; class Lepidosauria; order Squamata; family Scincidae; genus Lerista; species Lerista edwardsae. The sequence goes on from JAJKFI010000050.1 coordinate 9,075,333, forward strand.
AATTAGGCAAAATAGCTAAGAATGGAATCTTAAGTTCAAACCGTTTTTTCCCCACCAGCTTCCATAGAGCCTTTTGCTGCCGATTGCTAAGCACTGAGTCTTGCATCCCAACCTCTAACACATCTTCAGATTTCTAAGGAGAGCACAATATTCTGTTTATCCTGCCATATGTTGCACTGTTCCTTCTCCAGAAACTGTGATGATAGAGGTGGTATGTGGTGCAGATGGTGTGTGGCGCGCCAGCAGATGAATGATGCGCTGGTGTGTGGAATCATTGCTTTTGGACATTGTCAATTTCAGCCATGCACTGGAAATGGTGTGAGAGTATTTCATATGAATCCAACTGGCAACGCGAGAGAGCCTTTATTGCAATGGTATTTTGTCAGGAAAGCTTCAGATAAAATGGCATCTTCTTGTACGAGAGAAGCCCTAGTTTTGCATTTTCTCCTTTTGGGTTACAGTAATATTGTGAAGGGCTTTCAGTCACCTACATGCAAGACTCCTGCTAATCTTGCTTCAGGCAAAACATGAGGCTGAGATAGTTTGGGTAGTATTTTTGGATGATTCTGCATGGTGATGGACAGAGGTTAGATAGCTATGCTGATATTGATTAAAAAGTGTCATTGATCTGGCAACCAGCTCCAACCGGAGACAGTAGAACTGGTTAAATTGTCTTCATTTATGTCTTCCTATCAGATTTGAAACAGTAATGAGAGGTAGCTGCTCTTCTTTCTCCAAGTGCCTAATGGATTAATCCTGTCACTGTTTCCATGTATCCTTTCTTTTTGGCCCAAATGGGAATGCATTGTTGTGAGATGTCATGGACTGAGATGTCAAAAAGAGGCTGATGATGACAGGAAACTTTGTGTGTGTGTGTGTGGGGGGGGGTTCTTTCTCAGCCGGCACTTTTTCCAGCACCCTTTAATAGCTAAATATATTGAAGTTGAAGTCAGGGTGAAAAATCACTGTCTCAAAAGCAGAAAAATAAGCATTCTTCCATACAAGAAGTTTTGGCCATTTCAGCACTGGTTCTTTGTAATAGCACAATCCTAACCTGAAGTTAGGACGGCACAGTTAGGCCAGCAACGTTTGGTTGGCACAAAGGCCACCGTAAAGCCACCGTATTTGGACCACTCTTGGAGTCAGGGAGGATGGCGCACGTCTGGGTGCTGGCCTCTCTGACTCCGAGAGTGATCCAAACATACTTTACCATGGCCCTTGTGCCAGCCAAATTTGGCTGGCCGAACTGTGCCGGCCTAACTCCAGGTTAGGATTGTGCTCATCACATGTCTTAAGAATAGTTGATCCCTGCTAAGCAAGGTTCACTTTTTCAAGTGGTGTTCCTCTTATATAACAGTACAGTGGGATAGTATCCGGCCCTATTCACCCCAGCAAAAAAGCAATGTCTTTTCTAGAGACTGTTGCTAGTGGTGTTCTGCTTTTTTTAAAAGACCCTTTTAATTATTATTAGCAATTTAATTATTATTTTATCTTGCCATTTTGTGAATTCTTTGTTGAAAAGAGGTATAGAATTACTGATTGATATTGCTCCTCCAAGTCTTGTATCTCCAGTTTATGCAGGGGAAAAAGCATTTCCATGGAATTTATAGTGCACAACACTATAGTTTGGTATCATTGTGACTTCATTTCTTCTACCCAATTGAAATAATTGACTATTGTTCTGGCATTTGCCTTGATCCACATGGGATTTCTTGCTCTCGTAAAAGCCCAGACCACTGTCACTTTTGTCACTTCCTGCAATAGCTACACACAACTGTATTTGTCACACTGTATTTGTCAGTGCCAGTTCATGCAAAGCAAGCTTCCTACTTCATGCCTACAGTAACATTTTTTTTCCACTGATGTAGAAGTGATTTCCTAGTTTTCTCAGGTAAGCAAATGCTTTCAGATATGGGTAGATTAGAATAAAATGTTTTACTTGGCTCTGTCTCCTGGCAGTGGCCCAACTGAGCCTTAGGGCGCAATCCTAACCAACGTTCCAGCACTGACAGAGCCTTGCTAATGGGGCATGTGCTGCATCCTGCAGTGGGGGAGGGGCACTCACGGAGGCCTCCTCAAGGTAAGGGAACATTTGTACCCTTTCCTCAATGCTGCATTGCCCTTAGAAAGTCGGCAATGAAGGTAGAAATTCGGTTAAGATTGTGACCTGAATGTGTTAAGAAATATTCTTAATTGTGCTCTACTTTTGGATTTTGGATAAAAATGTTCTGTGGAAAGAGCAAGCTTTACACTTGCCTTCTTTTTAAACAAGGTTTTCCTTTAAAGCCAATTTCAAAAGGCCCATATCAGCTGCAGTTTGGGGCCCCGTGCTTACTGACAGGCCATGCAAGATGCTTAAGCTGGAGCAAACTCCTTGCTGACAAGCAAGGATAACGCTTAAGCTCTGTGGATAAACATGTAAGCATGAATTACAAATGCCTGGTGTCTGGGAGCCACATTGCCACCCCTGTCCTTGTGCCCACCTGGGCCCCAGGAGAGGCTGCCACCCCCTCTGAATGGCCTAGACAACTGATTAGCACACTGCTACCCAACCAATTGCTAGCCCCACAGCACTGCAGTTAATAAGTGGGCCTAGCCAGGTCCTGCAACAACTTATGCTTCTCTTCTCCCAAGGCAGATGTCTTGGTTGCTGTGGCAACAGGTACACCAAAGAGGTCCTAGGCTGGAAAGGGAATGGGGCCGCACATGCCCACAAGGCAGGACCTAGTATGAAGGGTTCAGTCAGTGCCACTGATGAGACTGTAATAGAATGCAAGGCTGACAGCTCTGTCTTCTCAGCCATGGAAGGAAACAGGAGGTGGAGGTGTACAACCTCCTCCCCTCCTCTCTCCAAGCCAAACTGAGGCAACAGCAGAAGGCTCTCCAGGCTGGGCAGCAGGAGCCATTCCAGGCTTTTGTTTCTCTAGTTGTGAGAACAATGTCTTTCATTGTTAAATATCTAAACACACGCCCAACTGTTACTTTGGGTTACCATGGTGAAGATGTTGCAGGAGGAGACCTCGAGGACTGGTCTAGGATCCTGGAATGGCTGAGAAACATCTCTGAATAATACAACATCCTCCATTTTGTAGATGGCAAAACTATTGACCATGAAGGGGGTGGTAGCTCTTATGGTGTAATGGCTGCATTCACTGTGGAATAACCTTTCATGTGCCTCTGTGTGTGTGTGTGTGTGTGTGTGTGTGCGTACGTGCATGTGTGCACGTGGACGCTTTGGATTCTGAGACACTATGGCTGAGTATGCCATAAAAACATATTAGTGCAAAGATTTCTCTGGGCACCCACATGGGCACCAGACTCTTTTAAATGACATTACAAAGGGGAGAAAAGTGTGAAATAAGTTTTGCATCGAAAGGAGTTAAGTAGTTGAGCACTTTCTTTGTTTCAGAAGCACCTACATTAATATAATTTTATACATACTGTACAGTATATCAAAATACATTTAAAAATTTAAAAAGGTGAAAACGAGATATAATTCGCCCAATACGAGGTCACTTCAACAGTGTTCTTCTTTGCCAGCATGGGAGTACCCACAATGCAAACTAAAAGGAAAAGGATGTACAAACAGTTTTGCAGTGCATTCCTGTGCACACTTATCTGGGAGTTGACTTCACTGTACTGAACAAAACTGGGCTTACTTCTGAGTAATCATGCCTAGGATTCTGCTGTTGAGACATTTGCCTAGGGATGTCTTTTGTACTCAGCCCTTGTCATCTGTATTCAGTCAAATGGCAAACTTTAATACCCAGCCATTTCTTCTGAAAGCGTTTGAATTCCTTGCCCTCATTAAATCAAACTTAAGAACACAGGTACCTGTATTTCAGACTTTGGACCTAGAGTATAGGACCCGATTCTGTGCATACATAGGCTAACAAGGAAATTTAGGATTACAAGTAACATCTTCAATAGTGTGGTATTTTTTGAGAAAAACAGGCAATGTGGCTCAAGATTGATACTCTTCCCATCAGAGATCTTTCAGATACAAATCTGCTGACACAAATTTGATTTTTTTTTTCCAGCTGGTTGGCTGAGAAAGGACCTGGTATGCCCAGCATAAGTTTACTCAGGGCCCAGTCCTGAAGCCCTTATCGCCCTAAGTGTTGTGAGCATGTCATAAAGCATGTTGGCAGCACTGTGGGAGGAGGGAACGCTGGTCCTTAGCTCTGAGCAGGAGGGTGGCCAGCATTCCAGCAGCACTGGCCAGCAGTAAGGCTATTTGGAACAGGAGGTGGGGTGAGGGCAGCAATAGGCAGAGGGGGCAGACTCAAGAGGGGGGTGAAGATGGCGACAACCTCTGCCACTGAATCCTGAATCCCTTTCTGAGCCGGGCAACCCGACACAGACCTCCTCAACTCTTTGTCCATTCAAACATGGGTGCAGAGCCGAGGAGACTCATTGCCACTGGCTGCAGGCTCCCTGGGATAAGGGAGCACCAGTAGTATCCCGGTGTCCATAGGATCCAGCGGTTGTCATTTTGGTGCCTCTGGAGCTATGGGCACTGGACAGTTCAGGATTGGGCTGCCCATGACCCTGATTACAATGCAAATCCCTGTTGGTGCGGGAATTTTCCAACCTTATCTCCAACAGAAAAGGCCCCATGCATGTGTATTCTTTGTTGCCTGTGTGGCCCAGTCCTCTGCTCATAGAAGAGACAGAAAGCCCTGAAAACTTAGTCAATGGATTATAGTAGATATATGAAGTCCTATTGCTCCGTTCCCTCCCATCGGCGCGTTTGACCGCCAATTTATGATTTAGAGAAGCTCCACCAAATGACCTGAAACTTGCACTGTAACCAGTGTAAGGATAGACCTTTTTAGAGGTACAGTTGTTTTGACTGTCCACCCATGTCATCATTTAAGAAACGGGCAGAATTTTCGTTTGTTTGTTTTTTGTTTATGGGGGGCCGTTTCTGAATCTGATTGGGGCCACCCAAATCTGAAATTAAAGTTGTCATTTTGGCTTCCTGTGTTAGGGCAGGGGCTAACCTTTCTCACTGAGTCAACTTTAAAGCTTTCAGGTACAATTAGCACCTGTAATAATTTTTTAAATAATTGGCGGGCAAACACGCCGATGGGACTTTGCATGTCTACTTCCATTCAAACTTTGTAGACTAACTATCTTTTTACTTTGGGGGACAAGTTAGGTGAAAACAGAGGAAACACATATCTCCTAACCTTTGTCCTGTGTTATTTCTAATGTTCTGATATGTCTTGCCTTTAGTTTTTGCAGGTAAGTTCAATAAATTATTGCGTGTGGCAACAGACGCAATGTTTTTTATACTCCACAAAACAGACACAAAACATTAGAAGGCAACTCCAAGATCAAATATCATAAGGCTGTATGAACTTCAGATCAATAATGACCTCTCACCAACCTCACAGGGTTGTTGAAGGAAGGATTGTCTACACAACCCTGAAGTCATTGGAGAAATGGAAAACAAAATGTTAAATGTCAAATAAAGAAATAAAGAATATTCCTTCTCCTTTTTTCCCCAAGTGCATTTGCTTTGGTAGATATTCACATTTCATGATCACACTTGCAGCTGTAGGTGAGAATCTTACTAATTTCTAGAGTGGGTGCGGGCAGACAATCAACTGCAGTGTTTACCTGAATCAACCATCTCACCTGATGGTTGATTTTGAAGACAGGCATTTAGCTAGGTGATGAGATTAGCTAGTTGAGGACAATTACCATGGGCAGAAATCTGCATAATGCTCTCCTATTGTTTACCTTTCCCAAAGCTATTTAGGACAGTTACCATGGGTAGCATCTTTAGGGACAAAAAAAATCTAGATAAAGCTCTCCTATTCACTCCTCTAATCACTGAGAATTTGCAAGCCATTTAGAAAATCAGGTGACCACTCTTACTTCAGTGTTATAATCTAGTCACCAAAACAAACCTCACTGCCCTGCCCTGATTCACGTTGTGAGGGTCATCCTGTTTCTTGCACCATGGCAGCAAACTTTACTGGGGCATAGCCAACATGCACACTCAGGGCTCCCACTGCAGTGTCCCTCCACTGCAGGGACATATTAGCATATGTAATGTACACAATCTGTAATGTATCTTTGCTTTCAGTCATCAACTGTAGCTTTACCATTTACCTGTCCTGTACCATTTACCTACTGGCTGAGGGGGAAAAACATGATGGTGCTTCTGTGCACTCGTGACCCAGGTTCACAGGTTGCAGGCACTGGCATGAGTACCTAAGTCCCAATCCTATCCAACTTTCCAGTGGTGATCCAGCTGTACCAGTGAGGCATGTGCTGCATCCTGCAGTGTGAGGACAGTCACAGAGGTCTCCTCAAGGTAAGGGCACAAATATTCTCTTACCTTGGGGTTTCATTGTGGCTGCCTCAGCACTGAAAAACTGTTTCAGATTGGGCACTTAGTTGCTTCACTGCAGCATGGTGGCCTCATAGAGTTCCTCAGGCTACAGTCCCTCAAAGAAAAGCTAAAATGACCCACTCAGTGACACAAGAACAGGAACATACTAGTAATAAATTATATTAGGTGTACAAGCGCAAACAGTGTGGTACAATCAGTCTTGTCAAGGGTGCAAGAACACAGAATAAGATTCAAATAATATCCCTCCAAATCAACACCCTGGATACAGTCCAATAGCTACTGAAGAGTCATGTTTCCATCTCATAGTGGGGTGGGAGATGGGATTGTTTCACATAGGAAACAATAGGAAACATGCTTTGTTTCACATAGGAATCATCCTTCCAGCAACTACAGGGTTTATACAAGGTTATTTCTTGCCTCTGTAGCTGCTAGAGAAGACAAATAAATGAGAAAGATACTTTTTTCTTCAAACTGTTCACAGCTTGTTCTACGGCTGGGGTGGGAGGGAACCTCAAAAGGTGAACTCAGGTTCGCCTTATATCAGTATATTGGAAGCTGCAAGCTTCCAATATGAAAAATGGGGTTTTTTCCCCAAGATGTTTATAAAGCAGAGAAGGGTCAAGGAAAGTCCAGAAGAATTCTGTCTCCGGCTCGTTACAGGGGGTACAAAACAAGTAGCAGCCTTTTAGAAGCCTGCAAAACATCTAATTTAGCCTAGCAGCAGTCAAAGCTATGCGAAAAATTCAGTTTTGCAAGAATGAACTTCTTACTTCAGGATTTGCACTCTAGGGCACCCTTCTGCAAATTCTTGAAGTAAGCAAGCTGTGTGCTCAGTGAACAATGTGTTTTTTAAAGATTTTCAGGGATAAAGGTAGCTTTTTTTCAATATTTCCATAGAAATTGATACACAGCACCATGGATAGTGCACGATAAGGTAAAAGTAAAGGTTTCCCCATGACCGAATGGTCTAGTCGTGACCGACTGTAGGGGGCGGTGCTCATCTCCATTTCAAAGCCTGTAGAGCCGGCGTTTTGTCCAAGGACAAGCTTCCGTGGTCATGTGGCCAGCATGACTCTACGCCGTAGCACATGGAACACCGTTCCCTTCCCACCAAAGTGGTCCCTATTTATCTACTTGCATTTAGGTGCTTTCGAACTGCTAGGTTGGCAGGAGTTGGGACAAGCAACGGGAGCTCACTCTGTCGTGCAGTCTTGAACTCCCAACCTTCCAGTTGGAAAGCCCAGCAGCAGTGGTTTAACCCACTGCGCCACTATGTCCCTACATAGTGCAAAGTAAAAAATTACGCTTTCAGTCCCATTGGTGGGCAAGCGCACCAAGTTCAGTTCAGGTATATGGGAACACTTTGACATGGTTCCACACACATATTTACCTGAGGGGGGGCTTGTACATGTTTCAAAATAAAAAAGTGGTGCGCTAACGCGCCGGTGGGAGGAAACGGGTTTTAACAGAGTTCATGCATACCAAATGCAGTTAGGGCTGGGTTATTATTATAAAGTGATTTTGATATATTCTGCAATTATGCATGTTGGGAAGCCAATTTAATGACATTATTTGAAATGAGATCTTTTCTCCAGAATGAAGGGTTGATGTAGGCTCACACCCTGTATTATTAGGACTAGGAGGAGTGCAAGCATTGCTATGAAATGAGCCCATCCTTTGCGGTGGTGGTCAAAGATGGTTAGGAAAGCATTAATGAAGAGGATGGTTTCCCATTCACGTAGCTGGTGAGAAACCTCCTCTGCAGCTGCTTCTTGTGACAGGAAGATGGTTGGTGCTAATATTCTAGGGTAATGTGGGATCGTTCTGCTGTATTTTGACAAAATGAAACAAAGAGATGATGGTTTTATGTGGGATTTCAGCACAGGCTTATCACTCTCTCTCTCTCTCTCTCTCTCTCTCTCTCTCTCTCTCTCTCTCTCTGTGTGTGTGTGTGTGTGTGTGTGTGTGTGTGTGTGTCCTGGAAATGTTACAGCAGGCATGGCTGTGTGGAAAATTACCATATTAGTAGGTGGCTGGTTCTGCACAGAGCAGTTAATATGTTAAATGAATGCTGCCAGGCTGGGGAATAGGTCGCATGAAAACATGGCTCTGTAAAAGCCTATCCATTATCCAGGAGACAGCATCTTTATGTCTTCCATATATTTGCATCTGATTTGGTAAGGCAGAGCACAAAGGGAAATGCCTGTCAATATTTTTTTGTCCATCAGTGAAAAACCTTTAGCTTTGTTTTCTCCTAGGTCAGTGGTTCCCAACCTGGGGGTCGGGAATGCCAAAGGGGTTGTGAACAAATTTTCAGGGTGTCGCAAAGAGCTTGAGGCTGCCATCTTAAAAAGCTGGGCACCACCATCTTGGAAGCTTCATATTGGCTAGGGGAGAGGCTTCCCCATTAAACTGCCACTTCCTTAAAACTTGTATGCAAGGGAGACTAGCCTTGGGGCTTGACTTGGTGTGTGCATATGCGCGTATCATCCCAGGACTCCTTCATCCCAGATCTCCTTCCGGGTGGGCATGTCATGCCCTCTGTGTGCACTCCTAGGTGAGTCTCAGCACAAGGGGAAGAGGAATGTAAATACTCTGAAGACTATCTAAGATTTGACTTTACCACCTTGATCAGCAATGGTGTTCTGTGCATTGTTGTTCTCAGTGCTGAATCAATCACTGAATTCATACGTCACTTAAATACAAAGCATTCAGAACATTTTTAAAAGGATGCAGATTTCTTTAGACTTTCAAAAAGTGTGATTTGTTAAAAGCAGTTACTTCACTTCCTAAAAAGGGGGTCCTGGTGCAAAAAATGTTGGGACTGTCATATCCACTGTCCTAAGTGGATGCTTCAAGAATGGACCAAGCATGAAGTGTTATAAATCTGCTGTATAAATTGGGGGAAATGTGGTCTGTATTAGACCTATGTGATTCAGGCAAACGGGCAACCCAAACCTAAGTTCAGTAGTGCATATAGCTCCAGCTGTGCCAAAAACGTGAATGCTGGATCCTTTGGGTGTCAAGGCCTCCTTGGGGTAAGGGAGGGTTTGCTGCAGTGGCTCCAATGGGCCTCCTTGGCTCTGTGCTTGTGTTTGTGGGCACAGAGCCAAGGAGACCCATGTTGGACCACCAGCTCACAAGAGGGGTCAGGATACAGAAGCAGAAGCTGCCCCTGTCCCCACCCACCTCACACACTTGAAAATTTGGGACAGATTTCTCAAAGGAGAAGTGGCTATTTGTCCTGATAGAAGGGTATATTTGTCCCCCACACCAATTTTGTCTTTGCCCTAACCCACCATCAGTATGGTGGTGGTGTGCCCGGCCTTTTCATTTGTTACGATGGACTGAAATAGGGAAGTATCCTGTTATTAGTTGTGTCGTTGTCCTTGAATTTTTTCTATGTCAAATCATTCTGCAGGCTCTTGTTTCATTCCTCACTTCGCTTTCTCCCTCTCAGCTAGAACAGCTAAGGAAGGTCAGCAGATCAATCATTGGTTTTATCTGGCATAATCCTATGCGCTGCTGTTATGACTTCAGCAATTGGCAGGATCGGATTCGGACCACAATGGAAAACACAATGCTGGACATTCATGGGACACTAGTGTGTTCATCAGTGTGAATTCAAACTATCTCATGAAGGTCTCTTCTTTCCTTCTAGATGAGTGACAGCTGAGTCCTTGCCTTATGTTGTCCTCCGTTTAAATGGGGGAGTCCTGCACTCAGTAGCAAAGGTAGTGTCAGTTCAGGGCTGAGCTTAGGAACTGTACAGCTCCATGGCATTCATTTCTGACCTGATGGTAACTACACTTGCCAGCCTCCCCACCAGAAGTCTCCAAACCAATTTATGGGAAGGAAAAAACGTCAATTAGCTTTCCTTTCTATGCAGTGGGCCAAAGTAGACTTAACTTTAATCATGCAATTGGGCCTGACATGCTTTCTTTTCTATCTGCAAGTAGCACTTGTGGGGAGGATCTAAATCAGGATTGTGGGGGGCTTTAACCTTATATCCTGCTATGGTCCTATCACTGATCATCAGCCCGGGACGGGGGAGCACCTCCTATTGCATTCAATCGCACAGGCAGAAGGGGCGATTTGGAGTAAAAGCATCCCCACTCTCCCTGCACAATTGATAGGGGGGGGGGCAAGTGCTTTTTATTTTATTCATTTAGACCATTTAATCCCACCTTTCCCCATACTTGAAGGTATTCAGGGCAATTTACACAAACAACAACAACAACCACAGCACAATTTAAAACAAAACAAAACACCATATAGCAACAATAGCACAGTCCCCAAAGGACAGCAACAGCAAAAAAATAAAAAATCCTGAAAATACAAGAACTAGGAAGAAGAAGCCAAATGAAAAAGGGAAGTTTTCAGCACTTGACAGGACTTGAAGGGGGAGAGGGTGCTGTTCGTTAGCTGGGAGAGAATTCCAACATAAAGAGACCATTACAGAGAAGACCATACCTCTTGTGACCTTTTTTTCTTCTTTTCTGGATGATTTTGACAGATAAAATAGCAAGCACAGCAGGGTGAATGATATGATTCATGTCACATTGTGTTTGACCCAGACAGCAAAGGTGATTTCCATTGTTCTCTTTTCTTGTATCTGAAACATGTCAGAGCTAGTTTAGGGGTGGGTGGCTATTGATGACTAGGGTTTTGGGGAAGGAGCATTGCCAGACCTGGGTGCTTTTGAAGCTACCTTTGTGAAGAGCTCTCAGTGTGAGGAAGTGGGACATGATTCTTGATGTAGTCTTGAACATGCAGTTAGCACATCATTTTTAGCCTGTAAATAATATATCTGCCAAGGGCACTGAACCCCATCAAACATCCATAAGCCTACCCAAAGTGTCCTCGTTAGCATCCCATGCTAAGGTTCATTTACAATGGCACACCTATAGTACCAAAATAAATGTGTTGAGATGAATGAATATCAAATGAATTCTGCTCATCAGCGCCAATTGCAGTGCATATGAAATGAGCTCAAAGTGTGCTTGGAGGGTTCGAAGTGAATTCACAAGAAAACTTGCCACCTTCACTTGCAAGAGATCTGCTATGCAAATAGCAATATTTGAGACAAGTCCTCTTGTCTCTCTCGGCTCACAAATATGGTTAATAATACCGGTGTCGTGAAAGCATTTGAAACACTGTGGACCAGTGTGGACATATCAATTATCTCCCCACCTAATACTCTTCATGCAAAGATCTGAAGCAGGAGTGAAAAACTATACCAAAGCTTTGGGGAGATGATGCAAAGGGAAGGAAATGAAAATGATGGGCAGCGCAGGCCTAACCTGTGCAGGAGCAGACACTCTGGCAGGCCTGAGCTGCATCCTAATGCAGGTTAGGCAGTGGCTGCAGCTCACCAAAGGGCAAGGAGATAATTTCCCCCTACCCTGGGGTAAGCCCCAGCCAACCTAGTGGGGCTGCTCAGACCTGCGCCTGCTAAATTGACAGATTGCCCAAATCTGGGTTCTGCTCAGTGGTGTCATCTACTCTCTTGCAAGACGGAACGCTGGGCGGGACTTAGAGTGATCGACAGCCCGTCGACTCACTTCCGCTTTCTTCGCACTCCCCGCGCGGCTTTCCCTCGCCTCGGAGGGGGCGCCTGCTCGCCCAGGCACCCGGCGCGCCCCCCACCCATCCCCCCTGGCAAGCAGGCGCTCCCTCCAAGGCGAGGGAAAGCCGCGCGGGGAGCGCGAAGAAAGCGGAAGTGAGTCGACGGGCTGTTGATCACTCTAAGTCCCGCCCAGCGTTCTGTCTTGCAAGAGAGTAGATGATACCACTGGTTCTGCTGTAGACTTTGGTTCAAGGCATTCTCAGTGTTTACATCTACTTGGAACCTAGGGGTGTAGCTAATGAAAATGTTGCCTGGTGCAGAGGGCAAAATGTTGCCCTGAAAGTGACATCACAACAGGAAGAGGTGTCACAGTTGTAGTTTGTTTTTTTGGCCATACCTTTTTATAGAATGAAAATATTACACTCTGGTTTGTTTCATGATATTCTGCATTAAATTACCTTTCCAATGATCTATAATATGATAGTGTTATTCAAACATACCAAGGTTTTCACCATTTTGGGCACTAGTGTCAAGCTCAGTTTGTTGCCCCCCCCCCAAAAAAAATTTTGTTGCCTGGTTCAATTGCACTCTCCTGCACCTGTTTAGCTACACCCCAACATATATCCAAAAGCTCTGGATTTCCTCTTCCTAAACAGATGTTTGTAAAACCTCAAAAGGATAGAACACATTCACATGGCATAACAATTGTAAAGGAGGAAAGAGTAGCATTGTTCTTAACAGATTCCTCCTTTTTGATGTTCTTTTCCATTAAAACTCAGTAAAATAAATAGAAAGGAACAAGAAACTGACAAATGTTGATGGTGTGTGGGAAATTCTGTAATATATCTTTTCAGTCCAATGATAATGAGCCATTGTTTATGTGGCTATAAAAACTGTAGGGTAAAAGTTTTGGTCTGTGTGTGCTTTTGTTTTGAAATGTTAATGCTCTGTGTAATTAGTTGAGGATTGTAAAATGGGAGCAATGCAATGAGAATGTTTATCTCTTTTATCAAAAGGACATTTACAGATGTTGACTTATTATCCATGGTAAGAGACCACATCCAATTAATCAAATGCTCCATTAATTGTAGAATTCACAGGGAAGCAAACTAATATGTTTTTTGAGCTTGTATGACTTTTCTTCAAAGCAGTAAAAATGCCTAAGTGTACTTACTTACTTGTACTCCTCTACGTACTTTCAAGTAGGTGCAGTGGCATTCCTGAGGGGATGCAAGGGGGACAAATGCCCCGGGCGCAAAGCTGGGGGGCAGGAAAATCGCTCCCTGTCCCCCACTTGGTGCCCTGAGGTTGCACTCCCCCCAGGTTGTGCTCCTTTGAGCTTCAGAATGATGGGGAAAGACCTTTCCCTGCCTCTCCAAGGGTCGGTCGTTTTTTCCTGCCCACCCCCTCCTCTTCAAGTTAAAAAAGCAGAGAAGGAGAGGGCAGGCAGTGGGAAAAAGCGTTGATGGCGGCTGCAATAGCAGCCACTCTTGGCTCCTTCCTTTGCCTCTCAGGGACTTCTACCATTCTCCCCTTGTGAGCAGGCGGAGAAAAGCTCTGTCGGTGGCTGCAAAGAAGGACAGCAACCCCTGATAGGTGTGGGAAGGCTCTGAGGTGACTTCAGCCACCCTCAGAGCCAATCCCTGCCGCTCCTGGGATCACCTGTTCTCCCTCTCTGCTTTTTGTTTTTTAAGTGGAGAAGCGGGTGAGCTGCTTTCCAAAGAGGCTTCTGCTACTTCAGAATTTTTTTTAAAAGGGGCAGACATTCAGAGTGTATCACTCTGAGTGTCCTCCTCTATTCAAGTAATTGCAGTGATGTCATCCCATCACCACAATTACGGAGATGGGGGATTGCATGATTGGTCCTGGCTCTTCGGTGTGGAGACAGCCAGGACCACTCCTGTATAGGTAAAAGAAGAATACAAGAACCCAGAGACCTGTACCAATTCAGTAAACTGCTTAATGCAGGGGGGGTCACACATAAGGCCACAAGGCCGGATTAGACCCACAGAAGCTCTTTAGCTGGCCCTTGCACCACCATCAATTACTCTCAGCTGCTGAGCTGTGCTGAAGTGTCACTGCTGAAAGGGCAGCACACATGATAATTGGGCTCTCCCATATTTTGAAAATATGATCAGAGTTTGTGCATTTTCTCTTCTAATGAGTTCCTAAGTGAGAAAGAGTGCTTATTTTTGGTCATGAGCTGTTTAATGACATCATTTCCTGCTTTATGACATCACCTCTGGTCCTCAGTAGGCATCAAATTCTATTCGACCCACTGTATGAAATGGGTTTGACACCTCTGGCTTAATGTGTCCCCCAAGTCTTCAGAGCATGTAATTATTGAGAACTATTTGGTTGGCCCATTGAGTGGAACATGCTTGCCCATGCTGTAGCAGTCAAAGAGCAGCCAGGTCCACAGACAGCAAGTGTCCACAGAGCCTTTTCACCTTCTAGAAGAGGAGGCTTAGTGCCCAGAAGGTGACCAGGCCAGGTGGGTAGAACCAGGGGAGGAGCCAGCCAAGGCGTGAATGTAAAAAGCAGAATGGGCTGGCTAAGGGGTTGCTAATTATTCGGAAAGTAGACTTCAAAAGCCTTAAGCCGGAGTTGGCATTGTAAAAGCACTTCCAACGCCGGCAATAAGCTGTTACCGCTGGCACCGGGCCAACACCAGCCCCCATTGTCAGCCCCCAAAATAGCTGGCGCAGAAGCGAGTACACCCTCGTCCACCCTGCGCCCTTACTGCAGGGGAAGGGGAAAAATGTCCCCTTTTCCTGTGGGAGCCTCCTGCAGCTTCCTGGCTGCTATGACTACCGCTGCTCACATGGGCAGTCAGGCAGCTCAGGATTGGGCTGTGAGACATTACCCCCCCCCCCACACACACACTTCCTATAAGTGTTCAAAGTCATGTTTGCCCTGAGGGAGGAAGACGACAAGACAGAAGTTCAGGTCAGACAACTCATACTAGCAACTCCTGAAGAGATTACCAACAGCCTGCTAAGTTTTATAGCACAGGTCTCCAAACCATGGCCCAGGGGCCAAATCTGGCCTGCCAAAAGATTTTATCCAGCTCACAGCAAAATATTTGATATTTATACTCATTTTAAATCATGTCATATTTTTCTTGTGTTCTGAATCATATCATGCTGATTCCAGAAAAGATCCAAGTAAAATATATTCATTCATTTAGAATTCATTCATACATAAAACTGATTTTCTTCTGCCCACAAAAATCTGTAACATATACAATGTGGCCCTCATACTAAAGAGTCTGTAGATCCCCGAGTTATATTTTTGGGAACCCTTTGGGCAGAGTACTGGTGGTTCTAGAAATAATGAATGTAATTAAATATATTGAGTAATACAAACTGAGAGCTGAATCCTAACCAACTTTCCAGCACTGGGGCAAGGGTAATGTGCAGTGGTGGGATTCAAATAAATTAACAACCAGTTCTATGATGTCATAGCCGGAGCAAAAAAAACAAAACACCAAAGCCAGCAGAGGCAAGCGAGTGGGCGGGGCCCAGCCATTTAACAATCGGTTCTATAGAACCTGGGCGAACCCCCTGAATCCCACCACTGGTAATGTGGCTTCTAGGTAAGAGAACAAACATTACCTTGAGGAGGCCTCCATGACTGCCCCCAACAACTGTAGGATGACTACGTACTAGCACATGCCCCATTGACACCACTATGCCAGGGCTGGAAAGTTGGTTAGAATTGCACCCTAAGTTTATGCTATCAGAGCTGACAGCAAGAAAGGAACAGACAGAGGGGTGGATGAGAGAGATGAGGTCAACAACAGATCAGGATGACTTCTTGCTATCACACCTGCTGAGGCTTTGTTTTAGTTGGATCTCTTCTGATTCAAGGCTAAGCATCTATATAAGTCTTTTCCTGGCCCAGGACCAGGCAGTTTCTGTAAGCAGTTATTTTTGTCATCAACACTTGCAGCGCACACAGAATTTTTTTTTTATACTATTATCAATCGGTGCTTCCTGCAAACAGGCAATATTTACAGACTGGCATCTTTGCCGTGATGAAAGCTTGGCTACACTGATTTCTTATTTCCTTTGCTTTCTCTCCGCATTCCTGCAATATATAATTGAACTCATTATCTCATCTTACCTGAATAAAACACAAGGAAGGGAGAAAACCCATTCAAAAGCTGATAGGAGTTGTCAATTGCTCACCAGTGCTGCCATGTATAGGGGAGACAAGGAGCTGTCTCAAGGACTGGAAATCTGGCCTGTTGGTGGCACCAGCTGGCCTCAGAGATGCTTCTTGGTAAAATGATGGCCTGCCCAGCCCAAGTTATTAAAACTGATTCTCAGGAGCACACAGTGTTCTTTGCCTTACATTGAGATGTCACAGTAACTTTCCTGTGCACCAGTTATATGCTCCTGCAAGGCTATTGAGCTTGAATAATTTTTGAGTATAATTTATCGAGTATGAGGATGCTTGTGATCATTTAGCACATTTGTGGCTCACAGCACAAGTTCCTTCCTAGGGTAAGGTTTGGGCATCCTTTGAATACAGGCATGCCCCAGTATCCGCTGGGGTACCATTCTGGACTCCCCACCCCACCCCACAAGTGGATATCTGAAACTGTGGATACTGGGGATGCCTTTTTAAACATAGGGGAACATCAGTGGTTTTACTGCAATAAGGTAAAAGATATTTGCTTAATGTTCCCCTATCGTTTTAAGGGCACAATCCTAACCAACTTTTCAGCACTGGGGTAAGGGCAATGAGGCTCTGAGGTGATGAAAGCATTTGTTCCCTTACCTCTACTGCACGCTATGGGTTGGCCAAGGACCAGGCAGTGACGAAGAGGTAAGGAAAAAGCTCCACCTTGTCCCCTGTGGGCCTACTCAGATCCATGCCAGTTTATTTTCTGGCAAAAATCAGTGTGGGTCAAAGGGGTTGTGTCGAACCTGAGCTGGGGATCTAGGATATTGGCGCTGCTACAAAATGAAAGGTGGTATAGGCGTGGCCCAGTATCCACTGATTTGGTATCCACAATTCCAGTTATCCATGAATACCATTGATTCTGGGATGCCTATTAGGGTGCAATCCAGTGGTGTCATCTAAATGATTTAAGAACAGGTACTCACTTTTGATTGGCACGTGTTGGGACCCGCCCACCAGAAGTGACATCATAAGCCAGAAGTGAGGTCGTGGCAGGAAGTGACATGAAAAAAGCCCTTTTTGAGGCCTCAGACGATTTTAAACTGACCCAACAGTTGCAACAGTATTCCACAGCACCCCCAGAACATGTGAAGGAGGCCTGGCATCATGTTAAAACCCCAGAGCAACTCATTTTTCAGTGGCAAGGAAAGGAAAGGCTCCGCTCGCTGCCTGCGTGCCTGCCTGGCTCTGAGAACATGCAGGCAACTCAAACATGCAGGAAATTCAAACGTTGCAGAGGGCGGAGTCGACAAGTGGGCGGGCGAATGGGCGGGGCCAGCTGTAATCCTAGAAACCGGTACTCACATACCCCCGCGTACCCCCTGCATGACATCACTGGTGCAATCCTAACGAACTTTCCAGCACTGACATAGCATTGTCAATGGGACATATGCTGCATCCTGCAGTGGAGTAGTAGTCACAGGGAAACATTCAAGGAAAGGGAATGTTTGTTCCTTACCTTAAGGAGGCCTCCATGACTGCTCCAACCACCACCACAGTGAGAACCCCATTGGAATGGCTGCATTTATATCCCCCCTTTCTGCCCCATATTGGGGCACCCAAGGTGGCTTACAATATTAAAATTGCATATAATAAAATAAAACAATACAAGATAAAAGATTAAAACAAAAACAATTTTTAAAAGCGGGCCCAAATGGATTACAACAGATATAAGATTACAATCATTAAGGTTAAAAATGTCAGCCCAACATTTCAACCTTAAATAAACCATTTCACCTCCTTAAATAAAAATGTCTTAAGACTCCGTCAATTGCTCGAGAGGATGCTATTCTTAGTTCCAATGGGAGGGAATTCCACAACCGTGGAGCCACCACCAAGAAGGTCCTATTTCTGGCTGCCACCCCTCACCTCCCGGGTGGCAGCACAGTCAGAAGGGCCCTCTCAGATGACCGGAGAGTATGGGTAGGATTATATGGGTGGCCCCTCAAATACCCTGGTCCCAAACCACATAAGGC
Source organism: Lerista edwardsae (assembly GCA_029204185.1). Lineage (NCBI taxonomy): Eukaryota > Metazoa > Chordata > Lepidosauria > Squamata > Scincidae > Lerista > Lerista edwardsae. Next base: position 9,093,439 of record JAJKFI010000050.1, read on the forward strand.
TTTACACATCAAAACTAGCACTTTGAATTGGGCCCAGAAACAAATCAGCAGACAGCGTATTTGCTGAAGCAACAGCCCGACTGAGTTGAACCAAAGAGCTCCAGCGACGACACGGGCAGTCGTGTTCTGCACTAGTTGCACTGGTCCGTCTTCAGAGGCAGCCCCATGTAGAGCACATTGCAGTAATCTAATCTGGATGTCACTAGGGCATGGGTCACTGTGGCCAAATCTGAGCGGCCAGGTATGGTCGCAGCTGGCAAATCAGCCGAAGCTGAGCAAAGGCTCTGCTGGCCATAGCTGCCACCTGGAGTCCAGAAACAGCTGTGGATCCAGGAGAACCCTCAAGCTGTACATAAACGCTGAAAAGTTGGATAGGATTAGGCTTTGTTGGCACATAGCTACTCACACACCCCTTTACAACAGTGTTGTTTGCTTCCAGTTTTTCCATGTTTTTTCTGAAACATTTTCCAAAAGCCTTCAGGTACTTGAAGCTTTTTCTCTTTCTAAAAAAAGAGAACACATTTAATGCTTACCAGATTTGCTTGGCTGAATTGTGGCACTGGGAGGGACAACCGGAAAGAATTACTCCTGACTGGAGTGAGATGGTGACACTGATGATATGCTTTCTGTGCTATAAACATCAGGCTTTGTTCCTCCAAGCACAGGGATGCTATTTATTGGTTGTATCAGTCAAGAGTTTACTTCTCAAAAGAGGAAAAATGTGATGGGGGGAAAAAGCCGTGCTATTTTCACTTGCTTGGCAGTTTCAAATTTCTCAAGTCCAAAGAGTCATCAGGCTCCTCAAAGAAGCTGCTTGGTTGGGATGTAGGTAATTCTCATCAGTGATACTGTCAGACTGAGAACGCAATCCTAACCTGGAGTTAGGCCACCAAAGTTTGGCTGGCACAAGGAACACCGTATAGTATGTCTGGACCACTCTCGGAGTCAGAGAGGTCAGCACACAGACATGCACCGTCCTCTCTGACTCCAAGAGTGGTCCAAACACGCTTTACAGTGGCCCTTGGGCCAGCCAAACTTTGGTAGCCTAACTGTGCCGGCCTAACTCCAGGTTAGGATAGTGCCCTGAAGTACAGGTGTCCCCCAGTATCCACTGATACAGTATCCACATTTTCAATTATCCCATGGATACTGGGATGTCTATTTAAAAGATAGGATAACTTTAAACAAATCTTGTTGCAGCGAAACCACTGATGTTCCCCTATCTTTAAAAAGTGTCCCCAATACCCACGGTTTCAGACATCCACTGTGGGGTCCAGAACAGAACAGAACCCCAGTGGCTTCTGGGGTATAGGGAGAAGGATATGTGACGGACTTGATCTTCCAATGCATTCGCAGAAGCTCCCTCTTGACCTTTTACATGAAGATTGTGTATTGGAAAAGGCAGGAAATACTCGGAGGAGATAGGGAATGGTATCAGCAATGGCCCCTTGTTCCAGTTTAGCCAGGGATTACAGGGTTAACCCCCAAGGTCTTTGCAAGCCTCGGGAGCACAGCTGTAGGCTGCTGAGGCCCCTGGCTATGAAGGGAGGCCAGCACAGGTGCAGATGAGTGTGGCTGATGCTACAGCCTGCCTAGCAACAGACACTGATTGGCTGGCCTCAGTATAAAGTGGGAGGCAGGAACTAGAGTAAAGGCCCAGGGAAGGTGCTGGAGGAGGGTACCAGGTAGGCATTGGACAGATGGAGTGCTGGATGGATGGATTGCTGGACTGCCTGCCTGAAGGACTGAGGAACTGGCTAAAGTAAGGTTGTTTGGGGACCATTGGGAATTGTTATATGGCTGCCACACCCCTGGAGCCACCAAGTGGAGGAGGCAGTTATGGCTTGGGCAAGCTGACTGCCTAATGTTTGGTGGTGGGGTTAGTTGGTGCTAGAATTAAGATAGTTTGGAGCTAAGCCAGTGATGAGGGCAGTCTGGAGGAGGCTGGCCAGCCGGTGATCCCAAGCAAAGCTGCTGGAAGAGAGGAGGCCCAGTGGGTGAATGAACCCCCTCCCTCTTGCCTCTCTGAGGCCACTCTGTGGGGAAACTAGTTAGCTTAATGTGGGCATTAGGGCCTTTGGGGTGGCCTGGCAGGGAATTTGGCAGAACAGATTTAATTGGCAGTTTTGCTATACACTTGGAATCATGTGCAGTAGCTTCTCACCTGTCTTCATGTCCTTTTCATTTCGTACACAGATAGCTGCTGGCCTGCAGTATTATGCAAATGGTATTAGGGCCACAAAAGTGTGGTTCAAGCAGTCTGCATTCTAATCCCCCATTTCCTTTCTTTCAGAGGTTAACTCATTATGTGATCTTCAAGATTCTAGTACAGAGCTTTAAGGGTACTAGTGTGGAGCTGCCTTGGCTGCCCTTTGGGTAGAAAGGCAGGGTAAAATCAATCAAATAAATAAATACATAAATAAGAAAACACTGACTTGCTTTTGATTTGAACTGTGATTTGTGAGAAAGGATACCCTCCCGCCTCCCCATTACATTTTTCAGGAGTATGCAAAGATCCTGATGATCCAGTGAGTCAATGCAGCAAACACGGGTTCAAACACATATATTATAAAAAAGCAAGGGTTGGCTCTACCTCCCTGTTAACTGCAAACAGTGGCAAACCTGCTGTGTAATGTGGGAAACATCCCTGAAAAACAGAATCCAGAAATGCCAATATGGTTAAAGAAGAACTCCAACGATCAGTAGTACTGAATCTTTAAAATTCTGTTTAATCTCATTCAGATACTCCTTTTTTTCCTCTTTTTTCTTTGACAGAACATTGCACAATTTAATCTCTCATTTTTGAGTATTTGGAAGACGGAAACAATTTGCTATGTGCTTGCATAATTACCAGCTGAAACCAGTAGCTGGCTGCATCAAAATGAGATAGGGGGAAAAAATGAAAAAGTGCTTTTCAACACATTGAGATTGTGTATACAAGATCCTTATTGGGTGCTAATTGCATGCAGATACAGGATTTGTTTTGCTTAAGTGTTACCAAGCCAATGTCAAAATGATAAAAGGCAGGCAATTCTCCAGGATTGTGTATGTGCTAATTTATAAAGTGGATTAGCGCTTCCTCTCTATTTTCCTCTCTTGCCTGGGAATATGGATAAGGGGGGTGGGGGTGGGAAAAATCCCAGGTATGCAGATACCAATTAAAATGTACTAAAAATGAAGCTGCTGTCTGTGCACAGAGTCTGAGACTACAGCAGAGCTATTCCTTTACATTTGTAATTGCTCCACAAAACCAGCTTTTGCTAAATGCACTGCGGTGTCATGAAGGAGCCTTGTATCAAGCATGTTTTTCCCCCAGTATGAACTGTGGATAATGATACTGCTAAAAAAATCGTATAGAATGCTTTACAGGCAGTTTAGCCAAGAGAAAAAGGGAATTGCATGCGCAAATGGGGGTACTTTCCTTATTTGGCTCCTAATGAATTCTGTGTCATATAAATTTTCCAGCCAAGGTCTGTTTCTCTTGCCAGATACCTGTGGATGTTTTGATGCTTATTCACCTTATTCCTGAACCACAGCATGTTCAGAACAGTTATTCCTCTTCTCAGGGGCATTTTACCTAACTTATGGGTAGTTCAAACAAAGGCTTTTCCAGTGGATTAGAATGTAAACATTCTGTAGTTCCCACAAGTTTATTCTGACTGGTCAATGTGCAATAGTATTGAGAGTTACATAAGTAGAGCCCTACTGGATCAGACCAAAGTCCCATCTAGTCCAGCTTCCTGTATCTCACAGTGGCCCACCAGATACCTCAGAGAGCACAAAAGACAACAAGGTGCCTGCATCCTGTTGCCATGCCCTTGCACCTGGCATTCAAAGGTAGCCTGCTGCTACAACCAAGAGGTTCCATTTACCCATAATGGCTTGTGACCAGCGATGGGATTCACAAATTGACAAGGGGAACGCCACGGGACTTAGGCGGGACTTCCGCTTGAGTGGCAGCCCGTCCGCAGCGTTCCGCAGCTGTCCTGGCCTCGGGGGGGGGGCTCCCGCTCACTGCGGGGGACAGCTAAGGGTCGCACCGGGTGCCTGGGCAAGCAGCGGTGGGGCACGCTAACCGGGGCAGCGCCCCCTGAGGCCAGCACAGCTGCGGAACGCTGCGGACGGGCAGCCAATCACGTGGAAGCCCCACGTTAGTCCCGCCCAGCGTCCCCCTTGTCAATCTGTGAATCCCATTGCTGCTTGTGACCTATGATGCACTTTGATTCCTTCCTGTCCCAAACCACTTGCAAAGAAGAATCAGAGCTTCACCCCCTCCCTTCAGATTCTGAATGCACTAGCTCACAATTCACTTCTTGAAGGCTTTATTTCTGGCTTAGTATTCTGACTCTCCACCCTTTGATTATTCAAATATTTTATGTCAACCTAAGTCATAACAGAGGTGTGACCAAACCACCAAACATTAATAGAGTAGGGTTTGGATAATGAGCAATTGACTTGCCAATTATTCCATGCTACAAAAAATGCCCGGTTTCATCCAAATTCTAAACATGCAACATATTTAGAATTCTAAACATGCAACATGAGGAAGCAATGAAGGCTCCCTCTTCTCTGAAAGAACAATTAGGATTCCAACAGTCAAGCACAGAATAGTTTGCCTTTTTTTATAAGAATCAGTAACACCCAAGAGCACACTCTCTCTCTGCTCCATGCTATGATTGTAGCAGAACTTAGAAGTTGCTTTTGTCTTGAGTTGTTGGTTGTGTTTTATTTGTTTAATTTCATTTTTAAAAAATATATAACTATTTCAACCATCCCTGGGGCTCCAGAAGAGAAATCAAGAAGTTCTGTTCAGTTTCTTGAATATCATTAACATATATTTATATTTGCATAACTTTGTTCTAAATAATTGATGGTAATGTTTTAGAATTTAATGTCATTGTTTCATAACAATTGTGTATTAACATTTTTAGCAGAGGGGTTTTTTCCCCCTTACAGTTCAAATAATGCTTTAAATACTTAAGCATTATGTGATCTCACTAGATCAATGTTGACTGATCTAGTTCAGTTCAGTATTGACCAGTGCCACAGCCCAGGAGGCCAGCCAGATCTCCAGGGTTGGTGGTAGCAGATACAGAGCGCAATCCTTTTTTTATTTACTTTTTAAAATTATTTTTTCTTTTTTATACAAAAGAGAAAGGAAACAAATAGGAAAAAAAAACACAAGAAAAAAAATCCGGAGGATGTGCTTGGCTAGCACAAGTTCCTTGTGCCAACCCAAGTGTGTCACGAACGTGCTGTAAAGCATGTTCGCAACTACTCTCAATCCAATTAGGCCGGCACAAGAATGTGCGCCAGCCTCCTCATGCTGGATCCAGGCCTGGAAGGGTTAATTTCATGCCAACCAAGATTGTTTGGCATGGGGGGGGTGTTGGAGAAGGTGGTGGGAGGGCATTCCAGGGGCTGGGAGGCAGATTGAGCCCTGGAGCCCAGGCAGGAGGGAGGAGGAACAGGGGAGGGGGAGGGCGGCACGGGGAGGCAGTTGGAGGGTGGATCCGAGTGGATACTAACCCCATCCCGGGGCTGGTTGGGTCTGATCTGGGCCGCTCAGAGGTGTGCCTGCTATTTTGCTGGCACAGATTCAAGTAACCCCTTAGGGCTGGCTGGGGCTTATCCCAGGGTAAGGGGAAAATATCCCCTTACCCCGAGGTGAGCGCCAGTCACCTCCCAGCTTGTGCTGGTTGCAGTGCAGGCCAACAGGCTTGCCTGCTCCAACACGTCAGGATTGGGCTGTCAATTTCTCCTCTGCACTCTGTTCTCCTCACACAGATGGGTGTGGGATGTGCCCTAAATTTGGAACTTGATTCTTGGTGGGACTTGAATCACCTGATTCAAGAACTCTGGATTTGGCCTTTAGTAACACATACTTGGTGGAACAAGACCAAGCTTTCTGTAAAAGCTTATAATTTTAGATAATGCTGAACAAGAGACAGGAATAGAAGCCTCTAGCACCTGGGATTACGTTGTCCTAAAAAAGATAGTGTCATGTCTTTGAACTCTCTTTGATAAACTGGGGCATATCATTAGATAAGCTAATACATTTATAAATTGTTCTCAGTGTTTGCACTTTTTCTTCACAACACTCCTGCCTCACTCTTTAAAATTTCAAAATGCAGATGCTTTTCACAACACAGTATATCAGGAGGAGAGTTGTGTGAAGAATCGCCAATGAATCATTTGCGAGCCAAATTTAGCTTCCTGTCTGCCTGCTAAGATGGCGGTCACAATGGTTCTATGGAGCCCATGTGACCAAAACCCAACTACCAGGTAATCATCTGTGTGCTTGAGGCATGTATCATCATTTATTATACAGTATGTCAGTAATGCCTTTCTCACCAACTTTCACAATATGTGAGAGTCTTACAGACTCAAGGCGGTTCGCATCATCAGGCTGTCACCATTAATGTTGAGAAAGTAATAGAACTCTTAACTTCCAGATATTTTCCTTCCTGTCTGGTCATCATTCTTTTACTGTACCAATACATGACTTCTGAGCTTCCAGCAGGAGCCGCCACAAGTCGGTCAGGTGTTTTTTCATTCTTGGCAGCTGACCTCCACACTCCTCCACTATGTATTTTAGGGTGCAATCCTAACTTGGAGTTAGTCTGGCACAGTTAGGCCCGCAAAGTTTGGCCAGCACATAGACATGCACCATCCTCCCTGACACATCCTCCTCTGGGGTCAAGAATGGGCGACACAAGCTTTACGGTGGCCCTTGTGCCAGCCAAACTTTGCTGGCCTAACTATGCCGGCCTAACTTCAGGTTAGGATTATGCTCTTAGTTGACTCCTTTGGTCTCTCACAGCCCCGTGATAAACAGAGACAATGATTCTTCATGGTTCTGTCCTGTCACAACAGCTTATCAGCTGCATTAGCCTCCTACCCAAATCATGGAAAGGATTACTCCCACTTAGCTTCTTTGGGCAAAGCTTAACCTTCATACAACATGAACCAAAATATTGTGAGAGTGAGAGAGAACTGGGGCTCCCTCTATTAACCCACTTCAAGGGGAATGACACCAGTAACATGCCTAGCTTCAATCCTTAGTATGCCCAAGTAGGGCTGGAATTTCTGGTAACAGGTCTGGATTTAGAATCTAAATCTATGCTTTCAGAGGGCCTTACCATTTTAGCAGAATACCTAGCATTCATTAGATGGGGGATATTTTAGATATTTTAGTTTGTATAATTCACTCCCTTACTCACACAGGAATAGAATGAAAATGTATGTAGTGGAGCCAAATGGTTGTGACATACTGTATATCATGTATGGCAATTCTGGTTTTGTTGTTCAGTCGCTAAGTCATGTCTGACTCTTTGCGACCCCATGGACCACAGCACACCAGGCCTCCCTGTCCTCCACTAGCTTCTGGAGTTTGTCCAATTTCATATTCATTGCTTCGGTGACACTATCTCACCATCTCATCCTCTGCCACCCCCTTCTCCTTTTGCCTTCAATCTTTCCCAGCATGAGGGCCTTTTCTAAAGAGTCCTCTCTTCTCATGAGGTGGCCAAAGTATTGGAGCTTCAGCTTCAGGATTTGTCCTTCCAGGGAGCAATCAGGCTTGACTTCCTGGAGGATTGACTGATTGGATCTCCTTGCAGTCCAGGGGACTCTCAAGAGTCTTCTCCAACACCATAATTCAAAAGCATCTATTCTTCGGCACTCTGCCTTTCTTATGGTCCAGCTCTCACAGCCATACATTGCTACTGGGAAAACATGTACATAAGGTAAGCAAAATGCCAAGTCACAACAGCAATAATTGCTGATAACAAAATCCTTTTAGAGGAGACCCAGCATGCCCAGTCAGATTGGTTGCTGTCTCCAACTTTTCTTACCAGTGTCACCCTTCCACTATGGATTCCTAGGTATTGTAGAAGGTGAACTTAGTGTATCGTAGGTGGGTTTCATAGAAGGTGAGCTCCTTGGGATTTGCCAGCTGTGATGGTCCTGAGAATGCAATCCTAACCTGGAGTTAGACCAGCACAGTTAGGCCAGCAAACTTTGGCTGGCACAAGGGACACTGCAAAATATGTTTGGACCACTCTCAGAGTCAGAGAGGCCAGAACGCAGACATGTGCCATCCCCCCTGACTCCAAGAGTGGTCCAAACGCGCTTTACGGTGGCCCTGGTGCCAGCCAAATTTTGCTGACCTATCTCCAGGTGAGGATTGTGCTCAGAGTCATTCTGTACTTCTTTCCTGGGTTCAGGGGAGAGTTATTTTTGTGTTGCATTTACTATGTCTTTTCTCCCATGCAAGCCATTCCTTTCAGCCCGAGCAAGATAGGTATGGAAATATTCTGCTGTCCTGGGTCTGGTCTAGGAAACTGGATGCCCTTCTGCAGAGAAAGAGATAAGCAGCTGGCTGGCCTTGCCTCCAATGTAGAGAACAGGGCAATCCCAATGGGTCAGAAAATTGGGGTATTTTCTTCCTGGAACCAGAATGTTGGCAAGGAATTCCAGCTTGTGCTGTTGCAGTAAATAATATGAAGAATTCCTTCCGTTCTTTCGGAGAAACTATACAGAAATCCATAAGAAGATTGATACTCTTGCTGAATTCTGCTGCATGGTGTTGGCAATTCTTATCAGGTTGCAGCGCATAACTAGTAGAATGTACTAATAACCCATAACCCATGTAACCCATAACAGCTTTACAGGTTATGGGGTTTGCTGATCTAAGGGCAGACTGAGAAACACTGGTTCATGTTGATTGATCCCTAGTATGTTTGTTCTTTCCACACACTGTAGCTCTATTTCAGAAGATTAATTTATCTAGTTTTTCCCCCTCAATGAGGACCCCTTTTCTTGGAGACAGTCCAAAAGCAAAGAAAACCCAGTCATAAGAAGAAAGAAATGCCCAGGATAAGAGGGTAGGATAATCTCCAGAAGATTATGTTGGGCTTCCTGTTAACGAAATGCCCAGAGACTAGAAGGCAGATCTCAGTTGTGAAGATACGTTTAAAAGGAAGAAAGGCTTAGAGCTTTCTTGCTCTGCTGAGCCATTTAACAGCTCAGCTACAGCCACGAGGGTCCTGCACTTTTGTTTTACAGGTCCAGTGCCTTAACACCAGTGTAGCGAAGGTCAGAGGAAAATGTAATCCAGCATATTTGCATTCCTACCAGTGGCTGTGACAGATGGTCAGATAGCTCTTTGGCATCAAAGCTGACTTTTGCTACAGTAAATGGCATTTGCTCTCTCCCACTAAACAGTATTTGCCTGCTATAATACAATGAGGTTACAATTTGATTTAATAAAAACCAATGTTTGATATCTCTTGGATAGTTTCCTACTGGAAGAATCTAATTAAGAATTCAGCTTAATTGCCGAGTGCCAGCTACGCTGAACCTTGAAACAGAATGTGTTTGCAAAGGAAAGAATTTACTTAGAAAATACCGCTAATGAAACTAAATTCCTGGGCTTTAATAGTTCTGGTTTTGGAAAGAGGCAAATAATCTGTTTTCTTTGCAGTCTGATTTCTACTCATCAGCCACGTGAGGAGTTGTTATGCCAAGCTGTGCCCTTGTGTGCAGCTTGCTCTTTTTATTGCCACTTTTCTATAGCTGTCTTAAAATTGTAAATAAATAAGCCCTTTAAGGTTTATTACAATAAACATGGAATTTATTTATTCCAATGGTAATAAAAAAAACCTTCAAAGAGAAGCATTTCAACATTCAGCCAAATGAGACCTGTTGGGTTTTTTTTGCATGGCAACGAGAAATGCAGTTAAGCTTTATCTGCTATATACCTCAATCCTGGGTACACTTACCGAGGAGTAGACACTATTAAACAGACTTGAACTTACTTTCAAGTAAACATGCATAGGATTGCACCGCTAGAGACCCATTTGTGAAAGTGACAAGAGAAGTCACAATGACCGGCTAGATCAATAAACCAATTACTCCCCCTTTCCAACCAGCCACTGACAGTTTTATGGCACTTGAAATTACAAGTTCAAGTACAGGTTTCTTGTGTAACATGGCACCTCCTCCTTGCCTCCATTTGTGGCTAGGAGAACTGGCCTGGAGGCTTTGCTCTCCAACCTGTGAATGGCTCTGAAGGTGAGGGGCCACATTACACAGGAACGCAGGGCGCAATCCTAACCTGGAGTTAGGCCAGCACAGTTAGGCCAGCACAATTTGACTGCCACAAGGGACACCATAAAGTATGTTTGGACCACTCTCAGAGTCCAGCACACAGACATGCACCACCCTCCCTGACTCTCAAGAGTTAAGTGGTCCAAACTCATTTTACAGTGTCCCTTGTGGCAGCCAAACTTTGCTAGCCTAACTGTGCTGGCCTAAATCCAGGTTAGGATTGCGCCTCCTGTCTCCCGCAAAACCTAGCATTGCCCCCTCCAGTAGAAACATCACTAGCCTTTTGTCCTGACAAGTTCGGAATCAAAAAAGAGACAGAGGCAAGAGAGACCCATCTTCAGTCAGAGCAATTCTAATTCAAATCACACCCATATCACTTCCACCTTTAGGTGTCCCATCAAAATATAAATGGCCTGAGGGGAGAGCAGACTTTTGGGGTTGTGGCCTATATTTATATTTATATTTGTATTTGTATTTGTATAAGTGATTGTTGTATGGTCGATTGTATATATTTTAGTTTTGGTGTTGTCTAGTTTTACCGTGGGGAAGAGCACCTCATTTCGTTGCACCCAGTTGTGAGTGTAATGACAAAGAAATTTCTTATCTATTGCATAGACAAACTTCCTTTCCCGTTTCCAGGCACAAGGCCCACTTCTCTCTCCAGCCATGAGCTTTTCACACACAAGCCTGGCAGTCTGTGACTCTGAACTCCAGTTTCTATGAATTATAGAATGGAAGCAGCATACTACTAATTAACTCTGCTGCGGTCCATTTTATATTAGTGCAGAGTTATTGTCTGTAGTCCTTATCAATCATTGATTAATGGCTGATTTTCTGCTCTGAACTATGGAAGAGGTTTGCATGGTTCATTCGCCATTTTGAACGCCTTCCTGTTTCAGTCTCAGTGTGATTTGAATGTCCTTGCTGTTCTGTGGGAGGCATGTTGACTAAGGGAGAATGATAATACTCAGGCTTGCTCTATAAGCACATACCAGCAGTGTTATTAGGGCATAAAGCTGCTAGAAATTGTTTTTAATTGTTTGTGAGGAAAGAATGAGACATATTGGCTTTGGCCACCATTTTCTTGGAGGGTTTTAACTGAGGCAGTTGACTAAAGAATACACATCCACTTTGAACAAATCGCATTTCAAACATACAAGATCTTTTTTTTTTCTAGCATATCCCTATATTGCCACCTCTTTCCTCTAACAGCAAATGCTTTCTGTTGCCATGCCAACCGTTTGTTTGCAGTTCAAATGTTCTACACTTCATTGTCTTGCATGTGAAGGCCTCTCCCTTGTGAATGTTGTTGGTTTTCTATTGAAGTTTTCTAAGACATTACTTTCAGAGCAAAATAAAGCAACAGGAGGTGGGAGGAAGCAAAGCTAACAGCAGTACTGAAAAAAGCGGAGAGAGTGTCGATGTGAAATAAGAAAAAGCTACTATTCTTTTCTTTTATGTTTCCTTAAATGTTTGTTCGGTCTTATTCTGTTGCTTTATGATATTGTTCTGGCAAATTCCCTGCTGGGCCACCCCAAGGGCCGTGATGCCTACACTAGGCTAACTAGTTTCCCCACAGAGCAGCTTCAGAGATAGGCAAGAGGGAGGGGGTTCAGTCACCCACTGGGCCTCCCCTCTTCCAGCAGCTTTGCTTGGGATCACCAGCCGGCCCGCCTCCTCCAGACTGCCCTCATCACTGGCCTAGCGCCAAACTAAGTCTAGCACCAACAAACCCCACCACCAAACAATAGGCAGTCAGCTTGCCCAAGCCACAACTGCCTCCTCCACTTGGTGGCTCCAGGGGCGTGGCAGACATACAACAGTTCCCAATAGTTATTCCCCACAATAACCTTACCTTATCCAGTCTTTCAGCCAGTCCATCTGAGTCCTTTGGTCAGTCAGTCCAGCAATCCGTCCACCCAGCACCTTCCCAGCTGCCTTTCCTCCAGCACCTATCCAGGTCCTTTTCTCCAGCTCCTGCCTCTAGCTTTATACTGAGGGAGGAGGAAATGGTGAAAGGGGGTGCTTATTGATGAGGGCTGCAATTAACCCCCCAGCAGCTTATCATTCTCCCCCCCCCCAGCTGTCGCTGTGACTTTGGTCTTGGTAACATTCTGGGCAGAAAATGGTTGCTACTGGAAGGGCTGCAACTCTGCCTTCCTGCAGATGCAATGAAAATGGGAGGCTTGCAAAAATGGTTCCTGGGTTTCACGTCCCCTCCCCCAATTAAGCTGAGAGTTTTCCCTTGATAATTTTTTTTTTATTCAGCCCTATTTCCAGTGAGTCAGATGTCATAACTGACTGAAGTTTCTGCATGTTCATTGTGACATTCAAAGTTCTTTTCCAGCCAGTTTTTCTGAGTCACTGAGGCCCATTTTGCTGAGCCTTCCAGCTACGTCAAACCATTGCAATTAAGTCATCTCAGTAGTTAATTAATATGGCAAAATGCTATTGATCCAGATCCAAATTGACACATTTCCTGATGGAATGCACTCAATAATTCATCAGTGCGACAGATTCCAGAGAGGGGGGATAACCTTGTTACAACCTGATTAGATCCAATGTGTGCATATTGAGGAGTAAAAGCCCTCACCAAATTCAGTTTAAGCAGGCATAGGATTGCAGCCCTGTCTGTTACAGCAAACACAAAAAAGGGCATTTTAAAGGCTAACAGGCATATTTCAAAGTTTATGCCACAATAAGTCTGTTTAAGATGCCACAGAAATCCTTGTATTGTTGTTATCAGAGCTGCGGTTGCAGATTCCAACCAAAGTAGCAGCACAAGTATTTACACGTCTCGTTCTTTACAATAACACAATCATTTCAGAGTGCAAAAGTGAGGCTACAATCAATTACTTGGGTTTAAACCTCATGAGCTCAATGAAGCTTACTCCTGAGTAGGCATCCCTAGAATTAGCCCATGAGTTATTTTCCGGGAATGCAATCCATAATCTATTTGAAATTATGGAATGTGCCCAATTATTATCGCACCACTTCATCTCATTCAGAACATTATCTCTTCCTCCTATTTTTAAAGACCTATTTCTTAGAAAGCGTTCTTAAAAAAAAAAAAGTCCTTATGTAATCATTTTGTTGACCTTGTAAAATATCTAAAAATATATCCTAGCGAAGAGTGTTTTTTGGCAATGATGAAGAAATGACATTAAGAATTTGGCTGACACTTAAGAAGTAATGAATGGTACATAAATTGGTAATACAGATGTGGTATTGTGACAATACATGTTAGTATCAAAAGGATATATATAAATATTCACACACTAAATAAAACATGTACACACATCTCAAGAAGCAAAGTGATGGGTTGCGAATTGATATAAAGAGGACAGAAATAATATATCGTGCATAAAATGTGCTTTGAGTCCCAAGGAATCGGATTGTGTATTTTCGCTATTTTAAAAAATAATCTTGGCCATTGAGAGCGCAATCCTAAATTGCGCTGGAATGACGAGGCTGGCGGGCCTGCACCATATCCAGCGCACCTTAGGCACACTGGGGAGCTTCCCCAGGGCAAGGGCACATTTGCGCTCTTGCCCCAGGGGAGGCTCCAGCCCCCCTATAGCGTTCCTCAAATCTGCGCCTGCTAAATAGCAGGTGCAGAGCCAAGGAAGCTGCGTGGCCCGAATCCAGTTTTCCAGTGCTGGTGCAATAGAGTCCCAAGGTAAGGGACCCAATATTCCCTGGCCTTTAGGAGATCTTCGTGATGGTCATCCCACTGCAGGATGCAGCACACGTCCCATTGGCATGGCTGCATCAGTGCTAGCGAGATGGGATTGGGCCACAAGTCCTTCGTTTGCCTTGGTAAGGCTAGGAAACACTCCTGCCTGGAACCCCAGATAGTTGCTGCCAATCTGGAGAGACATGATGAAACTCATACCATGTATTTAAGAATAGCTTTTTTACAAATGCTTTTCATTCCGCTAAAAGCTGCTAAGCTTGGCTTTCATGCCACAGAAATACTTTTAAATGGCCATATAACTGCAGTTGTTGACACTTTTAAGGCCTGGGATCCAAAGGATTCCTTGCGTCAGTGCAGTGGCATTCTTCCCCGGGGGTGGGGGAACGCTGGGACACCCCCTTACCTCCAGAACCATTCATGATGTTGTGGCGAGAGTGGTTTTTGCTAAGGACTATGGGATTGGGGGAACATGGGCCAGAACGAAGTAAGAGACTGCTGCAATCAACTAACCCTTGCGCGACACGGCTGACCCTTGCGCAACACGACAAACGCACGGAACAAGGAGATCGGAAGCGGAGCATCCTGCGCTAAGAAGGAAGAGAGATTGCAAAAGCCGCGAGACCGTTTAAGCCTGTTTGCCCTTGCTAATCTTGTTAGTCTTGTTTGACCGAAACGCGCTGAGTTAATCAAAGCAACCTTCTGATGTGTTAATCAGCAACATACTGCGCTGTAAACCTGAAGGATAAATATGGCTTGTGTACAACAATAAAGTAGAACTTATAGATCACATTGGTCTGCGTGTTCTCCCTCGTTGCGCGACTTGGCAATTGGTGACCCCGACGCGATCCTGCGATCGAACGCCAAAGGAGCCCGAGGCTTAGCATCCCGGACGGGAGTGGATCGCGGCGGTCAGGAACCAAAGGATCCCCCGGACGCCCGAGAGGCGGACGCCAAAAGAAAGGCGGGAAAAGGAAAAGTGGCCACGACTGACCAGTGAGTCAGGGAACTGACCGGTGAGTCAGGGAACGCGGGATGGGAACGACCGTATCGGTCTCGGAGCAGGCAGCGCTCCGATTGTTGTGCGAATTAGCTTTGAAGTACGACTGCCATTTAAAGGAGAAGGATGCCGCCGCTGTCTGTCAGTGGGCACGGCGGAGAGGTCACCTTAAACGATTGAAGGACGTGTTTGTAAAACAAACTTGGATAGACATTGGGACGAATTTGTGGGACTCAGTGCAAGGTGGGAATGCTGAGGCACAGCGCTTGGTCTCCACATACGGGACAATGAATAGAATCATGACCAGGCTCCACGGGGAGGTCGAGGCAAAAAAGGCACTGCAGAGGGCTTTGAGGACGGACAGCGGGGAGGAGATTAGCGAGGACTGTGATTCTCGGCATTTCATGAACCCTGCGTCCGCAAACACCGAGTTGTGCCCTCTGACAGAGGCAGAAAAAACAGCGATGGGGGGTCCCACTGACAGCCTCCCTCCGTATACCAGCCCACTCCCCAAGGAAGCCCCCTTTGCTGTTCCCACGGCTCCATCTGACCCAGCCGATGTCCCCTTGCCCATGGATGAGGACATTCCAGACAAAATTTACCCTGATCTGTCAAAATGGAAAAAGAATAGAGAGGGAGCCTATGAAGTCCCACCAGATGCACGTCCCCCGCGAATGGATCCAAAGCATTGGGAAGAATGGGATGGGCGAAGAGAAAGGGACAAGAAAGATACTCAGAAGGGCAAGGAGGGTGGAGGCAGGTTCCGCGGAATGAGACGACTGACAGGGAACCCCCTCCCCTCCTGGGATTCAGCCCCGCCAGGGAAGGACGAGACGTTTAACCATAGGAGGCAGTGGCGGCGGCAGGAGCAGCAGCATTGCCCGGGCCCGCCCGCGGCGCATCCACAAGCAGCAGCCTCGCTTAGCTACCGCTCCTCGGCTGCAGCCACTTCTACATACCTCTGTGTGACCCAGCCGCGTTCGCTTTCGACCCAAACACCGGGGGAGGGAGAGAGAAGCACAGCCTCCCAAAAACAACAAGCGGCGCGCCGAAAAACCCGGAGCAGAGCCCGGAGCCGGGGCGGGCAGGCGGGCGCGCTCAAGGCAAGGGGCAGGCGCCCAGCAGCTCAGAGCCCGCCTCCAGCACCGCGCAGGGCCTGGCAAGATAGGAGGATCGCCCAAGCGCTCCGGCCGCCCGCCAACTTGGCCAGTCCCCGGCCAAGCCACCGCGCACCGCGTCTGCCCGCCGCCCGCCAGTCGAGCCGGAACCGGAGGGAAGTGCCTGGGTGGTGGATGGCGGCTCCGAAAGCGCGTACTCAACGAGAAAAGCATTTGCAACTGCAAGCAAAGTAATAAAAAAGCAAAGCAGCCCCGCAAGTAATCTAACGCGGCAGAATGGGCCCCTTTTAACTGGACTATGATCAATAAAATACAAGAGAATATAATGAACTATAAGACAGACAATAGACTAGCGCAACAACAAATTGCCACGCTGCTAGACCATCCCGATTTGGTCCCTGCTAACATAAAGTTGTTGACAAAAACTCTGCTACCCCCACTCAAATGTTGTTTTTGCAAAATTGGAAGCCTCGCCTGCAAAGAAGAAGAATCCATTTTGTTTGTTTCTGTGTTTTGCATGGTGGTTCTGGGCTGTTTGAAAAGGCCCCCGTGGGGGGGGGCTTTCCAGTGTTAAATGTTATGTGTTTGTCATGTGTCGTAAAAACGCGCGCTGTATGTCTTGTCTGTCCCTACATGTGTTGTTTGGGTAAAAATCCAAGTGTAGATGTAAAAGCATGTGTTTGAGTAAAAGTCCAGGTGTGTGTATGTGTGTGTTGACCTGGACTGGGAGTGTGTGTATATATAGGGGTGTGTATGTGTGTGGGTGTGTAGGCACACCTTAAGGAAATTCCATATGTGTGTGTGCATCTCTGTGGGCACATCTCTGTGTCCAGACTTCTTTTCTGCTTCTCTGCTTGCTATCTCTTTCTTGTGTCATCCTTAAGGCCTAATATTGTTGCAACACTTCTTTTCATTTTTGAGCTCATTCCTGGTACCATGATATATTTTTTTTTGGTTTTGTGCACTATTTGTTCTCTGTTTGGAAAATTTTTTGAGTTAAGTTTAAACACTAGTGTGCATCAGAATGCCACTAAAACCTCGCCAAAGAAAACCATGTAATCTTTAGAAAGTATTTTAAATTGAATGTATGATTGTCTATTTGTTAGTGTTTTATAGCTAAACTTATTTAGGAGTCCTTTGGAATGTGGTTTAATAGGCAGGGCTATTGGGGATTCTGTGGGAATTTCACACAGAACATTGAATGGAGATTGGTGTAACATGATAGTGTCTGTTATTCTTAGATATTCATTTAGAGGAATTAAAGACAGTTCTAAAAACGGGAATAGCTACAGACTGGCATAGTAAATATTTCAGCCATTCTTAGAATCACATGCTCCCCCTCCCTCTTAGCCCAAGGGGGGGGGGGAGACAGTTGACACTGTTGACACTGAGTTGGGGTTTCCAAACCCCCTCCTCTTTCCTCCAAAGCAAAGTAGCAGGGTGACTCACCCAGCGTCTTACACCTATCCTCAAGATTTTTATCTTCTCAGGAAATTCCTGTCCCTTAATCTCAGCAAAAAACATGCATTCTTTCCTTCAACGCTGTGCTGTGTGAACTATAAAGCCTAAGCCTTTAAAAATCTGTTTCCTAAAATAATGAAAGTTCCATTTTTAAACAAGGCCTGTATAAAAAGGTGGTGTAAACATTACCAATATTTCAAACCAAATCTCTCTAAATCACAAAAGTTCATGTTTACAGCAATGCCGCTTCAATCCTAAACAAAGCTGAGTCCTACCAGCAGCAAATCACACTTTAAAGGAAAAAACTGAAATGCCTAGCAAAATTGCTTGCAAGTTTACCCGCGGGCTCAGCTAAACTAGAAATCATTAGTTCAAAGTTGCATTTCTAATTTTTATGTAAGCATCCTTATGCTCTCCAAACCTACCAAGGCTTTAAGTTTTTAGAGATTAGTAGCAAGCAATTATTAAACGTACACATCAGGATGTAAAAAGATATATTTCCCTCTTTTTAAAAGAAAAGGGGGAGTTAGGCATAGGGTAAATGTAAGACCAATTATTTTCACCACAACAAAACAAGCAATGAATTTTTTGCGGAAGTGCAGCGCGATATTGCCCTGCCTGCTGATTGCAATGATAAGGTAGAACTCAGCAGCACCACTGCCATTGTCTTCGCGTCTTGGCTCGCTCCTGGAGTTCAAGCAGGGATTAACGCTGATCAGATACGCCGGCTGGCGTGCTGGGCTAGAAATCAAATGAATATCACTACTAGTGTTCTTGCAGATATGGCAATGGATGTCAGGGGGGTGCATCGGGCAGTTCTCCAGAACCGGGCTAACGCAAAACTTGCAAAAAATCCGAATTCAGACCGACCCCGTGGCAGACTGGTTCAACTCATTAGGATTGCCAGCCTGGCTGCTACATATGCTTCAACCAGTACTGATAATAGCAGTCATATGTATTTTAATGTGTTTATTTGGACCTTGCTGTTTTCAATGTATCCAAAATGTTGCCTTTAAAACTTCCGAGCAGCTGTTCAAAAGAAGAGGGGGAGATGTTGTGGCGAGAGTGGTTTTTGCTAAGGACTATGGGATTGGGGGAACATGGGCCAGAACGAAGTAAGAGACTGCTGCAATCAACTAACCCTTGCGCGACACGGCTGACCCTTGCGCAACACGACAAACGCACGGAACAAGGAGATCGGAAGCGGAGCATCCTGCGCTAAGAAGGAAGAGAGATTGCAAAAGCCGCGAGACCGTTTAAGCCTGTTTGCCCTTGCTAATCTTGTTAGTCTTGTTTGACCGAAACTCGCTGAGTTAATCAAAGCAACCTTCTGATGTGTTAATCAGCAACATACTGCGCTGTAAACCTGAAGGATAAATATGGCTTGTGTACAACAATAAAGTAGAACTTATAGATCACATTGGTCTGCGTGTTCTCCCTCGTTGCGCGACTTGGCACATGGCACAGAGAAATGGCTCGAGGCTGCGAATGGCTTGGAGGGGGAGGGGGGCCACTTTACATAGAAGCTCAGGCTCCTGCAAAAGTTTGTGTTTTGCCCCCCTTGTAGGCACGCCACTGAGTCAGTAGAAGGCACTTCAGCTCACACCTGTGTCCCCCTGATTTCAGTTGATTCCCCCGCCTGTTGCAGTCCCAGGGTGCAATCCTAACCAATTTTCCAGCACTCACTAAGCTGTGCTGATGGGGCGTGTGCTGCATCCTGCATTTGGGGGACATTCATGGAGGCATCCTCAGGATAAGGGAGTGTTTGTTCCCTTACCTTAGAGTTGCATTGCCCTTACCCTGGTGCTAGAAGGTTGGTTAAAAAAGACAGCTCCCTTCTGTGCATGGAATTGCACTCCTGCTTCTCTACAACCAACTTCCAGACTTCCACTCTGTGAAAGGAAGTAGACATTACAGGTAATACATTACAGAAATACCGCTTTGCTCATTTTGCTCAAAGAGTCATGCTTTCCTTATCAGTAGCAAAATAATCTAGGCATTTTAAAAACCTTGGTTGTGTGAAACCCAGGGGTGTTTCCATAGCAACATTGGTGGGCCACTACTGAAGTCAACAGTTAGTAACAACCAAAACGTGTTTTTTTTTTCCTTGCTTAAGTACTAGATATGTACAAATAAGCATAACATTCATCTAATTGCTAGTTATAAAAATGTCCCTTTCCAAGCCTGCTTAATACTTTGTGGTGAGGAACAAAGCCTTAAACATTGCTTGTCAAAATGCTAGCTACTTTGAAATATATGGGAAGGAAAAACAGTAGTCGAACTTTTTTTCCCCCCAAATGAAGCAGTGCACAATGAAAACGATGATTGAAAATTATCTAATTGACATCAGTCTGAATTGTTGTACCTAAAATTGCTGGGAGCAAATTTGAATGTCTTTGATTCTATGGGTCATAATTCCAGGGAAAAATGGCAAATGCTTATATGAAATCCCCTAATAAACACTTGCAAGACAAGAAAATATTTCATTGGCAGGGACCTCCTGCGATTCAACTGCATTTGGCAGCCACTATTCCAGGTGAATGCTCATAAAGGTAGAGCCGTGTTCAGATCTTCCTCTTCACAGGGTCACAGTCTAAAGCTATTTCTAACCATTGTCCATCACAAAGCACACTGACAAGGTGCTAACGTTGTCAAGGCATGTCATCAGTTTTTTCGGCAGACAAGGCACACTATGCTGCCAGTGGGAGGGGGCTCAAATCCCACAATGGCCCTACGAATAAACAACTCTCCCCCAAACCCCTGCAGCACACGTGCAGGCCATTTGTGGCACACCAATGTGCCATGACACAGTGGTTGAAAATTGTGGATCTACACGTTGGGGAGGAGGAGTGAGAGTACATCTGCAAGCCCAATCTCAATGCCCGTGACCCCCACGTGTCTCAAGCAACAAACATGGTACCCAGAGGGCAAGAGAGCCTTCCTGTGATAAGAAATGCTGTATGCCCAACAAGAATCTTTGTGAGGGTGCAGTCCTACCCAGCATGGGGTATGGCACTGGCCGGCCGGCCTTGCCAATCCAGCGCTGGGTAGGGAGACGCTGGAGCCTCCCACAGCAAGGGAGCATGCACTCCCTTACCATAGGGGAGGCTCCAGCCTCCCCTATGCACTCCTTGGATTTGCGCCCGCTAAATATGGCCTTATGGCCGCTTCCCAAGCCCACCCACATCCCGCCTTCCCCCAGCCCACATTCTCCCTCCCTCGCCCAATCCCCATGCCGCCCTGTCATGGTGCCTCCCTTGCACCAGCCGGCTTCAGCTGACGCTAGGGGGGCACTGCGGGGGTGCAACAGGACCAGCACTGCCTGCAGCACTGATCCCATTGCCTTAGTGCCGACGTGGGGGTGCTGATCGGTGCGCCAATCCCGTTGTGACGATGCTGCGCGGTCCATAGGATTGTGCTGTGAATCTCACTCTGGTTGTAGCATGTGGAGGTGGTGCTTTGGGAGTGTCTTGGCCCAGGGGCAGAGCTTGCTGGCATGTTCTTGCCTCTCTCAGTGTGTGGACTGTCACTACCTGAAAAGGAAAACCTGAACAGAGAGTCACCACCCTACGCTCAACCAACAGCAGAGTCAACCGCACAGCAATAGCTACAAAAATGCATGCTCCTGTAGCAACACCAAGTGATAAGCCACAGCAAGCCTGGGAACTACACAAAAACCATGATGATGCTCCTGGAGTACCCAGAGGGAGCCCCACTGTGGAAGCGATGCCTCCATGTAGACGAGTTCCATAAGACTGCACACCACTTGTATTGATGTCTTAATGAGAGGAGCCCACGTTTTGCACTGAAGGGGGCAAGGGAGCACAGAAGAGGGGGTGGGGTTGTGTCCTACACTGGGAAAATACGAATGGGGCTTTACAAAGCGCAGCAACTTGGTGGCATGTAAAAATTTCTTATGTAAAAAAGCAACCGGTCGCTGAACCAGCATTCAGGCTTTCCTCTTCACCAAGCAACACCCAGCCATTCTCAACTGTGTTTCCCCCCCCCCCACTACTGCCCCTTAGGCACTCTTCTCATGTAATGTTCACATGAACAGATAATAAATAATATCATTAATGATGGAACATCAGACTGTGTCCTTTTTCAGATGTGGCTCCGGTGGAGGATGGCTGAGTTACCCACTTGACAATCACAGGAGTAGGTAGAAGGAAGCCAGGGGGCTCTTCTGTGGTGCATGGGAGGGTCCCCTTAAAATCCAGAGGCTGATCCATCCAAACTCTATTTTTGTCAGATTCAGAAGTGAGCCAAGAAAGCCAGGATTCAATATATGTTAGCAAGACTAAGATTTATTGATACACAGAAGCAAGCAAAATATATGGAAAATACAGTAGGTTAAAAAAAGGCATTTGTATGGAATATGAATTGGGCTATGAACTGGTGTACCTAGAGGGGGATCACAGCACTAGGTTTTGCAAGCAGCTGCTCCCCCAAAGAGGAGGCTCTTTGGAGCCTTTTGGAGCCAGCGTTGCCTCTGTTTTGCTCTAGAGGCTGGGAATGGCTCCCAAGAGGAGGGAGAGCAGCTGCTGCAAAACTTAGAGCTATGATTCCCCTCTAGGGAATCTACGCCTCTACTATGCACACCTTACTGGGGCTTTCTGATGGTCATGGATGATTTCCAAAGGAGCAGGATTCTGGAGTACCCTATGCAGTTCCTTGTCCATTAGTGAAATCCAAAGAAAGTTGGCATTTCTAGGGGTTATATACCAACTTTCAGGGAAACTTCTAGAAGCTACAAATAAAAAAGCTTTGCTTCCAATATAAAAAGCTTGTATCTTTTGCATACAGAGCCCCCCCCCCCCAAAAAAAAAATCACTTCTGGGCCTTGCCTTACATGGCAGTAAATCATGCCAGGCACATCTCCATGCTGATCAAAAACAACAGCTGTGTGAGAGCAGCGGCTCCAGGCTTTGCCTGCTCATGTAGCAAAGGCAATTGTGAATTAGCAGCAACTCCTGGCCTCACCAAGCTGGCAGACAGGACAATGGTGAAGTTCAGTATCTCCCAAAAATTACATTAGTCTTCCACTATTCAAGCCATACAATGGGCTCCCAGCCACTTAGTAACAATAGGCACCATGTGGAAGACCATTAAGAAAAAAAAGGGTTAGCCTGGAATCAGCATGTAAATGGAGCAGGAGGGATGGTCTGGAAGCTGGGCTGTTGCCTTGAACATAAGAAGAGCCAACAAGATACCTGCTTCCTGTTGCCACTCCCCTGCACCTGGCATTCTGAAGTAGCCTACTATTAATGTAAGGAGGTTGCCCAACCCATCATGACCTATAGCCCACAATGGACTTTTCTTCTAGAAATCCATCCAGTCCCCACTCTCTGTTTCCTGGCCCTCAACCAATTCTGAATCCAGAAGAGGACCTGCCCTCTTATTCCCTGACTGTGAAGTTTCCTCAGCAGCCTTTGGTGGGGAACTGTGTCAAACGCCTTCTGAAAATCCAGATACATGATATTCACAGGTTCACCCACATCCACATACCTGTTGACCTTTTCAAAGAATTCTAAAAGGTTTGTGAGGCAAGACTTACCCTTACAGAAGCCATGCTGACTTTCTTTCAGCAACACTTTTTCCTCTACGTGTTTTAGGATTTTCTTTGATGAGGCTTTCCATCATCTTACCTGGAACAGATATTAGACTGACTGGCCTGTAGTTTCCAGGGTTCCCCCTTCTCCCTTTTTAAAAGATTGGTGTGACATTGACTATCCTCCAATCCTCTGGCACTGTGGCTGTTTGAAGGGAAAAGTTGCATATTCTAGTTAAGAGGTCGGCAACTTCCTTCTTTAATTCCTTGATAACTCTTGGGTGTATACCATCTGGGCCTGGTGACTTATTCATATTTAATATATCAATTTGATCTAAAATACCTTGTTTATTAACAGTACTGACTTAAATCCTTAGTTAGGAGAGGCTGTTCAGGCAGTGGTATCTGCCCAAGATCTTCTGCCGTGAAGACAGACACAAAGAATTCATTTAATTTCTCTGCAATTTCCAGGTCCCCTTTTATCTCCTCTCTCCCTCCTTCACCGTCCAGCGGGCCGACCGCCTCTCTGGCAGGTTTCCTGCTTCTAACATATTTGAAGAAGCTTTTATTGTTCCCCTCAGTTGTCAGATCCTCTGGGCTAGTATGTTGCACACTTGCCACCTTCCTGGATTAGGACTGGGTTGCTGAAGGAATTATTAACTGGAGCACACACAAACTCTAATTATTTTAACTTTCTTGCAGTAGATCCTTTCCAGCGGTCCTTTTCTCAAGGATTGTACCCTTGAATGTAACTGGCAGCTATGTGGACAGTACGATCACTTGGCTCGACATTCACAATAAAGTGTCCACAGATGAGAATGGCAGGTCATAAATAATCATGCCAATCCATTCTGTGCATCTCACGTTTTTCATTTCTTTCCACTTCCATTCTTTTCCTCTTGCTGCTCCCTTTCTCTGAGAGTTGAACTCTGCACCTCTCCTTCCTTGAAAGTGTTGTAACAGCATCTGAAAACGCATCCTTTTTCTGAAGTTTTGGCTGCTGATCTCTGCTTCTGCTCCCCCCTTTTTTGTATCCCTTCCCTTTTCATTATTATGTCATCTTGGCATGAACTGAAACCTGGAGAGTTTATTTTGTGTTAACATAACTGTTGCACAATGCCTAGTTCTTAAAGCACAATCATAACAATAGTCCTGATCTCCAAGTATGAGCTCCTCCATCTGTGTGTGTGTGTGTGTGTGTGTGTGTGTTGTGGGGAGGAGGGCTTCTGCCATGCTATGTTTCAGATTTCAGGATTAAAAATGTAAAAACAGAGTATGAGCAATCTGGTGTTGATTCCATTGTAAGTGTAAAGAAAGGGACACATTGGCTTCCTGTCATGTGCTTTTGTTTTGAAAGGATGTGAGTGTTTACAATGTCTAGTCATGTTATTGGATTCTGTTGGCATCTCTATGGTGACATAATTTAGGCACAACAGTCTGCATTTCCACTGAAAGGGGGGGGAAAGAATGATGCCATTGGTATTACTTCACCAAGGGGCTGCTCAGGAAGGAAAAATAATACTCTGGCTGCATTTGCAAAAGGATTTGGAGCATCCTATTTACCACAACAAAATCCCCGCTCTCAGCAGTGCTGAAAGCAGTAAACATATTGTGCGAAAATTGGTTCAATTCATGTTGTCAGAAGCCTTTTTATTCACCATGTTTGTGTGAAATTCTTAGACAAAGCCAAGTCCTCTCGCTTCTGCTCCTTGGAATTCCTATTACTGAAGAATTTCCGTGACATAGCCTTGGACCAGATACTATACTATGTACACATTGGATTTCAGGATTAAAAGGAAGCACCTAATGAAGTAAGGGCAGCCGCTGACTAAAGTTAGGGGGCAATCCTAACCTAGAGTTAGGCCGGCACAGTTAGGCCAGCAAAATTTGGCTGGCACAATACAAGGGCCACTGTAAAGCTCATTTGGACCACTCTCAGAGTCAGGGAGGATGGCACATGTCCATGAGGATGGAGCTGGCCTCTCTGACTCCAAGAGTGGCCTAAACATGCTTCAGAGTGTCACTTGTGCCAGCCAAACTGTGCTGGCCTAACTCCAGGCTAGGATTGTGTCCTTAGTGGTATTACCAAAATGATGCGGCTCTAAGAAGTGAAAAGTAATTCTTACAGTGACTTGAAACAGAAATGAGTTCACTTGAACTGGGGGGTGGGGCAGGTAGAAAGGGGTCGTGTTAGCTCAAGCTAATCTCAAAGCAAGGGGTAATCACAGCCACAGTGTTGTGGGGAATTTGGAATTAAGGAAAGTTATTTCGTTGCAGAGTTAATTGACTTGTGGCTGGTGTTTTCCCTTAATATTTGTTTGGAAACAATGAGGAGGTGTTGTAGGGCAGTGCTGGAGCACCTGCTTTGTATGCAGAATGCTTTGTATGTTTGCTGTTGTACATATTGCTTTGTATGTTTATCCCTGGCATTGCAGGCTATGCTGAGAAACCCTAGAGGGCTACTACCAGTTCAGTGTGGTTGATACTGAGCTTGATGGACCACTAGTCTGACTCAGGATAAGGCAGATTCTTATGTCTGTGTAGTAGTAGTATCCAAAACCTTTATTGGCATTACATAATAATACATAATACAAACGCGCACGAACAAAACACATTCCAACTTGAGTAGGGGGAGAAAGAAAGAAAGAAATTTAACGTTTGTAATAAAATTTGGGAGAGATCTTCATAACAGTAAATAGAAATTCAGCTACTTGGTTGGTAATAGATGCCGAAAAATCACTCAGAAGTATTGGTAGTGGGTCAGAGAGAGAAGAAGGGAGGGAGGAAAGAAGCGGCCCCAGAAGCCTATTGCGAGGAGTAGAGTGAGCTGGACATCGCAACAGGATATGGTCAAGAGAGTCAAGTTCAAGGGTGCAAAAATGACACAGTCTATTGAGACGGGGTTTTTTAGTGAATCTTCCAAAGTGGGCTGCAGATGGAAAGATGTTGAGCCTTGCAAGCATGAAGGCTCGTCTTTTTTTGGGGTTGCGTAATTGATCAAAATAATTAGAAGGGCGGCCAAGAGAGGGGGATAGGCCAAAGGCAAGTGGAGAGCAGACGGGGTTCAACTGAGAAAGTAGAGTTGCATATTCGGACTCAAAAAGCTTGGACTTGATAGTTTGGTATGCTGTACGGAGATTCATGTCAGCTAAGGCTTCTACAGAAAGAGAAAGAGAAGACAGTTTCGCTTCTATAAAATAGAACCAGTTAGAAGTAAAGGAGTCCTTTAATATATCTTGGAGAATAGAGTCCGAAGGGGTTGAAAGATGAATTCTAAGCCAGAACTTAAAGGTGATGGTCCAGGCTAGAGTAGATGGTAAGTGAATGCCCAGTTCTAAGATGATGGTAGAAATCCTAATAAGATTAGGAATCCCAAGGATTTTCCTAAGGAAAGAGGCAGCCACCTTGTCGAGTTCAGAGTTTGCCGCCTCGATCCAAATCGGGGCTCCGTAGAGCAGCTGGGAAAATGTTTTAGAGTGGAGAATTTGGATGGCGGCAGGGACATATTGGTTACCAGAGTGGAAGTGGAAGCGAGAAACTGCGTTTAAGGAGGGGGAAATGGAGGCAATTACAGATTTGCGATGAGGGCTCCAAGAATGTCGGAAATGAAAAAGGATTCCTAGGTATCTAAAAGTTTGAACCTGTTGGTATATGGAATCGCCGACTCTCCAAGATGACGGGGCCCAAGATTTGGAGAAAACTAATATTTTAGTTTTCTCTGAATTTATAAGTAAGTTGTTGTTTGAACAGTATTGTTGGAAAGAAAGAAGAAGTTTACGTAGGCCCAGTTTAGTGATAGAAAGAAGAAGAGCATCATCAGCATACAGAAGGAGAGGGATAGGAGAATTATTTAGAGCAGGGGGGGGAAGTATCAGCACCAGATAGAGAGGAAGGGAGATCAGCAAGGAAAAGGTTGAATAAAAGAGGAGCTAGGATGCATCCCTGGCGTACACCTTTGGAGATAGGGACGCTGTCAGTCAAGGTACCAGCATGATCAGTCCGAATCCGGCATAAGTTGGAGGAGTGTAAGCGCTGTATTAAGAAGAGGAGACGTTGGTCAATCCCCCAGCTGGTAAGTTTCCTCCAAAGTAGATCTCTATTGATCGAATCAAATGCGCCTTTGAGGTCAATAAATGCTGTATACAATTTGGTGCCCTGATGCTCAGGATATTTACTGATCAGAAAAGAGAGTGTGAGAATGTGGTCTAGTGTGGAGGCCCCTGGCCGAAAACCAATTTGTTCTCTACCAGGGAGCCCAAGAGAAGAAGACCAAGAAGAGAGTTTAAGAAGGAGGTGTTTAGAATAAAGTTTCCCTACAAAAGATAGGAGACTAATGGGTCTGTAATTATTTGGGAGGGAGGGGTCACCTTTTTTGAAAATTGGGACTATGGTTGAGGAGAGCCAAGAACAGGGGATAAGTCCAGAATTATTGATGAGAGTAAAAAGGTTTGAGAGAAAATAGGACCACCATGTAGGATTACTAAGTAGAAGTTCAGGAAAAATCCCATCAGGACCGGGGGCTTTCCGGGGTTTTAGTGAAGTGATCAGCTCCGTTATTTCTTCTGGAGTGACCGGTGGCCAAGTTGGGAGGTTAAGAGGAGAAGGGGAATAGGTTGGAGAGGGGTGGGAAGAGGCAAAAACTTTAGAGAAATACGCAACCCAAACAGAAGGTGAGATAAGAGTTGGTAAATAGGGTCCAGCAGAGGGAGATGTACGGGACACCAAGGACCAGAATAGTTTGTGGTTATTGGATTGAATTGCCTCATATAATAAATTCCAGTCCTGTTGGGCAGCAGAATGTTTCTTAAACTCTAAAAATGAACGGCAGGCTTTCCTCAAGGAGAAATAAAGGTTCAATAGGTCAGGGGAAGGATCAGATTGGATTGAATGAAAAAATTGTCTGACAAATTTCTTAGCAGCCCAGCAATCTGCATCGAACCAAGAGGAAGATGAAGAGTTAGAGCGTGAATGGGGAGTAGGGCAAGGGGTATGAGAGGATCTCAAGTTCTCAGTTAGCGAATTTATAAGGCGTTCATAGGAAACAATAGCAGTAGTGGGGGAGAGTGTAAAGGCAAGAACCTGACTTAAAGTTTGGGTCTCAGGTCTTGAGATCCATTGAGAGAAAGAGTCAGCAGTCTTTGAAGTCCATTTACAGATATAAGAAGGGGGAAGAGAAAGGGGTAAGGAGGATGGGGGACAAAAAGAAATGGACAGCTTTAGAGAGATTGGGGAGTGGTCACTGTCAGTGCGAGAATTGACAGTGAAATCGGTAATGAGGGGAAGAGTATCCGAAGTGGCAAGGACATAGTCAAGAACACTGGCCCCTCTATAAGAGAAATGTGTTAATTTGCCTGGATGGTCACTGGGCAAAGATCCATTTAGTATGAAGAGATTAAATTCAAGGCATAAATCAGTCAGTAGAGGGGTAAAAAGGTTGAATGAGGGGTCAAGTGATAGTCTGGGGCCTTGAAATATAGGAGGAATGGATTCATTCCAGTCCCAGTTCAAATAAGAAGCAAGGGAAGGGTTATCTGGACCTAATCTGGAGTTAAAATCTCCCAGCAGAAGTAAATAAACAGAGGGGTTAGTTCGGAGGTAATTTGATATAAAGGTTTTGATATCTTCCCAGGGGGAAGGGGAGTCAGAGGAAGGCAGAGGGATATAAATGTTAAGGATGAGTATATTTAGGTTAGGAGCAGATAGCAAAAGAGGTTGGAAAAAGGAGGATTGGGAGGGAAGGGGGGTAACAAATTGTGCAAGGGAAAGCTTAGAAAAGCAGCAGAGGCCCACACAAGGGCGTCCTTTCTGTCGGTATTTGTACGCAGGAATGGAGAAAGAAGAGAAACCCGGAAACTGGGGAGGGGTTAAAGACCAGGTTTCTTGGAGGAAAATTAGATCAAAGGAAGAAAGGTAGGTAGTGAAATCAGGTTGGTTGCTTTTGTCTCTCCATCCAGCAATGTTCCAACATAAAATATTAAGGCAACATACAGAGGTCGGAGGAGGAGAAGATTGAGCAGGTTTGGATAGTCAGTAAGCGTGGACAGGACTGGTAGGTAAGACCAGAGGAGTTGTGCAGTTAGGGACTGTGGTCGGAGTTGTTAGGTCAAAACATAAGGGAGGGGGAAATTGCGATGTGGCATCTACTAAAGAAAAAGAATCGGTCAATGTGGTTTTCTTAACTATGCAGATAGGAGAAAAAGGGATGGGGGGCTGGGAGAAAGAAGGGGAGGGGGAGGAAGGAGAATCATAGTCAACTGGAAGGGGATTAGGAACTTGCAGAGATTCTGGTTTGGTTTGAGTAATAAGAGAAGGTGAGGGTTGGGTTAATAAGGGGTTAACAGGGGGCTCAGGATTGCTAGACGGAGCATTATCCAGCACAACGTGATCTCTTACCGCAATAGGGGAGGGAAGGTGTAGAGAGGGGAATTCAAATTCAATTAGGGGAACTGTTGCAGGAGCGGGAAGAGGATCATTCTGAGCCGAACTGGCAAGTTGAGCAGGAGGAGCAGCACTTGGAGCACTTCTTGTGAGGATGGGTTGGGTTGGGAAAAGGTTAGAAACAATTAAGTTCCGAAAAAAACGATGAGGGAGAACCCCTTTCTCATGGAGAGTATTGGAAGCAGCAAACAAACGTCCAGGTATAAGGTCCGAGCGAAATTCAAGAAGCAATCTAGGTATGCGCCGAGGCGAGGACAATCTTGTAAAAGTCATTAGGTCAACAGACGTCACTGGAATCCGGAGGAGAGCAGCAAGGTGTCTCCTAATTTGCGAGGTGTTGGACCAGCTCGGGTGTTGATGGTGCAAATCAGTTGGGTGGAGAGAGATAACAGCCGCACGAGCTTGGTATACCAGTTGAGGTGAAGTGGTAGCTGATGGAAGAGAAGCCTTAGAAGATGGGACATCAGTCCGCGTTACTTGAGGACGGTCAGTCGGCTGAGTAACAGGGTCAGGAATAGATGCAGGTGCAGAGGAGCGAAGTAAAATCTGCATAAGAATGTTGTACTGTTTCTTTAAAAAGTCCAAAATGCTGGAAATTTGAGTGTAAATTCCAGAGACCGTATCAGCTGTGAGAAGGCAGTGCTTCTCTAGTAGTTTAGCAGAATGGCATCTCGTTTCACAGGGCATTGGTTCTCCTCCGACAAGTTGGAAGGGCTGCGGGGAATCCAGCAGCCCGTCTAGTGGGGGAGGGGAGGCCTGGAGAGAATCTGCTTTAGTAGAATTTGAATCTTGTGTTGATAGAAGAAAGTTGTCCAGTTTAGATTGTTTTAGTGAAGGCAGAAGCAACTCCGGTTGAGAGCTAGAGGGGGAGAGAGGTCGTTTCTTCCCCATGGTCTCAGGTTACAAGCTGCAGTCTGAAGAGATTCACTCACAGTCTAAGATAATGGCGTCTGAAAGCGTCTGGTCAGCTGAAAAGTACAAGCAAGGTCTCCAGCAAAAGGTAGGAGTTAAACAAAGAAACCGAAGAGTGAGAGGGCAGACGTCCGCTGGAGAGAGGGAGGATAAACAAGTCGAAATAGACTCTGTGCCAAAAAGAGAAAGTTTCTTTATCAGTGCAAATTACCTCCTCTGTTTACATCAGGATATCTCCGTTAGGGACTCAGCAGTTCGGCGTTGAATGAATGTCGCTCTGACTGAG
Source organism: Lerista edwardsae (assembly GCA_029204185.1). Lineage (NCBI taxonomy): Eukaryota > Metazoa > Chordata > Lepidosauria > Squamata > Scincidae > Lerista > Lerista edwardsae. The sequence continues at coordinate 9,124,012 of JAJKFI010000050.1, forward strand.
TGATAAGGCTCACCATGAGTCCTTGTAGTGGGATAAAATCAGCTGTAATTGGTGTCCTTGGATTCAGCAAACATTCCAGCAGCTGAATAGAGAAAAAAGATTTCCCAAATAGCGTTGCAGGGCTTGGCAAAACAATAAAAGTAAGTAAGGTCAGCAGAGCTCCGACTCCAACGTGTGCTCGGCTCGGACTGTCTGTGTAGTCTTCTCTGCACTTGTCAGGTTTCACTGACCTGACAAGGCATCTTGGTGTTAGAACAGTCAGTACGGCTTATGAGCCACCAAGCTGGACTCAGCCCACCATCTGTGTTTTGTGGGCTTTCAGGCAGGAGACAATTCCCTCCTCCTGCAGCTCTCCCCTCCCACACTGTGCCCTGCTTTTGTATTCCCAGGCAGGCAGCAAAAATAAATGTATTGACCCTGAGGGCAATGATTCTGCATGATTGGTGGGCTACATTTGGCATGGTAGCCCCAAAAAGTGCGCAGACCTGCAAACAGGAGAAGCAAAAACAGCTTCACATTTTTACAATATATGTTTCTAAAGCTATTTTAATTTCTAAACGTTGCTTCTCACAGTGCAATCCTACATTCAGTGATGTCATGCAGGGGGAATGTGGGGGAACTCAGTTCCACTAGTTAAAATTAGGGCTGACTCCACCCACTTTACTCTCCCTCCTCCCCCCTCCCAATTCCTCTGCAAAGAGCTTTTCTTATTGGTTGGCCGGCACTCAGAGGGTTAAAGGGAGCGACTCTGGATTCCTAGGGGGGCAAAGGGGGAAGGGCTGCAGTGGGGAAGTCCCATCCTGCACAGCCCCTTTCCTCGCTCCCTCCAGCCACACACGTGGAGTCAGCAGCCACTCTGGTGAGCCTGCAGCCCACTGGGGAGAAGGGGTGTCCTGGGGGTGCAGTCAGTGATGTCATGCACCCACTACGCACCACTACGCGAGTACCAGTTTCTAGAAGTTGAGCTGGCCTAAATCATTATTTGTTTGGCATTTGGACAAGTGCCAATCAAAAGTGAGTACCGGTTTCTAAATCATTTGGATGACACCACTGGGTGCAGTGGTGAATCAAGGGGGGCCCTGGAGGGGACAGAGGGGAGCCGGGACTTTTTGAAGCTGCCCTCCTGACCTGCCCGGGTGGGGAAGCGCCCAAGGGTGCCATCCGGAGTAGTGCCGCCCCTCACCCCTTCCACAGGTTCCTGTCTCATTCTGCTCAGCCAGCCTCGGCTTTGAGGCTGCTGCCCCGTGCCAATTTTCAACTTCCCTGGCAATTTTGAATAACTCCACCGCACCTAGCTGCGAAGACCAAGGAAAGGCTTTCACCGCTGTCTCTCCAGTCCAGAGCATTTCACTGGCGCTCTGGGTGTGAGGTTTCCTTGGGAGACTGTCCCCATTGCTATTGGAGCTGCAATTGGGGAGGGGGGAATTCTTCGCTTTCTGTTCTGTAGGCGCCAGGCGCTGTACAGAACTGGCTAGCTCTGCCCACTCGTCACTGACGTCATTGCTGGCTAGGAACCAGCCGCAGGTAGACCTGGGCTCCACCAGCCTCTGGCTTATGATGTCAGTTCCGGTGGGCGGGTCCTGACACGTGCCAATCAAAAGTGAGTTCCTGTTCTGAAATCATTTAGATGACACCACTGCCTACGTTGCCTGTTGCGTTGACGCTACGCCATAGCGTGGACGCAACAGACGTAGCACTGACATGGGGGCGCTGAGCAGCACCCCTGTGTTGGCACTACAGCTCTCAAGTCAACGCTATGGGTAGCGTCGGCTTGAGAGCGCCGACGGGGAGCCTCCCTTGTGCCGACCGAAGCTGGTTGCGTGAGGGAAGCTCTGTCCAATTTTGGGATGGGGATTGGCGGGGGGAGGGGAGTTGGGGGCGGGACGTTTGGCGGGTCCAGGATTCAGCCATACGGCTGAATCCTATACCTGCTTGGGAGGCCGCGCTGCCCCGATTCGGGCCGCAGCGCCTCCTCGGATCTGCGCCTGCTGTAGCAGGCACAGATCCAAGGAGCGCATAGGGGAGACTGGAGCCTCCCCTACGGTAAGGGAGCAAACATTCCCTTGCCGCAGGGAGGCTCCAGCCTCTCCTAAGCAGTGCTGGATTTGGCACTGGCCAGCCACCCTTGCCAATCCAGCACTGCTTAGGATTGTGCTCTCATTTGTGCTCAATATTGTGCTCGATATAGGATGGTGCTCTCATTTGTGCTCGATACGTGCTTAAGCAGAACACTTATATACTAGAAGTGCAGTTCAAGGTGAAAATCCCCTTCAATTCTATCTGCACAAAAATATCCAGTATCATTTGAATGGAGGATGAAATTACTTTATAGATGAACTTCCAATGGGGAGGGGAAAATAAAGATGGATCCAAAAGATATAATTTTCATTTTTATTTGTTGTAAGGGTAACGTTTTCAAGAATTTCACTCACTGAGGGCGCAATCCTAACCAACTTTCAAGCACTGACATAACTGTGCCAATGGGGTATGTTCTGCATCCTGCAGTTGGGGGGCAGTCACGGAGGCCTCCTCAAGGTCAGGGAATGTTTGTTCTCTTACCTCGAAGCTGCGTTGCCCTTATCCCAGTGCTGGAAATTTGGTTACGATTGCACCCTCAGACTTTTTCCCCCCAGCATGGACTGGTCCCTTCACATTATGTGATACCTGAATCACATATTACATGTATTGTGAATCAAAGCTAGTGACCCAAAATGGCTACCTTTGCTCATTCAAAGTGTTCTGATTTAAAATATATCACTGTTTAAATGGTGATAAACTCTGCCATGGAAAGAACTTGTGATTGCCCTCCTGGGAAGAGGCAGCCATCACTGCTAGGGCGATCTCAAAGAATGTTGGGCCATTCACTGGCATATCTAAAGAAAGTGGAGCCCAGTGCAGAGGGCAAAATTATGCCCCGGAAGTGACATCACAACAGGAAGTGACCTCACAGTTGTATTTTTGTTTTCTTGGGTTTTTTGGCTGCTTGACAGAATGAAAATATTACACTCCAATTTGTTTCACTGCATTCTGCCTGGAATGCCACATTGAATGATGAATAACATGACAGTATTATTCCTAAAAACCATGATTTTAACAAACTGCCATTTTTACATGCAATTGCATTTTTGTTTTCTGTTTTTTTGGCCATATCATATGATAAAGATATTACACTCTGGTTTATTTCATTGCATTCTGCATTAAATTCAGCATCAAATGGTATATAACATGATGGTATTATTCATACATACCAAGGTTTTCACAATTTTGGCCAGGAGTGTCAAGCTCATCTTGTTGCCCTCCTAAAGCTTGTTGCCCGGTGCAATTGCACCCCCTACACTTGTAGCTACGCCCCTGGTGGCCATTTGTATTTTGTTTGAAAAGAACAGGAATTAATAGTCGTCAAGAGCACAATCTCTTCTTCCTTATGAACAAACCATAATTGCATATGTGAATTCAAATAATCAATCCTTCTAAACATACATGTGGAAGGAATAGGATAAAAGCTAGCTTTTCCCCACTCTTTTTACCACTCTGTGTGACAAAAGGATGGTTACTTAATTCATGTTAAGTGATTAGAATCTTTGGTATAAGCAAGCACTGTAGTCTCTATTTTTATCAGGAGGAAAAAAATACTGTTGCACAAATTCTTTTCAGTTCTTTTCTTTTTACATCCTTGGGATGAATGCTTCCACTGCTTTTGCTCCCTCTCTGTAGGTAGAGACTCCCATGTATCCCATAAGAAGGGCCCTGCTGGATCAGGCCAAAGGTCCATCTAGTCCAGCTTCCTATATCTCACAGTGGCCCACCAGATGCCTCAGTGAGCACACAAGATACTTGCACCCTGTTGCCACTCCCTTGTACCAGGCATTCTGGGGAGCAAGCTATAACCAAGAAGTTGCACACACCCATCATGTCCTGTAGCCTGCAATGGATGTTTCCTCCAGAAATCTGCCCAACCCCCTTTTAAAGGCATCTAGGACAGACACCATCACCACATCCTGTGGCAAGGATTTCCACTGTTTGACTACCCCTTGGGTAAAAAAGCATTTTCTTTCATCTGTTCTAACTTTCCAAAAAATCAAGGTCCATAGGAGTTAGCAGTGTGTTTCATAAACCTTGAAATAAGGGCTTCAAACCCTTTGGGCACTGGAGTCTATGGGAGTGGCATGGTCCTCTGTGAAACCCAATGGCAGGGTAAAAAGTCACTACTCAGGGGAGAAAATATCAGATCACCTCCACTCCCACCCAGAACCATAACAAATGAAAAATGCACCTGGGGCAAGCAAGTATTTTGCACCCCCCCGGCTTTTTCCCAAACTCACCACCAGCGCATGGCTGCATTCTCTCCAGGCTCCACAAACCCGGAGTTTCTATGACATCACGTCACTGCCCACTTCCTGACTTAGAGGCTTTCCAAGAGTTTAATGAACAAGGCATTTCAATTTACCCCGTCCCTCCAGGTGTAGTAAGGAGGCATTTGAGTGGAAAGCAGGGACGAAGGGAGGGTGTCGTCAGGGGTGGCGGCAGCCATGGGCGCCGGCAGCGAGGAGGCACCAGCAGCGGCAAGGCAGCATCGCGCGGAGGAGCCAGCGTGCTTTTTGGCCCTCCTGCCCTCCCCTGCGCTCATTTCACTCCAAAATGGAGCGATTCTGGGCGCAGGGAGGCATGGCAGGCTGACGCACGGGGGCAGGGTGACGTGACGGGGGCGCGGTTTTGTCACCTTGCCATGGGCGCAATCGCGGCCCCATTCGTCACTGGTGGAAAGGAGGGTAGAAACAACAGGAAAACCAGGTCGAAAGAAGTCATACAGAGGGGACAAGGGGCGTAATTTTCAAAATAACGTAAGTTATTTCCTTTTAGTTTTCGATGTTGCAAAAATTGTGCCCCCCCTTTGAACTGCGCCTGGAGCGGCTGCCCCTCAGCCTCCACCCACGTTACAGCACTGCTCCCACCCCACTGCTGTGACAATGTAATGGTCCTGCAATATGGCATTTCAGAAAATGTTTCCTGAAAAATGTTTTTCCTGAAGGATCTGTTTTGGGACACTAGGATACACACCTTCACACACATGCGCCCCAACTGGATGCACCATCCAGTTTTTTTGAGTTTTTTTGTGGATGATGTTTCCAGTGATTCATTTGAATTTCTTCCAGGCATTTTATATTCAACTGAGGCTAGTTGTGTTATTTCCACTTTGTTTCTTATGGTTACAAAGATGTGGGGCTACTCTCCCCAAAGCCCTATTGCAGCACCAGGAAGACCTCAAATGTCACCATGGAGCTCATGTAATGGGGCCACTAACACTATTATCTGGTGCAGTAATTACTAGATTATCTTCTGTTAGTGCTACTCTTTCTTTATGTTTTTGTTTGAAAGGAGGGAGAAATAACAGCTTGTCGCTTTGAGAGCAAATAACACTCTTTGAAAGCTGTTACTAGGCAACCTTTGCAGCTTGGGTGGGATGCTGCATTTGAACTCAAATCTGAACAGAACTGAACCTCCAATTAATATTGGTACTTTTGAGGGCTAATGAGCATAATCTGACAAAGCAGTGGTTTTCAACAGGGGGGATTGTATATGGTAAGAAAAATGAGGGCAGGTGATCCATATCATATTTCATTTTGTAATATATATATTTTTAAGAAATAATTTGCTCACTTTATTAAATAGCAGTGGGGACTGGGCTATTAATGTATTTGTTAAGCCAGTGTTATTCAAAATGTGGGTCGGCACCCACTTGGTGGGTCGTGACCTGATGTCAGGTGGGTTGCGGAAAGCTGAGAGCAGCCATCTTGGAAACTGAAGACCTTACTCTTGTTCTATTCCTTTTGTGAGTGTTAACATTTTGAATTTTCAAGTGAGGTTTTTTTTTTTTAATTTTGTTTTTAGTTCAGTGCTTTTACAGACTATTGTGTCCTAATCTTGCTTTCTGTCAGGGATGTTTCATGGTTGTGCAATTGCTGCAGTCCAAGGATGCCAATTTGCATTCCAGGAGTCATTTTATTACATTACAATGATAGCATTTGCTGCTTGATGATGTCACTTCCTGCCACAAAATCACTTCCAGGTTAATGACACTTCCGGTGGGTCTCAGCACGAGTGCCATTTAAAAAAGTGGGCCTAAAAAGTCTAAAAAGTTTGAATATCACTGTGTTAAGTGATGGAGCAATTCTAAACTTTCCAATTTTCCAGCACTGTGGCAATGGGGCATATTCTGCATTCTGTGATGGAGTAGTAGACACAGAAGTCTCCTCAAGGAATGCAGCTCTGGGGTAAGGGAATATTTGTTCCCTTGCCTTGCAGCTGAATTTCCCTTACCCTGGTGCTGGAAAGTTGGTTAGGATTGCGCCCAGAGTATTATAGGTAAGTATGTCTCAGTACATACATCAGGAAAAAAAAATGCTCTAAAAAGGTCAGTCAACCTTGGGTAGCTTGCAGGGAAAGAAGGGAACTCACCTTTCTACAGCGTAAGGAAATAGCTCTATTTCCAGCTGGGCACCCCCGTGTCAGCGTTATAGCGACCAGTCCTGTTGCACCTGCACTGCATCTCCCTTGCGTTGGCCAAAGCTGGCTGGTGCAAGGGAGGCGCCATTTTAGAACAGGGGAGGGAGTGGTTGGGTTTCGGTGGTTCTAGATAGGTGGTGGGCAGGCCGGCAGGCCTTGGATTCAGCCATAAGGCCCAATCCAAGGCCTCATCCCAAGGCCACACAGCCCCCATTCGGGCCACACTCTCTCCTCGGATCTGCACCTGCTGTTTGCTGTTTGGGCTAGGATATGGCGCAGTATAGGATTGCGCCCCTAGATGTTCCTATGGGGCGTGTGCTGCATCCTGCAGTTGGGGACAGTCACAGAGACCTCCTCAAGGTAAGGGAATGTTTTGTCCCTTACCTCAGAGCTGCATTGCCCTTACCTTGGTGCTGGAAGTTGGTTAGGATTGTGCCTTATTTATTTATTTATTTAATTAATTAATTATAAAAGCTCTTTAGTGCCAACTTTCACCCTAACTTGGGGGAATCAAAGCAAACTCACAAATGAACATGAAGCCATAACGGGGGGGGGGGAATACACCAATATGTTGGCAAAGCAAGACACAGTGACCCACTTAAACCAATTGTGTGGAAAACTTACACCAAATGCCTGACAAGGTAAAAATGTCTTCATGTTCTCACAGATGGGGGGGGGGATACAAATATCTTCCAACAGGGCATTCCGTAAGATGGGTGCCACCACAGACCAGGCACCCCCCACATGTCAGCACAGTCCACAAATGGCACACTCAGAGGACCCACTCTGGATTTTATTTCTTTATTAAAATACCAGCGTTTTGGTACCCGGCATTGCCCGGGTAGTTATTTATCCCAAGATTCTATTGCACATGAAGTTACCACATTACCAATCAGCTCAGCCAATCGTTCCAGGCGTTCCAGCAGGGCATGGCGGACATTTTGTTTCGCACCCTTTCTCACACACACCCCCCCCCTCGTTGAGGGCCCCCCGAACCTGGACTCCAACGGTGTGGGGAGCGTCACCCAGATCCCAACATCCCTCTCCCAGATCCCAACATCCCAGATCCATTCCGCAGGACTTCTGTTCAGCAGCCGTTCAACACTTTACAGACTTCAGGTACTGGAAAAATTATACTCTGCATGTCATAATCAGAGTGACATCAGCAATGACATCATAATAGATTGCCTCAGGACACCACATATCAGCTGAAGTATACACAGGGGACGTGAGGGGGTGCAACGGGGGCCTGACCCCCGCAGCGTTTGTCGCCAGGCTGCGAGGTGTCTGCGTGCCGAGTTTGGTGTCGATCGGTCCAGGCGTTGCGGAGCCTATGTGACACACACACACACCCTTATAGATAGATAGATAGATAGATAGATAGATAGATAGATAGATAGATA
>JAJKFI010000050.1:9131928-9147580 GCA_029204185.1 Lerista edwardsae
ATAGATAGATAGATAGATAGATAGATAGATAGATAGATAGATAGATAGATTGCCGTGCCTCATCCTTGCCCAAGCCCTCCCCAGGTCAGGCTGTCATTTCTCTTCTCCCACAAACATGCAGGCCTGGCCTGAGCCCAAACACTGCTTTAAGACAGATTGACTGTTCTTCACTGGTGACACTGCTTCGGGACCATGACGGGGGAAAGGGTTAACCCCCATAGAAACACGGGAATACCCGAAGAACCCTGTTAGATCAGAGTATAGGTTCAACTGGGTCAGCATTCTGTTTCCTACACTTGCCAAATGGATGCTTCTAATTAGCCCAGAGAGAAAACATGTAGGCAGCCACTGGTATTCAGGGACAGGAAGACCTGGAGATAACATATAGCCATCATGCTGGTAGCCAGTAATAGATGCATCCTCCATTTATTAAATTTAAAGCCTTCTAAGGTACCACCCTCTCCAGGCTCCTGCCCTGTGGTCCCAATTTGGATTGGTTCCTCTCCCTCTGCCACAAAAAATCCAAACAATCTGTTTAATGTCACCTCTCCAGTTTAGCTCCCAAGAAGCTGTGAAAGAAATAGACCTATCAGATGTCTATATATTCCTTTTTGTGTTTTGTTGAGTATTTGCTGAATAATGGCATTAGTTGGTTCCAAAGTGTTTGATATATGCACACTACTAAATTTCTGTCACTGACAATATGTCACCCAGACAGCAAGTCATTCTTGCTCCATTTACAGCATTTTATAGCACGTGCAAATGCGATGCTTGGTTCACATTGCCGTGACCTTGGGGAGAAAAATAAATGCCTGTTGTTGAACTATACAGATGGCAAAACTCAAGAGGCATTGCAAACACAGGAAGAAAATCAGGATACTACACTGAATAACTTAATGAACTACAATCATAGCATATAATTTGGTGGTACAAAGTGTCAAGTGGCTCAGAATCACACAGGAGGAGAGCGACTTGAGGATGTTGGTCAGTAACAAGAGCCACTAATAGCAGTGGCATACCTAGAGGAGGATCACAGCACTAAGTTTTGTAAGCAGCTGCTCCCCCTCCTCTTCGGCGCTATTCGGAGCCAACGTAGCCTCTGTTTTGCTCTAGCTGCTGGAAATGACTCTGAAGAGGAAGGGGAGTGGGCCCTTGCAATACCTAGTGCTATGACCCCCCCTAGGTACACCTAATAGTAATTATGTAATTACTAATAGTATGCAAAAACCAATAAGCAAATGTAGTGCCAGTATGTATATGTACATTCCTTCATGTAGACATATGTACTGGTGAGAATATGGTGCGTTTGGGCTCCCCTGAGCCAATTCTGAATTGGGCCAAGCACCTGTGGTGTTCTTTAAAAACCAATTAAACTGGCCCATAATGCCCCCCACCATAAATCCTCTCCATGGCTGCTTCCATCACGTTCCCTTTCTCTGTCTCAAACGTATTTGGGAAAAACACATCATAACATAAGAAGAGCCCTTCTGGATCAGGCCACTGTGTCATGTAGCCTGGGAAGGTCACGAGCAGGAGCAAAAAGGTGAATCCGTCTCCCTCCATTGCTCTCCTGCAATTGGTTTTTAGACACCTCTGATATTATTATTTATTATTATTATTATTTATTTATTAAATTTCTACCCCGCCTTTCTGCCCGAAGGCACTCAAGGCGGCATTACAAAGTTAAAAACACAATAAAATAATTACATCATAATTAAAAGACAATAATTAACAACAATATTAAAAATAAAACATACAACAGCCAATCCCATGGATCATAACATGTACAAAAATATAAAAAGAATGCAAAGACCAGCCAGAAATTATTTATTTAATTTATACCCCACCTTTCTGCCCGAAGGCACTCAAGGCGGCTTACAACAATTAAAATACAGTAAAATCATTGTGTAAGATAGTTAAAAACAATAGTTAAAACAATATTAAAACAATTAAAATTTAAAACAGCCAACTCCGTGGATCATAAAATATACAAAAAGAGTGTAAAAAGAGAATGCAAAAACCAGCCAGCCTGTCAACGAAAGCCTGCTGAAACAGAAAGGTCTTCAGCCCCCGCCAAAATACCACCAAAGAGGGAGCAGTTCTCAACTCTAAGGGGAGGGTATTCCAAAGTTGGGGGGCCACCACTGAGAAGGCCCTATTCCTAGCCGCCATCCCTCTCACCTCTCCTGGTGGCGGCACAGTCAAAAGGGCCCCCCCCAGATGACCTCAGAGTACGGGTAGGATTATATGGGAGGAGGCGGTCCCTCAAATACCCTGGACCCGAGCCATAAAGGGCTTTAAAGGTCAAAATTAGCACTTTGAATCTGGCCCGGAAAGGAACCGGCAGCCAGTGTAGTCGCTGAAGCAACGGCCCGACAGAGTTGAACTGATGTGCCCCAGCAACCACATGAGCAGCCACGTTCTGCACTAGTTGTAATTTCCGGACCAGAATTTCAGAGGCAGCCCCACGTAGAGCATATTGCAATAATCTAATCTGGATGTCACTAGGGTGTTGGTCACTGTGGCCAGGTCCGTGCAGCTCAGGTATGGTCGCAGCTAGCAAATCAGCCAGAGCTGAGCAAAGGCTCCCCTGGCCACCGCCGCCACCTGGGAATCCAGGTGCAGCTGCAGATCCAGGAGAACCCCCACACTGCAGACCTGCTCCTTCAGAGGGAGTGCAACCCCATGCAGAGCAGGGTGATAGTCCAATACCCGGGCTGTGGATTTCTGAACCAAGAGCACCTCTGTCTTATCCGGATTTAATTTCAGCTTGTTCGCCCACATCCAGCCCCCAACCGCCTCCAGACAGCAATCCAACTGCCTCCTCAGAATCAGGGGGAAAGGAGAGATAAAGTAGGGTGTCATCAGCATATTGTTGGCACCCCACTCCAAGCCCCCGGATGACCTCTCCCAGCGGCTTCATGTAGATGTTAAATAGCATGGGGGATAAGATGGAACCTTGTGGCACCCCAAACTTAAGAGGTTGGGGTGCCGAACAGGCATCCCCCAGCACCACCTTCTGGGATCTGTTAGCCAGGAAGGAGTGGAACCACTTCAAAACAGTGCCTCCAAGCCCCAACCCGGCCAGCCGACCCAGAAGGACACCATAGTCGATGGTGTCAAAAGCCACCGAGAGGTCCAGCAGGACTAACAGGGACGCACTCCCCCTGTCCATTCCCCGGCGAAGGTCATCCACCAAGGCAACCAAGGCAGTCTCCGTCCCGAACCCCGGCCTGATGGGTCCAGAACCCCTGGAATGGGTCCAGATAATCTGTTTCCTCCAGTACCCTCTGAAGCTGGGACGCCACCACCTGCTCAATCACCTTGCCCAGAAATGGGATATTCGAGACTGGCTGAAAGTTGTTTAAATTAGTGGGATCCAGAGAGGGTTTCTTCAGGAGGGGGAGAACCATCGCCTGCTTCAAAGCAGGCAGGAGCACCCCTCCCTCAGAGATGAGTTCACCATCCTCCCCATCCACTCGGCCAGCCCTTCCCGGGCAGCTCTAATTAGCCATGCTGGGCAAGGATCGAGCGGGCAAGCAGCAGGTCTCACACTCCAGAGAATCCTGTCCACATCCTGAGGTTCTACAAGCTGGAAAGAATCCCAAATAGTAGGATAGACAGGTTCCCCGGTGACATCACTAGATTTGCCCACAGCGGCATCCAAGTCATGCCGAATCTGATCGACCTTCTCTGAAAAGTGTTTTGCGAACTCATCACAGCGAGCCTTCATGTACTCCTCCCCGCCAGTAGGGGGGGGGCGAGATGTAGAAGGCTATGGACCACACGAAAGAGTAGATGCGATGGTGGCAGAGAAGTGTGCCCTCTTAGCTGCCACCACCGCCCTAGAATAAGATCTTAATTGGGCCCTAGCCCATGTACGGTCAGATTCGGCATGTCTTTCGCCACTGACGCTCTAGACGCCTGCCCTGCCGCTTCATCGTTCGCAGCTCCTCAGAAAACCAAGGAGCTGCTCTGACTCTGCGACTGGGCAAGGGATGCTCGGGAGCAATCTCATCCAGGGCCCTGGTCATCTCCCTATTCCAGAGGTCGACCAGGGCGCCGGGTGGGTCTCCAGCTCCGGCAACAGGAAAATCCCCCAGAGCCTTCAGGAATCCATCTGGATCCATCAGCCTCCGAGGGCAGATCATAGAATGCTATCTCCCGCCATTGCGGAGGTGAGAGGCTGCAACAAGCCTAAATCCCACCGGAAAATGATCTGTCCATGACAAAGGAGTGATCTTAATCTCCTCCACCTCCAGATCATCATCAACCTGCCCAGCAGTAAACACCAGGTCCAGTGTGTGTCCCGCATCATGTGTGGGGGCAGATATTTTTTGAGATACACCCATGGTTGCCATGGAGGCCATGAAATCCTGAGCTGCAGCTGCTCCTGAGGCCTCAGCATGGACATTAAAGTCCCCCAACAACACCAACAGGTGGAGGGACTCCAACACCACACTGGAGATCAGCCCCGTCAGCTCAGGCAGGGAGACTGTTGGGCAGCAAGGCGGGTGGTACACCAACAGAATCCCTATTCTGTCTCGCCCCTCCAACACAACACGAAGGCACTCAAACCCGGTGGACCGCTGAACAGGGTAACTGGTGAGATGGATGGAATCCCGGTAGACCATTGCAACCCCGCCTCCCTGCCCCTGTAGTTGTGGCTGCTGAAGTACCTGGAAACCCGGCGGACAAATCTGGGAAAGATTGGCCCCTCCCAGCTCACCCAGTCAGGTCTCCGTGATACATACCAGATCGGCCTTCTCATCCAGGATTAAATCCTGGATTAAGCAGGTCTTATTATTCACTGACCTGGCATTCAGAAGCAGCAGTTTCAGACTCAGGGGACTGTTGCCAGGAGTGCCAAGGATCAGAGGGATGAGAGGAGGGCCAGAAAGAGGGACAGTCTGTCTACGACTGACCCTCCTTCTCCTGTAACGTCTGGCCCAACCCCCACCACCATACCTTCCGTGACCCGTAACTCTGCTATAGTGGCCTCCCCCCTCCCCCGAGTTCCCTCAGGGTGTCAAACACATAGTTCCGGCGGGGTTGACCTTCAGCCAATTACAACAGCACATACAATCTAAAAACACAGACACTCACACACACGCACAACTACCCCCCAATGCAGCAACCCTTACCCCCCTCACACCGAGGCGTGGGTCACTGCAGCCTCTGCCCCTCTCTCACTGAGGCAGAGGTCCTCTAACCACTGTCCCTACCTGCCCCCCTCTCACCGAGGCAGGTAGAACTTTCACCCCTCCTGGCCTGACTCTCACTCAGGCCAGGATCCCTCACATTCACACTACCACTCACTCAATTAAAAGGCTGGTGTTAGGCTTGTTGACAGGTTGCTAAGCTCCCGAAGTATAAGGAGCAGGAATGTGGCTGGCCGTTGACGATCCACGGGAAAATGGGCAGAATGGCTGGCGGCAGTAGATGGGCTCCGGGCTCCATTCCACAGGCGAAGAGCCAAAGGCTCGCGCCTCTGGCAAGCCAGAGGTTCTTAAATGCTGTCTCACCTGCAGAGGGAGGGAGAGGGAATGGAGTTCAGCGTGCAGACCTGAACTCTAGCATGCAGCCAGCATGACTAGTAGTCAATCATAGTCTGTCCTCTATGAAATTGGCTAATAATAATCAAAGTCCAAATCTGGTGGCAATGAATTCCATAGATTCCATTGATGAATTATGCACTTAGTGGAGAAGCACCGGTACATCCTTTTGTCCGTTCTGAATATCCTGCATAGCAGTTCCTCCCTAAGAGAGGGAGAAGAACTAGGATGGCCGGGGACTTGTGTTGCTCCTCTGCCATTCTGTCAAACCATGGCAAAGCTCCCAGCGAAATGCATGAACCAGGACTTAGTCTAGCTATTCTTTGGAACCAGGATAAGAACAGCACAGTGCAGTATTTTCCAGCAATGTTTAAACCAAAATGTATTGTCTTTGAGACAGGAAAAAAATAAGGAACTATTTTTATTGCCCTAGGCTTCGATTAAGCAGATTTTTAAAAATACGATTTGAATCTGAGCTGAGAACGTCCATTATGATATATAGAATTTTAAAAGTATGACTCAGAGCTTTGTTATATGTTTTCCTTTCCTCTGGTTATGCTGTAAGATGCACAAGGACTCATGCAGACAGTGGACTAATTATTTCAGGTTTGTGAGTAGAAAACCATCATGGAACGACTAGTTTGTCGTATGTTGCAGTGGGTAGCCTTGGGCTGGGAGACCTGGGTTCAAATCCCTGGATGACTATGAAGCTCATTGGGTGGACTTGGGGGGATAACAGTGAGGTAGACGCCTGCTTGTGTGCATTCTTCTATTACCCTGTAATGCTCATTAGCACATATATAGCCAGCTGCATTCTTGTATACTGTATACTTACAATTGCTATGGAAATCAAAGCCCCCTACCTTTGAGCAAATATAGTTAAGATCATGCTGTAAATGTGTTTTCCACAAATACCGTGCCTCTCTGGTGCTGCTTTCTCTAAAGTAATAATGGGCAGCCCAACCCTCCCTAAATCCCACCCATCACACTGCATGCACAGGGGGAGGGGGGGAGTTGCAAACTATTGTTCACGGACCTCAGGGAAAGCCTCTACTCCTGCCATGGGACTTGCTGGCTCTATGCCTACTATTTTGCAGGAGAAAGCCTGAGGCATGTAATGGCAGTGGCTAGAAGATGGGTGCACATGAGTGCTGCTGATCCCACCCCCAGTCACCCACCCTCTCCACCCCTGCTCTGCCTGGGATTTCTCTTATTCCACCCCACCCCATTCCACCCCATTCTGCATCAGACTTACCGTTCCTGGTCTGGTGGTGGGCCGTTTGAGCTGCTGCCCTTTATGGCAGCACACCCAAACTGGCCACCAGTGACACACTGTCCGTGCTGCAGGAACCCATTTTTCAACAGCAGAACCCTCAGGAGCATAGCTGAAGAAGTGCAGGGGGGTGCAATTGCACCAGGCAACAAGCTTTAGAGGGGCAACAAGCTGAGCTTGATACTAGTGGCCAAAATTGTGAAAACCTTGGTATGTATGAATAATACCATCGTGTTATATACCATTTGATGCCGAATTTAATGCAGAATACAATGAAACAAAACAGAGTGTAATATCTCACATTATTTCAAAAAAAAATACAACAGACATATAAAACTTGTGGTTTGTTAAAATAGCGGTTTTTAGAAATAATTCTGTCATGTTATTTGTCATTTGATGTGGAATTTCATGCAGAATGCAATGAAACAAATTGGAATGTAATGTCTTCATTCTATCAAGAGTTATGGCCAAAAGCCAATAAAATAAAAATACAACTGTGATGTCACTTCCTGTTCTGACGTCACTTCCAGGGCATCATTTTGCCCTTTGCACTGGGCTACGCTTTCATTAGCTACACCAGTGCATTGAACCCTGTTCCACGGCTGTAATCCCCTCCCCCCTATGATGGTCTTGTCCTTAGTACTTTTGCAACTATGCAGCCTTTATGCCCCATTCATGGTTCCATCCAAATGTTGCTACCAAAAGATGATTGCGAACAAGAAGACCGTCATGCCACACTTTGCGGCGAACAGGACCAGAGCAGAGCAGAGTGGAAGGGATGGATTGATGTGGCATGCCAAGGTGCTGCTCAGGACAGCTGATTCATATACTGAGCCAACAGCAATGAGGACTAGGTGGAAGTAATTGTGTGGAAAGGGGAGGTTGGGGAACCAATAAAGAAGCAAAGGGAACGTTTGGGAAGTCAGAACGGTATCATATGTTTCTTTGCTAAATTAGACTTTGTATCTAGTTTTGCAGGCCGCTTTTCTCTGTAATGTTCGATAGTAATGTTATTATTTCTATTTGTGTTTTAAAGTGCTTGTTTTTACACGGTGGGATATACAGTAAACCCACAAATAAAACTATCTGCCATGTGGTTCATTTCAAATTTTCAAACTGAGCACTTTTCAATTGGAGTGAATGAGGGGACTCCCAAAGTTGGAGCTTGTGGGTTTCTTCCATCAGCAGAAGGCAGGCCTGGCCCATCATCACTTGGTGATGTTCCTGCCTCTCCTCTTCCTACTCCTGGGATCAGAAAAGGACAAGGGGGGGGGTGAAGCCGAGAAGGAAATGGGGAGTCTGCTCTGCCCAGTTCTTCCTTCTCCAATCCAGGTTGTGGGAAGAGGAGGACCAGTGGAGATGAGCGCCCTGCTTTTGTTCACACAGTGGGGTGGGGAACCTTTGCCAGCTCCCAGCTGCAGCCCCCTGTGTTGCTGCATATCTACCCTGCTCCAGCAGTTCCCCACAGTGGCGTTCCTAAGGGGGAACACTCAGTGTTCAGGAGCCTGAGCCCAGCCCTTGCCTTCAGAGCCATTTGTGCCTCAGAGAGTAAAGCCCCTGAGCCAATTCCCTAAGCTTTGAATGGCTCTGAAGGAGAGGGTCTATGTTACGCAGGAGCTCAGGCTCCTGCAAAACTTAGCCTTTTGCCCCCCTATGGGAATGTCACTGGTCCCCCAACTCTCAGGAGCGATTTGTTTTGGAAGGGAGGCTGCAGGGGTCAGTAAAACAACCATCCCTCCATCCTCTTTGCAGAGGCAGCTCTATCTCCAGGGACGCAATGGAAGGCGCAATGGGAAATCAGCCAAACGAACTAAAGATTTATTGGACAATAGGTATAAAACCAGAAAAAGGCCGGACCTCCGGACCTGTCTGCCAGATTACATCCCCCTCTTTCATGATGGCCTTGAAGCTCAGAGTCAGGTGGAGAGCTCTCAGGAATTGTCTGGGATAAGACCTACATGGGTATCCGAGCTGATACACAGGTATCTTCTGGCACACAGGTCTGAGGCAAGGTGAGGCTGGCTGCACTTTCAAGACCACCCTTCCTTTCCCTTTCTCAAGCCTGAGACACTGCTTTAAAGGCTGGCTCTGGCTCCACCTTTCCCCTCTCATCTGTCATCAGGTGCTCTCCCTAAGGCTGGGACTGTCCCATACCACAGTAAACAAAACACTTCCTTTGTCTTCCATTAGTGGAAGAAATGGAAGGTAACAGCCCATTGGGTTCTATACCCAGTTAAGTGTGAATTGGTTTGCAGGCTCAATTAACTGAGATTGGACGAAACACAATTATGTCAACATTTTGGATGAGTATGGGAATTCCATTTTTGTTGGAGCCAATGATCTGAAGTCAGGCTTTTTGCTTCCATACTAGCTGGCAAAATTAATTTATATTTGCTGTTTCTATAGCTATTTCTGTAGAAACATTGATGACCCAAAGAGGGATAAGTGCAATTTGGCAAATAAGAGATATTTGAAATGATAAAGAAGTTTGATAAACAAAAGGGAAAAAATGAGTGCGTCTCATCAGTTAATTAATTGCATTATATAACGGGACTGAGACTAAAAATGGATTTAAGAGCTCATTGGAAATGGGGGTGGGGAAGAAAATGCAAGGACAGGAAAGCAGGCAGAACAGACAGTAGTAGAGAATAATAATCTAAAGGGCAGCTCAATCCTAACCTGTATTGGAGCAGGCATGCCAGTTGGCCTGCGCTGTATCCAATGAAGATTTGGCTGTTGCTGGAACCTGCCTCACACCCCGGGATAACTCCCAGACACCCCTATGGGGCTGCTTGGATCTGTGCCAGCAAAATCACTGGTGCAAATCCAAGTGCCTGCATTGGGCCTGTGCAGCCCGGGGATGGGGGTTAGGATCCAGCTCAATAGCCAGATTCACTCTTCACCCCTCTCCACATCAGCCCTGGGATGGCTTACCTGGCTGATTCTGCAACATTCGTGGGTCAGCGCAACTGCCTGTCCTATGGCACGTTTGCAACAGCCCTGGGCCGACACAAGCAAGATGCATCAGCCCAGGAGGCACTTGGGATTGTGCCCTAAGCTGAGTATCTAAACGTTAAAAAGTAGAGTAGGAATATCCTTTAACGTTGATCAGGCCAAGGAGGAAAGCATTGAAAAAAGCATTGAAATAAGGGGTAAAACAGAATTAAAACGTTTTACTCAAGGTCCATGAAACATATTGTTCTATCCCTAAAAGCATTCAAAATTTTGATTGGTAAAGGTAAAAAAAAATTTCAAAAATGTTCAAGAAAATATGTTAGTTTAGCTTCAATAGTGCCCTGTGCAAGCAGGGGCAGTTCTAATCAGAACCGTGCCCATGGCAGGGAATGACATTGCACCCCCCCCATAACATCACGACATCATGATGTTGCGGGGTGTGGCTTCCCTCCCGGCTTGGAGGGCGGGAGTGGCTGCTGCACCCTCCAAGCCGGGAGGGAAGCTGCTGGGGCGCGCACTCCAGGCCGGGGATTTAAAGTGCACTTTAAACCCCCGGCCCAGCGTGCGCAGCGCCCGCTCTCCACCCTGTCTGCCGGGGCGTGTGGGCACTTTAAAGTGCTCACGCGTCCCGGTGGACAGGAGGGGAGTGAGCCGCTGTGGTGCACTCCAGGCTAGGGGTTTAAAGTGCACTTTAAACCTCTGGCCCGGAGTGCGCAGTGCCCGCTCCCCGCCCTGTCTGCTGGGGCTCGTGAGCACTTTAAAGTGCTTGTGCGTCCCGGCGGACAGAAGGGGAGCGGGTGCAGCGGGCGCCATGTTGGGGGGGTGCAGGGGGCGCCATGCCATCGGCACCCCCCCCCAAGATGGCCCGAAGATGGCACCCAGGGCTCTTGCCCCCATTGTCCCCCTGGATCCGCAACTGTGTGCAAGTGAAAAGCAACTTCTGCTGTGTTATCGGCAGGACCGGTGCTAACATTAGGCCAGTTAGGCAGCGGCCTAGGGGCAGACCTCAGAGGGGTGCAGTACAGAGCTTTGAGCACACAGTTTTATACAGATACGTTTTTTAACCCATGTAAAAACTGACAATTTTTTATAATTATAATTTTTTTTATAATTTATTACATTTAGATAAATACTGCAAGAGTGCTATGAATATAATTAAATACTCCAGTATAAGTTGATCTTGTAGATAAGTTGAGGGCAGGATTGGAGCCAGAAGTCCAGACATTTCCTATGACCCATAGATACATTGAGTTTGGGCAAGGCAAGTCCAGCAGGGCTACTTGATGCTGCTGCAATGAAATATATTGTTCTCAACAAACAGAGGGATTGGATAAGAGGTAAGTGAGCTACACCAGTGGTCCCCAAACTGTGGGTTGAGACCCACTGCTGGGTCATGACCTGATTTTTGGAGGGTCACCAAAGATTAGGTAACTACTTGCCTCAAGCACTATTCAAAAATCAGATGCTATAGTTGCTAACTACCCAGCAGAGCTCAGATCCTGCAGTTTGCAAGATAATTGCACTGCTAACTGCTGAGCTGAGTGTTGCAGTTTCATATCTCACGGTCCAGAACTGATAGAAACTGGCATTCCGTCTCTTCGTCTGAGGATCAGATAGAACACCTGCGTGTCCTTCAGCAGACAGCTTCCCAGCTTGTTAAGGATAGTAGCTGTACTCCCTTTTCAGATAGTGTAGAATGAGCAGGCAGTTTCACACGGGAAGCCCTGGCTGCAAACACTGCACATTCCCATGAGCTCATAGTGTTCTAAGAGTCACCCCATTGGGCAAAATGGGGCACAAGGGGTCTTCAGGTATACACCCATCAGATATACTCTGGTTGCATCCCTTTGTTCTCATGTTAGAAGGAGTTTTTCACTGTGTGTGCTTAAGATGTAAAGCTGCACTGAAAACGGCCGCCTGCGAGCGGCCCAAACTTCACCGGCTTCCTAGCCGGCAGATTGAACCTTTGTACCTTTCTTACTTTCGCTACAATAAAGAGACTTTGTTATGGAAATGTGGCGATTGCTTCAGTCCTTCGCATCGGAGCGCTAAGCCAAGCGCTAAAATGGGTCTCCAAGCTCCCAACTCTGCTGCTATTTACACAAATACACAACAGGTTATGGTTTCCCGCGCTGCGGAAGAGCCAGCCGTAACCCTGCAGGGGCTCGCCGAGGACCCGATCCGCGGAGCGGCGCGGAGCGAAGACTGAACTGTGAATGCGGCTGCATCCTTCAACTCGCCGACACCCTGACAGATGTCGGATGAGGAGGGAGCCACCGGTGGAGTGAAGGAGGAGGACGACCTCGAGAACGGATCCGAGGGAGAGGAAGCAGGCGACCCAGGGGAACCCGAGCAAAGCGAGGAGAGCGGAGAGGGCGAGTCGGAAGACGACGACCTCGGGCCTCTCCTTCCCCCAGCGGGGCCTCCCGACGGCGAGGCGCTCGCACCGCACCCGCCGCTGCTCGTTCCAGGACAGGGCGCTTTCCATCCTCTGCCACCGCCTCAAATACCACCGTTGCAGCCCGCTGCGCCCGGGATTGTGATGGCGCAGCAACCCCCCCGCCGCGACGGCGCCTTTTGGCGTTCAAGTTCCACTCCTCAACGACAGCAATTATGTCCAGTGGGCCCATAAGATGCAATTGCTGTTGGAACGCGAGGACTTGTGGCAACGCACGCAAGCGCTTCCTGCAGCCGGAGATGCCGCAGAGGCGGCCGCCGACAGGAAGGCAAAAGCCACTATTGGGCTTGCAATCTCTGAAGATCTTTTGGTTTACGTGAGGGATCTTCAACACGCCAAACACTACTGGGACACTTTGAAGGAGCTGTTTGCGAGGGCATCCCTCACCTCCAGCATGGTTCTGACACGCAAGTTATGGAGGGCGCGTCTAGAACCGGGAGGCGACTTACGAGTCCATCTCAGAGCGATGCAGCAGACCCTCAAAGACCTGGAAGCAGTTGGGGAACGCGTTGGGGAACGCCTCAGAGTGTTTGCGATACTAAATTCCCTGGATGAAACTTGGGACATGTTTACACTAACTTTGGAAAGCATCCCAGCAGGGCAATTGACTGTCACCTTTGTGGTCGCACGGCTTCTCGAGGAAGCAGACAAAAGAAAAGACAATCAGAGAGAGCGTGAGTTCAGAAAAGGGAAGAACAACAATTCTGGGAAAAAGCAGCAGCAGCCGCAGCAACCCAGAAATGAGTCCCAGGCACAGGTATGCTCCAGTGTGCGCCAGTGCTACGTGTGTGGTTCCATCCATCATCTTGCCCTTCAATGCCCTAAGAAGAAAGGAGGAACCAAGAAAAAGAAAAAGCCCCATGATGAGCAGAGCACAGGACAAGGAAAGCCTCATGCACAGCAACCCAAAGCGAGCATCGCGTTTGTGAGTTCAGCGGAAGGGGTGCGCACGCGAGGATCCTGGCTGCTCGACTCGGGAGCAAGTCATCACATTGTGACTTCTGCAGACTTACTCACGAGTAGGCGCGAGACTGACCGTGAAACTGTTGCTCTCGCAAATGGGAAAGCAGCTCCTGTGAGCTGCGCTGGAGACGTGTTTCTGCCTCAACTGCAGACCACCTTAAAAAATGTGCTGTGCGTGCCAACGATGTCCAGGAATCTGCTCAGCCTTGGCAGTCTCCAGGAAGAAGGATTTACAATTACTTTCCAAGACAACACCTGCACTCTGAAAAGGGGGAGTCTCTGCGTGGCCGTTCCCCGCGTGTACAGGCTGTTTGTGCTTGGAGCGCAGGCGCAGGAAAAGCAGCAGGCAAGTGCGTTCTTCAATCAACCGAAGCACGGACTCTGCCCCCATCTGTGGCATCTGAGATTAGCACATCTGAACCATGAATATGTGAAGAAGACAGCTGAACTTGTGCGCGGAATGGACTTGAAGGATTGTGACACGTTTGTTGATTGTGAGGTGTGCAAAATCACTAAGTCGCATCGCGCAAGCCTCCCGAAGTTCAGCACACGCCAGACTCAGACCCCCTTCCAGCTGGTGCATATGGACTTGATTGGGCCAATGAAAAAGACAGCTGGGGGGGCGCAATATGTTCTTACAGTTGTGGACGACGCTACCAGGTACAGCTTTGCATATTTGATGCGTCAAAAGTCTGAGGCGTTTAATAAAATTCGCAATTGGGTCAGGTGGGTGGAGAGACGGTTTGAACATCCCGTAGTGGCAATTCAAACCGACCGGGGAGGTGAATTTCTCAGTGGGGAGATGTCTCAATGGTTGGAAAGGCAGGGCATCACTCACAGGCTCACCGCACCTCGCACCCCAGAACACAATGGGGTGGCGGAGAGAAAAAATGGAGAGCTCCAAAGCATGGTCAGAACGCTGATGGAGCAATCAAAACTGCCCAAAGGATTGTGGGGAGAAGCGATGAAATATGCTGTGTTCATTTCTAATCGTGTGTATCACCGTTCAATTGAAGGGATCCCCTACACCAAGCTATACGGTAAACAACCCGATCTAGCATTCCTAAAGACGTTTGGGTCACATGCTTTCGTCCATGCAGATCGGGAGACACGCAGGAAAAATGAGCCGCGAGCCAAGAGGCTGCAATTCATTGGAGTAGAACCAAATTGCAAAGCGCTCAAATTTCTCAATCCTGACCACAGAACGGTCACCATTTCCAACTCTTATGATTTCTCTGAGCAAAGTATGCTGCCAGATCATGCTGAACAAACAGTCAGCATCCCCAGTGAGGCTGGAGAAAATGGGGGGGAGGCAAGATTAGAAAGCATCCCTGATCAGCAGGCAGCATCACCTCAGAGAACTCTAGAGAGTCCTGCCACACCAGCAAGCTCTAACAGGCTGCTGGAAGGGGGGGAAGCGGGGGAAGCCAGTCCAGGCTTGGACACAAGCACTTCCGCAGAGGAAACCACTCCAGAACCGGCTGTTCCGCCCAGACGCATCCTTCCTCCTAGGGCTTTGCGTGGAGTACCACCTCAGAGATTAACCTATCAGGTGGAGGTGGGACGGGTACCCCAGACATATCAAGATGTCTTGGAATTACCGCCACCCGAGAAGGAAGGATGGCTCCAGGCTATTCAAACTGAATTGAGGGCAATGCACAACCTGGAGGTTTTTGAACCAGCAAAATTACCAGCTGGAAAGCATGCAATTGATTCCAGATGGGTGTTTGTTCTAAAGGATCAGGAAGGTGCTGAGCCCTTAAAGAAAGCACGTTTGGTAGTTCGTGGCTGTAAGCAAATCCCAGGGGTAGATTTTGAGGAAATTTACTCCCCCACACTTTCAGCCACAACGCTTCGAGCAGCGCTTGCTGTCGCAGCTAGCAAAAGATTCCAGGTGCATCATTTTGATGTGGGAACAGCGTACCTGCATGCAAAACTGCAGGAAGAAGTGTATATCACCATCCCACCTGGAGTGCAATGTGACAACTCACATTTTCGCCTCAAGAAATCGATTTATGGGTTGAAACAAAGTGGAAGAAATTGGTTCTTATGCCTTAAGGAGCAGCTGCAAAAATTGGGGTTCACACCCTCCTCAGCTGATCCATGCCTTTTCAAGAAGGGAAAAGGGGACAAATTGTGTGTTCTTCTGTGTTTTGTTGATGACCTGCTAGTTCTTGCACGAACGGAACAACAGATCAATCAGATCACAGAACAGCTGAAAAAAGCATTCACCCTAAAGTGTCTTGGTCCTGTCAATCGTTACCTGGGAGTGGAGGTTGAACGCACAGCTGACAGTACTGGTTTTCTCCTCAGCCAGGAGAGTAAAATCCATGCCCTGCTTCAAGAATGGGGCATGCAGGACAGCAAGAGTGTTGCAACTCCAATGGTGGTTGGAAGGGGGGAGAAAGCAGAAGAGTCTGCACCATTTCCAAACCAGAATATGTACCT
>JAJKFI010000050.1:9152580-9163392 GCA_029204185.1 Lerista edwardsae
ATATAATTGGACGTGTGTGTGTGTGTGTGTGTGTGTGTGTGTGTGTGCGCGCGTGCGCGTGCTTGCGCGTGTATGCATGTTCCAGCATAACTCTGGAACGCCTGGAGCAATTTACACCAAACATAGTACGCATATGCCTTACACTCTGGAAAGAAATACTGCTGGGGTAAGGCACCCCTAACACCCCTAGGGGTGGGGGTGCGAAGGGGGTAACATGTAAAAATAATCGAAAACGGCCGACATTAGTATCAAATCCATAGTTTTGGGGGTCGCTGAGATGAACGGTGACACTCCCGATGCCATTTAAGTCCAGGTTCAGCCCCCATCGGCATGGGGGGTGAGAAGGGGTGAAAAGAAAAATGTACAAAATGACCGACATTAGTGTCAAATCCATAGTTTTCAGGGTCGCTAAGCTGATTGGTGACAGTCCCAATGACATTTAAGCCCAAGTATAGTCGAATAGAATGCACCCCTAGAGGTGGGGTGACATGTAACAATAATCGGAAATGACAGATATTAGTGTCGAATCCATAGTTTTTGGCATTGCTAAGCTGACTGGTGACAGTCCCAATGACAGTTAAGCCCAAGTGGAGTTGAACAGAACGAATAGAACTCTGTAGAACCTTCTGGAAATTTTTAGAAATCATTATGCCTGGTCTTGGACTCTAATCAAATACTTGCCATGTTACCAGGCGTAGTCACTGAATACAAGGCTATCGATACCGTAGTAGATGCCTATGAAGTCGTCAATTTCCCATCAGACTTCCTAAACTCACTTGGTCTGGCTGCACTGCCACCACATCGGCTTTTACTTACAGTGAGATCTCCAATTATTTTACTACGGAACCTCGACCCGCCAAAATTTTGCAACAGCAAAGGCTATGTGTCAAGAAGATGCTGGGTACTGTAATTGAAGCGACTATCTTAACAAGAAAGGGAGAGGGTGAAACAGTTTTTATCCCACGGATACCACTCATTCTGATGGATCTCCCTTTGAACTTTAGGAGATTGCCATTTCTAGTGAGACTTGCATTCTCGATCACGATCAACAAGTCACAGGGGCAGTCTATTAAGTACTGCGGAGTGGATTTGAGATCGCCATGTTTCTCCCATGGACAACTTTATGTTGCTTGCTCAAGGGTGGGTTCACCCAAGAATTTATGTATTCTTGCTCCTGGAGGTGAAACTAAAAATGTTGTTTATAATCAAGTTCTGCGTTAAATTAATATTATAGTGAATTTGTAAAAGATTTTACTTTATAATTTTTGTACTGTACTTATACTTTTAATTACCTGTAGATAAAATTACTTTGATTTTACACTATATATAGAATTGATCCCTTTTCCTGTCTAATAGAAGCTTGGGATAAATAAATACCCGGGCAACGCCGGGTAAGGACAAGCTAGTGTTATATACATTTGGGTAAGTTTCACTAAATGCAGGGAAATGTGTTAATGAAAAGCCAGTATCAAAGAAATCAGGAGGAAATTCAATTGCTTTTTGCGATAAACTAAGCAGCGGCTTGAGAGGAGGAGGGTAGGGCAGAAACACCTAGATTGCAACTGCGCCGACCTTCCATTTCTTAGTGGGCCGTTCAGAACAGAGTTCCAGTTACAGGAAAGGGCCTGGAGATGAGAAAAGGGGATTGTAGAGAAGTGGATTGTAGGGTGGACTGAAGATGAGAGAAGTGGATTGTAGAGTGGTTGGCATCATGGCGGCAGAAGCCTGGAGTGTGGCTAGTTGTCCCTGAGACAGACTAGAGTACAAAAGACAGGGAACTGGGAGCTAGTGCAGTGCAGTGGTTCGCTTGTTGAACTAGGTCTGGGGAGAACCAGCTTCAGATCTCCTCTCAACCATGATGTTCCCAGGAAGATCCTGTGGTGTCACTCTCTCTCTCTCAACCTATCCTACCTCACAGGGTTGTTGTGATTACAACATGGAGATGAACCATTTGCAGTACCCCTCAGTTCTGTGGAGGAAGGGTGGGATATAAACGTCAGGAACAACCCAACTCTGGTCTACCAATACAGGCGTTCTAGTGGTGCGTATGCTGCATCATAGGCTGGGAGAGCAATTGACAGTGGAGTGGTCTCCTCAGGATAAGGGAACCTTTGCTCCCTTGCCCTGGGGAAAAGCTCCTGGGGAGTCTCCTTCATCCCGCACCTGCTATTTTGCTGGCACAGAATTGAGTGTAATGGTGGTAGAAAGAGGGGGTGGGGAGAGAGAGAGAGAGAGAGAGAGAGAGAGGATTTGGCCACATGCACATGCCACTGATCGCACCCCCTTCCTCCCCCTCACCAGCCAGAAATTCCCCCACTCCTCTCCCTCCCACACCTGCTCAAGTAGGAGGTGCCATAGGTGTGCAGTGGTTCATTGCACCTGTGGAACCTCGGCCAGTGGTTCTCAATGTTCTAATTGGGATATGAGAACCCTGTAAGACTTTGCATGGGGGGGGAGCAGTGGCAACACCCCAATCGCCTGATTGCATTGCTGCCAGGAAGGAAAGGGTTTTAAACATTTACCTTGGGGTTGCTATGGCTCTCCAGAGGGTCTGGGGAGCCAGCAATCCCCCTCTCCAGCCCTCCTTATGCCTCCAAAGTATTGTAAAAAAGAAAAAAAAACACTTCCAGTTTTCATCACAACAAAGAGCAGGCCTGAGGAGCCAAGTTCAGCCTCCTGATGGTCTTCACTCAATGTGTCACGTAGCCCTCAGAGACATAAGAAACATTTATGCAGGTGCATTAGTAAAAGCAAAGATAGAAAACACCTGGACATCATGATGTGGAGAAAAAAAAATTGTCCATCATTCTGCTGGAAGACAATAACGGTTCTCCTGTACCTGTCAAGTGCAGGGTGTTTAGGTGAGGCTCACTTGGCTTGCAAGAAAATGCCAGCCAGCAAGATGTGAATTAACTACTGTGTATAACATGCCCCGATGTTCACAATATGTTCACACTATACTTGGAGAGGCACTTCACTCATGCAAGAAATTGAACATGGACAGAAGATTACTGTAGGGCCTGGTAGGCATTTGCTAGAGCGCACTGGTTTTCCATTATAATTCTCATGACTGTTGAAATCCAGCCTGCTCAAATGACTGTCTTGGAGAAAAGATACAATGGGGGCATGTGGACGGTTTTAAATAATACATGATTCATTCATTGGAAAGAGTCACTTGAACATGTTACCCTTAGCTTGATAGCTAATGTCACATTTCAACTCTGCTTGCTTACATTCCCTATTTTTGCCATAGCCCACAGGAAAAAAAAATAACTTGGAACAAAAACAAGTGCAATATATACTGTATCTAGGTGCAAATGTACAAACCACATTTCTGCTCCAAAATGCCCCATAAAGAAATGAAAATAAATTGATACAATCATATCAAAGAAATAAAATCGGAGTTTAAAAAAATTAACATACAATACAATGTTTCAAGGCTAAACAAAAAAAAATGGAAGCAGCATAAAAAAAGGGATCAGCATAGAAAAATGGAAGCAGCATAGAAAAAGAGACACTGGAATCAGAGCAATCTACCAGGCAGGGTAAACGGAAAACATGAGGCTCCAGCCCCAAAATTAAAACAATTTTTTAAACAATAACCCTAGTTGTCAGAGCTCTCTGTGTATGGCAAAATATACTTGCATACATTCATTAGTTTTGCATCATTTCAATTTCTGCTACTAGGCACAGTCAAGCCTTCTGAACTTAGGAATTCTTCCTCAACCCGTCCTCACCCTCACCTACTATTTCACCAAGCATTGGCCATGCATTCTTAACAGTGCAATCCTATACAAGGATTGTTTTCTAGAACTTTACTTTGAAGTAAATCTCATTGTGTTCAGTGGAACTTCCTCTTGGGAAACTGTGTACCGAGATTGCAGTATAATTCTGTATGACTAATGAGGACTAAAGGTAAAGGTTTCCCCATGACCGAATGTTCTAGTCGTGACCGACTGTAGGGGGTGGTGCTCATCTCCATTTCTAAGCCTATAGAGCCAGCGTTTGTCTTAGGACAAGCTTCCATGGTCATGTGGCCAGCATGACTATACGCCGTAGTGCACAGAACACCTTCCCACCAAAGTGGTACCTATTTATCTATTCGCATTTTTAGGTGCTTTCGAACTGCTAGGTTGGCAGGAGCTGGGACAAGCAATGGGAGCTCACTCCGTCGCATGGTCTTGAACTCCCAACCGTCCGGTAAGAAAGCCCAGCAGCAGCAGTTTAACTCGTAGTGCCACCACGTCTCTTCTAATGAGGACCAGAAACTCTTTTATTTTCTAAAATGAATCCTGATATTCCTAGGACGATGAATCCTGACTAATACATATTCTCTTAATTGTATGTTTATACAGCTGCGATCTGTATGTTTAAACAGCTGGGAGTAAATTCCTTAAACATAGTGGAGCTTACTTCTGAGCAGGTATACATAGGATTGCACTGTAGTTTTTTTGGTTTAGAAGACTCATTACAGTAGACCACCAGCTCAGTCCCATACGTTTTTACCCAAAAGTCAGTCAAACTCTAGTAAATGAGGCTTATTTCCAAGTAGGGTGTAATAGGGCGCAATCCTAACCTTTAGGCCAGCACAGTTAAGCCAGCAAAGTTTGGCCAGCACAAGGGACACCATAAAGTATGTTTGGACCACTCTCAGAGTCAAGGAGAATGGCGCACGTCAGTGTGCTGGCCTCTCTGACGCCGAGAGTAGTCCAAACGTTCTTTACAGTGGCTCTTGTACCAGCCAAACTTTGCTGGCCTGTGTCGGCCTAACTCCAGGTTAGGATTGCGCCTCCATGTGTATTCACGACTGGGGAATACATAATTTTCATGATGGAATAAG
This sequence comes from Lerista edwardsae, assembly GCA_029204185.1. Taxonomy (NCBI): domain Eukaryota; kingdom Metazoa; phylum Chordata; class Lepidosauria; order Squamata; family Scincidae; genus Lerista; species Lerista edwardsae. The sequence goes on from JAJKFI010000050.1 coordinate 9,157,421, forward strand.
GTACTAATAATAAATAAATAAATAAATAAATAAATAAATAAATAAATAAATAAATAAAACCACTTTTACAGTAAAATAGAAACACATTCAGACAGTAAAGTCCCAGAGAGAAGTGCCTCTGTTACTGATATTTGCCACTCTCGTATGGGCAAAGGGGATCCTCACGGTAAGTGGATCCCAGATCATGTAAGACTTTAAAAACCCAAACCAGCATTTTGAACTGGGACCTAAGTTGGTAACCAGTGCAGCTGGAGCAAAGTAGGCATTGCAGGCGCCATCCAGCTTGCCCAGACCAGCACATGCTTCTTCCAATCTCTAGTCAAGGCAGGCCTCTGCGTGGACTCTTAGGGCCTATCCCATCACTTCCTCATGAACCAGAGTGGCGCTCCTCTTAATGAATCAGTGATAATTACACACTGCTTGGGCACTCTTGAGTGGGCGCCTTGCACAGAGAGTGGCACTCCTAACTTTGTTAGCCCAGCCTCCATGTTTAGCAACATGCGCGCCTTAATTATGCCATGCTATTTCAAAGCCCCTGTCAGGAATACATTCTTGGCAGCAGGTTTCCCATATAATTCTATACGTCCGTGATGGAACGGAGTACTAATGCAACTTTCCATAGCCAAAGGTTGAACTTCTGAAAGCTGGAAAGAGTAGACTGGGTATTCATACCTTATAATTTTCTCTCCCTGCGTATGTTTCCCTCACCCTTCCTCAGTGCTCCTGCTGAGAATCCACACAGATTACAAGTGACTCAGGTTTGTTAATTCAGGCTGTCCCTTCCAGATGTGTTTGTTTTATGTTCTGCTTTAGGTGGGGGGGAATGCAAAATGTGTGCTTTCTTGGCACCCTAATTGGGATTATTGGTTTTCTTGGCAACCTCCTATCAACCTCCAGAGAAATTACTTGGGATGATTGTGGGGTGTGCTTTATGGCATCTTGTGTGCAGGATTAATGATAGATTTATCACTGAAAGGCGGGAGTGAGTTAAACAGGCACCACAGTAGGAGATACGTCGTAGGACAAAGTAATTCATTATTCCAAACTAATTCAATGTTCCTTCCAGGAACGTATATATTTTTTCTCCAACAGGTTATTCCGTTAAACAGTTTAATGAGAATCCAGTGGGCTTGTAGGAATTCTGAAACAAGGAGGGGAAAACAGACAATGCGGTCCTGATTGTGGTTTTCTGTTTTTACGTATACAACCTTTTCCAAAACGTTCTATTACAGTGGTTCTCAAACATTTTAGCACCGGGACCCACTTTTTAGAATGACAATCTGTTGGGGACCCACTAGAAGGGATGTCATTGCCAGACGTGCCGTCGTTGAGACACCAGAGCCTGTTGCTTTCCTGAGAATGCAGCAATAAAATGGATTATTTCTCAGCCATTTTCCAATAGCCAAGTGAATCAGATAGGGAAACAAAACAACCACATAGCCCTCCCCTTTTCCAGCATCCCATCTTCTTATAAATATGGCAGCTCTATAGTAAGTGCCTCACAACCCACCTGAAATTGGCTTGTGACCCACTGGTGGGTCCTCCTAACCCACAATTTGGGAACCACTGTTCTACTACCTGCACACACCCCAAATAAGCATGTATGAGAGAGGCTTTTTGAATTAAAGGGCCACTTGATTGAAAACGTATTACAAAAACTGCAGCAGGTCAACTAACTAGAAAAAGCCTCCGTATGTGTTGTGACCTAAACAGAGGAAACAGCTGTAGCAGTCTGCCTCCCCCCCCCCCCGCCCAGTGATCTGGATGATCATTGGGATCCAAGACTCAAGCCAGTCAGAGACAAACTAAGCCTACCATGGCCAACCCCAAAGGGTTGAGATGTGGGATTGCACTGGCCCTCCCAGGTCACGTTTAAAGTTGCCTTTGCTGTATCCAGCCAGGAGGTCAGCAAAGCAGCCCCACCGAGCTGGGCAAGCAACATACGCATGGTCCTGGCTGGTCCCCTGGTCACGCTGCCTCAGGATGGAAACTCATGCCTTCCTACCCAACCCGCATGCTGCCTGCCTGTAAAATGACCAATGAACAAAAGGTAACACCTAGCAACAAAACCAAAAAACCCCACCAGTCACAACAGACTGGGGTAGGTGAAAAGCTTCCAGCCAAGGACCAATCAGGCTGTCAGTAAAAAATTCCCCATCTGGCCCTAAACAAGTAACCAGCTAGTCTCAGACTGAGGGCGCAATCCTAACCTGGAGTTAGGCTGGCACAGTTAGGCCAGCAAAGTTTGGCCAACGCAAAGGACACCGTAAAGTAAGGTATGTTCGGACCACTCTCGGAGTCAGAGAAGCCAGGACACAGACATGCGCCATCCTCCCTGACTCCGAGAGTGGTCCAAATGCACTTTACCATGTCCCTTGTGCCAGCCAAACTTTGCTGGCCTAACTCCAAGTTAGGATTGCACCCTGAATGATGGGCAGGCAGATGGGGGATCAGCAACTAGCTCCCAACTGATGAGGCTCGGTGAGCACTTGGGTTGAAAGCTGGCTCGTCCCGCCCCTGGCCAGGTGATCCACCAATAGATGTCTTGCAACAGCCTCCCTCATGCATGCTTTAAAGGGTGGGGCAAAGGGTAATGAGGCGTCATCTTCATTACGTGCATTATATGCACTACATGCGTCATCTCAATAGGAGTCTGTTGCTCCTATTTAGAATGGCGTTTCATAGGGAGCACAAAATATTTATACCCTTGAAAAAGCAGTTGGGCACTGCTACCCTGATGCTTCAAAACTCTTTAAAACTCTGTTTGAATTATTTAAAACATTTTACATGTTCTCCCAAGGCTGGAGATCAGCCCCCTCCTGTATTGAACTCTTCGTTCTGACTGCTATGCAGTAATGTGTGCATGAATGCTCACTGACCAGCCATGCACGTATTATGAAGGAACAAGTCGGGGAGCCCTGAACGGCATCCACAAGCCCCGTACCCCAATTCCCTCAATTGCAGCCGAATCACAATGGGACTTACTTCTGAGTAGACATGCACAGGATGGTGCTATAAGATGCCCAAAGCAGCTGCAATTGGCAGCCTCAATGCAACATTTCAGACCACGTTTTAGTTTTCACACATTTTTCAAAGGCCAGCCCCTTGTGGTGCTCAGGTTATATTAATCTAACCATGACGCAGCCAAGGCCCATGGCACCATGGCAGGTCTGCTTTTTCCAGGCTAAAGCTGGACCACCAGCTGAAACTGGGCAAATGTACCTCTGGGCACTGCCCCCAACTGAGCATTGAGTCTTAAGCAGAGCCCAGAAGCACATGCAGTCTATGAACCATGGTTTTCAAGGGGGGGGGGCACTGCCCCATTTAACACAGGTTGAAATCCGAGCCGTTGATCCTCACTTTTCCTGACCAGGACACTTCTGTCTTGTTTGGAACAAGCTTGTCTGACGCATCCCTGGGTCCAGATGGCAGGGAGAGATAGAGCTCTCCATACATTATTTCTATGAATGGGAATTATCTGAGATGACTGACTATGAAGACTAAAACTTCGCATTTTCCCCAACTTCACAAATGCCTGATACATGCAAGACATCTTTTCATTCTCTACTCCCCTAAACTCCAATATGCCCAATTGTACTTTGCCTTTTTTTTTTTAACTTTCTTCACTTCATATGGATAGCTCAGGATCTCAAAACAGTTGGTCCTACAGATTACTTAAAAGAACTAGGATATGTTTATTTATTCTGCTAATTTCCAACTCTCAAATTTCAAAAATACCAACAGGAGAAGGTGCGCGCGCACGCGCGCGCGCGCACACACACACACACACACACACACACACACTGGAATACTAGCTATTTGGCCTTTACCATCACGGGAACACTTCCTGTTTAAGATGTCTTCCTATGGAAGTCATGCTGCTGGCCTGATTTCCTTGCATTATTTTACATTATTTCACGAAACCCTGTTTAAAGGTCATTCCACTTTACTGTCTCTTGGTTTTCTTTTCTAATTTTTATCGAGTTGCTTGGCATACTTGTCCAACTTGGGTAGGAGACTGACTCTAGCCTTTTCTGTAGAGGCATGACCTGAATCTCAAGTTAGAGCGAGCTAATTAATACTATTTCATATTTCCCTGAGTAGTCAGAAGTCTCGAGGGCAGGCTTTTATGACTTCCACTTATGAAATTGCTTTAAAAACTTTTAAATGCTAATCTGAAATGCCCTTTCCCATTTTCTCCATATATTCTCAGGAAGCAAAATCGGAACCAAATTTTGGAAGTTTCTTGGGGAAGCCTGAGAAACTCTCAGAGCGCAATCCTAACCTGGAGTTAGACTGGCACAGTTAGGCCAGCAAAGTTTGACTGGCACAAGGGTCACCTTAAAGCACATTTGGACCACTCTCAGAGTCAGGGAGGATGGGACATATCTGTGTGCTGGCCTCTCTGACTCCAAGAGTGGTCCAAACATACTTTACGGTGTCCTTGTGCCAGCCAAACTTCGCTGGCCTAACTGTGCCGGCCTAACTCCAGGTTAGGATTGCACTCTCAGAAATTTTGCAGCCTCCTACCAGAAACGTTCCAGAATACAGCAAAAGTCTCATCCTGCAACCATCTAAGAAGTGCAGCCAAAACTGGAAAATAAGAAAAATGACACCTGCTGCTGCCACCACCTGAGACTGGAACCACCTGCTCCTTTGAAACTTTGCAAAAAACCTTCCCCTCCCCAATGCCCTCTATGCCCAAACCCTTCAAATTTTGCCAAAACAGATTCTAAGGGTGCCAAGGTAGCAAACATTCCCTTACCTTGAGGAGGCCTCTATGACTGCCCCCCAAAACTGCACATGCCCCATTGCACAGCTATGTTAGTGCTGGAAAGTTGGTTAGGATGGCACCCTGAGACATCTGTAAGTAAGTTACAGAAGCAGCAACTTAAGGCGAACAGCCTGCTATTTGAACCTACTGTACAGTGCTGAAACGGAGACAAGAATGTCATCCTAACCGACCATCTTAGGGCACAACCCCAAGCAACGTTTGAGCACCGGGCTAAGGGCGATGCAGCTCTGAGGTAAGGGAACACATCACCCCTTACCTTGAAGAGGCCTCTGTGACTGCCACCCAACTGCAGGATGCAGCACCTGCCCCATTGGTACAACTGTGTCAGTGCTGGAAAGTTGGTTAGGATTGCGCCCTAAGTTAAATTTTAGGTCAGCTGTAAGAAAATCCTGCTGTTTGGGGAATTTCTGGTTATTTAGGAATATATGTTGAGCCCTGGAAAGTGGGCAAATGCTCAGATTCTGCAGGTCTTTTATCAGTTTCCCTGGTACTCTTGAAGCATACTCTTGAAGACCCATAAAGACTGCTGCAGATATGTAGACTTCTGTGTCTTTTTCTGGGTGCACTCTGAATGCCAAGCTGCAGTCAGGAGAGTGATATTCATGGGCAGCTCAATCCTGAACCGCCCGGCTGCCTGAGCAAACAGCGATAGTCAGCTGGCTCCACGGAAGAAGGGGACTCTGCCCTGCCCATAAACGCCCTCCCACTCCACCCGAAGAGGCCACAACGCCGCAACCAGTGGACTCACTACTTACCAGCATGTGGTAGAGCCTCCGGGAGGCGGAGGGCCAGCGTTGGGCCATCAGTTGCCCAGGGCCAGTGGTAATGGCTTACCATTAGTTATGGATACCATTCTCCAGAGATCCATTTAGGATCCATTTAGCTAGCTGTGAAGAGCTTGGAGCTGCTGTGCTCTGCCCTTCCCAACCCAGAACAATAATATTTACAACTGGTGCTTGACATCAACACTGGGCTTTTGTGAAAGACACCCAGCTGTATCTCCTTCTTCTGACCTACATTGATAACCAAATAGAACTTGAAGTGGGCTAAAGCAAAATGAGATAAAGTTAGTATGAAGCATGTTCTGTCTTACAGCCTCCTTGTCCTGTTAATTCTCCTCCACCTCCATCATCATCATCATCATCATCATCATCATCATCATCATCATCATCATCAT
>JAJKFI010000050.1:9169905-9209705 GCA_029204185.1 Lerista edwardsae
AATAATAATAATAATAATAATAATAATAATAATAATAATAATAATAAGTTGAGCGGTCAACTGCTCATGACTGCTAGAATTCTAGTCACCCCAAAATGGGGAAAGGTGGATGCCCTACCTCCAACACTGTGGGCAATGCAGCGTTATTTAATTAGCTTAAGGCGCAATCCTAACCTGGAGTCAGGCCAGCACAATTAGACCAGCAAAGTTTGACTGGCACAAAGAACGCCATAAAGTATGTTTGGACCACTCTTGGAGTCAGAGAGGCCAGCACACGGACATACACCATCCTCCCTGACTCCAAGGGTGGTCCAAACACACTTTATGGTGGCTTTTGTGACGGCCAAACTTTGCTGGCCTAATTGTGCTGGCCTAACTCCAGGCTGGGATTGCGCTCGAAAGCTTGCTTGTGTGCTGTATATTAGATATGGGGAAATGTCATATGGATGGGTATATTCTTTTAATACTGGGATGGATATGGATGAATATATTCTTTTAATATTGGGACAGATATTGACAAACTGGTATAAAGGGTTGTTTTGATAACTGACATTGGGGGAAAAAGAATATGAATTCTGATTGAGAAATACACATCACGTGTGTGTGTGTGTGTGTGTGTGTGTGTGTGTGTGTGTGTGTGTGTGAGAGAGAGAGAGAGAGAGAGAGAGAGAGAGAGAGAGAGAGAGAGTTGTGTTTGGCATTGTTGTTTGGATTTTGTGAATGGCAAGCATTTTTAATCATTTTTGACTCTGTATTTTGTAGTTGTGATAATAGAAAAGGAAAGAAAATTGAAGACCTTGATTAAAAATTAAAGTAGGTACTGGACACAGGGAGTGGAGCCTTATTCCGGCCTAAGCAGCAAATAAGGCTTTGCTCCAGCCTCCGTTCTCCCGTTGCCTCTGAAGGATTAGAGGTCCCTGAGATTCATGGATTGAATTATCCACGGGTTTCCTTATCCTTATGGAACAGGACCACTGTGGATAACAAGGGCCCACTCTAGCCAACAAATTATTTGGCTGCACATTTCTATCTATAGGGATGTTGGTTTCTGGTGAGCAAAATAGGATTGCAGCTTAAGAGCACAATCCTAGAGGTGCCATTGGGCCGACACTAGCATCAGCAGTGGCCCAACGGTGATGGCTGACAGCCGCGCTGCACCGTTTGTGCACCAGCCGAATGTGGCTGGTGCAAGAGCGGTTCTGGGAGGAGGGAGGGAGGGAGGGAGGGGGAACTGGGTGGTGGGTAGGCGAGCCGGGAGGCCGCATCCAAGCCTCCATCCCCAGGCCACGTGGCCCCAAGTTAGGCCGCACGGCGTCTTCGGCTATGAGGAGCCCATACGGGAGACTCCTGAGTGTTCCCAAGCTCGGCCGGATACAGCACAGGCCTGCAGGCCTCACTGTTCTAGCACAGTTTAGAATTGTGCTTTTATTCTTTCTGAACACAATGGGCTGAGTAAAATAAGCAACACTATTTTCACCTCTACCTATAGAACCTGTGGGGGAGCCTTTGGTTCTATGGGTCTGATTAGGTTTTTCAGTTCTGTCACACTCCAGGAATCAGCTCTGCCCTGCCTTCAGTATTCCTATGCTGGAATTCCCTAGTCCCAGGAAGTTTTGCCCCATCACTTCAGAGAGCAGCCTTTCAAGGCTGGCACCTCTGTGTCTTTCAGTCCCACAAGTGGAGGCTGAGCTGGAGAGGTGCTGAGGATTATACCTCTTGGCTTTAGCCTTCTCTCTAAAGCCACATTAGGACATTTTTGTTTTTGCTTAATGGCCCACTGCTATGTATCCTGACGTCTAATTAACCAGCCAGTCCCTGAGGAGTTGTAGTTATTACCACCTTTTTATCCACATGTTCTCAATTTCTTCCTTGTCTTCTTCAGATATAGAACTCTTATCAAATGTGTCCCTGTGGGAGATCTCTGAGTAAACTCTGTTGTTCACTGTCATGGAAGAGGCCTTCCCCACCAAGCCTTGCTCTCTAGGCCGTTGAAACTGCCATGTTTTCTGCCAGATGGAGGGTATTCTCTGGATTAAAAGCTAAAATAGTATATCTCTCGGGCGGGGGGATTGCATCTTTTGTTTTGAGACCCAGCAGGAGATTCATTCTCTTGCGTCATGCCTTTAATTTGAAATTTTACACAGCAAATCGCGTATGTAAGGACATGTTTAGAATCTCTTGCTACCGTGAGTACTGTTTCGAACCGAGTCTCTCCCAGTATTGTAGAGGATGCTGCGCTGGCAAAGAGCTGTGCAGGCTGGATTGCAACAATTGCATCTTCCGCACAGTGTCACCGGCTGCAGCACTGCAAATGTGTTATAAGCAGCTGAGGACATTATGTTAGTGCAATAGGGTGGGTTGGCACCACCACCTCCGAGAGTTACCCTCACCATATGCAGAGAGTGGTGCCCTGTAACCAGTGGTGGTATCTAAAGCGGGAGGAACCGGAACGCTGGGCGGTACGTACGGTTGATTGGCAGCCCGTCCGTTCCGTTCCGCCGCCTGCCTGCCCGCCGCACGGGCTGCCCCCGGTTGGCGCGCCCCACCGCTGCTCGCCCAGGCACCCAGCGTGCCCCCCACCCGTCCCCGTCCCCGGTGAGCAGGCGCCCCCTCCGAGGCCAGGGCAGCCTGCGCAGCAGGCGGGCAGGCAGCAGAACCGGACGGACGGGCAGCCAATCACACTAAGTCCCGCCCAGCGTACCGGTTCCTCCTGCTTTAAATACCACCACTGCCTGTAACACTGACAGGTGAAACATTAGACAGAAAAGGTGGTGGGAATTTGATGGGATGAGACAGTTTTAGACCAGGCCGTGACTTAGGGTGCAATCCTAACCCGGATTTAGGCCAGCACAGTTAGGCCAGCAAAGTTTGGCTGGTACAAGGGCCACCGTAAATCACTTTTGGATCACTCTTGGAGTCAGGGAGGATGGCGCATGTCTGTGTGCTGGCCTCTGACTCCGAGAGTGTCCAAACGTCCTTTACACCAGTGTCCCTTGTGCCTGCCAAACTTTGCTGGCCTAACTGTGCTGGCCTAACTCCAGGTTAGGATTGTGCTCTTACGCTGGACAAAATTCATCCACTGGGGTCCAGTGCTGTCCTGTACCATAGTTGTCTGCACATCATAATGGGGCATATAAGTACACACATACATACGAAAAGTGGGTTTGAAAACGCCTCACTTCATTGAGATGTTCCTACTTTTCAATGCTTGAATCAGCTTTTGGAGAAAGCACTGGAGGGGGCGGGAAACTTCTATGCACAAAGTAAAAATTACTAAGGCTGCAATCATATCCACATTTACCTGGGAGTAAGCCCCATGGGATTCAATGGCATTCACTTACTTCTGAGTAGACCTGACTTGGATTGTGCTGAAAATTCTGTTGATCATGCGGTTGCTCAAAGCAATGATTGTTCAGCTGACACAAGGATTGAAAAAGCTACGATTAAGACGACGTGCAGTTAGATTTATTTTCCCACAACTATCTGCATATGAACAGATTGCCAAACTCTCAGATGAATTCATTATTCTGAAATACCTACTAATTTCTTCAGCTATTTATCTCTAAATTTTCCACAAGCTGTTCGTTGCAGCTGTAGTGTTACTCATGTGGTGTTAGCAGGGTTCAGAAGTCTCAAGGTATTACTTCTGTTTATCAGTTCAATGATTTATAAAACTATCCAAACTACTAGAATGAGTTGGCAGCTGAATGCAAAGTCTGGACTGAATATTGGTGAATGCCTGAGAGAGGAGTTTGCATGGTGCCAAATGTTTAGCCTATTTCTGTTGCACTAGGCCTTCAGGGGGCCCCCTCCGATATTTCCACCCAGATTAGGACTTTTGCCTTCTCTGCATGATACCAGCCGAGAGATCTAGTAATGAAACAATGACTCCAGATCAGCGATGCTCCAGATCTGGCTACATGCTGGTGTCAGAGGACAAACAAGGCTAATTTGGAGAGAGGCCAGTGCTTCTTGACGTGATCACACGTCTTGCCCTGGCCTAGCCAAAGAGGAAGGCGCGGGCAAAAAAAATTCAGGGCAAAATGTTCCAAATAGGTAAACCCTTTTGGTCCTGTCACACTGATCACAGAAAGACCACCAAAAATGGGGTTAACTGCCACTGTGAGTAAACATCGTCTCCCTTTTCAGCTTATCCCAAGTAAGAATGCACATTCATTCAAGAGCAATGGTTCCCAAACTGTGGGTTGGAACCCACCAGTGGATCGCGAGCCAATTTCAGGTGGGTCATGAAGCACCTGACATAGCCATATTGAAAATATGGGAAGATGGGATGCTGGAAAGGGGAAGGACTGTGTGTTCCTTTTGTTTGTGTCAAAGTTGTAAATAGGATTTTTTTCTTTCCGATTCACTTGGCTATTGGAAAATGGTTGAGAAGTAATCCAACTTATTGCTGTGTTCTCAGGAAAGCAGCAGTTCTCTGGTGTCACAATGACAGCACTTCTGGTCATGATGTCTTTTCTAGTGGGTCTTGGACAGATTGTCATTCTAAAAAGTGGGTCCCAATGTTAAAAATTTGAGAGCCACTGTTCTAGAGCAGTCAAGACCCACCAGGAGAACAGGAAAAGGGAGATTCCCCTTTATGGGGAATGGCCCAGAAGTCGGCGGCAGCACAATATCCACAATCGCGCTGCTGCTGGGCAGGGAAGGGTTTTTTCCAACTCACCTGGGGATCGCTATGGCTCTCTGTAGGGCCTGGAGAGCCTGCGACCCACTTTGCAGCCCTCCAGCAGCTTGAAATTGCTGTTAAAAGGGAAAAAAATCTTCCAGTTTCACAATGAAAGCAGGAAGTGTTCCCCCCCCTTTAACAACAGTTTGAAGCTGCGGTGGGATCGCAGGCTCCCCAGAACCTCCATTTCTTTAGAAGCATGTCAACAGAGGACATGGAAATGAGGGCCGGCATAGCCATGACTGTAGCCTGTGGCCCAGTTTTCAAACACAAGTGCCCAAAGCAAGAAACACAGGGCACAATCCTAACTAACGTTCCAGCCCTGACACAGTGGATGCCAATGGGGCATGTTCTGCATCCTGCAATGGAGTAGTAGTCATAGAGGCCTCCTTAAGGCAAGGGAATGCTTGTTCCCTTACATCAAAGCTGCCTTGCCCTTACCCCAGTGCTGGAAAGTTGGTTAGGGTTGCACCCACAGCGAAGGTGTAAAGCTGCCTTACTCACATACCTCAAGCATCCAAACACATAGATTCACATTGTGGGTCCCTATTAGCAACCGTGCCAGGAGCTGACCTTCCTCTGATTATCCAAAGCTGAGCATTCCGCCTCCCCTCCGCGCCCCCACAGATCTATTACTCGGCAAGTTCAAGGGACTGCCTTTTCTTCCGGCTCGGTCGCCTCCAGCATGCCCGCTGATTCCACGCAGCCCTTTGTGCTCCTTGCTGGAGCAGACGGGTCTGGAATCGCTTGCATGCTCCTTGATGAGAAAACAAGCAGCTGCCTGCAAAGAGCATGTGTGTCGCGAGCACTGATTTTGCAAGACGTGCCTTGGCAGGCTCTCTCGAGAACGGCTCGTACGAATCTGTCGCCGCCGCTTTCACAAACTGCGGAAGATGCTAATGGTGTCAAGGAGCCCCCTGGTAACGTTGCCAAGAAGGCACTAGCACGGCAGGCCAATGAAAATGCACTCTGCAAATATACGCTGTCCATATGGCACTTAGAAACCCTGAACACATATTTACAAACTGAACGATCCGTCAGCGTCTATAAGGTTATAGCGTGTATTTTTAACAATCTGTAAAAAAAATTACAGAAATAGTTGGGTCCCAGCACAATCCTATGCATGTCTACTCAGAAATAATTACCATTCACTGGTGTCATCTACTCTCGCGGAGACGGAACGCTGGGCGGGACTTACGTTTGATTGGCTGCCTGCCCGTTCGCTTCCGCCGTCCTTCCTGCTCGCCCAGGCACCCGTCCCCCCCCCCCGCGTCCATCACGGAGCTGGGCGAGCAGCAGTGGGGCGCAGCAACTGAGGGCAGCCCGCGTGGCAGGGGGAAGGCAGCGGAACCGCACGGACCGGGCTGCCAATCAAATGTACATCCTGCCCAGCGTTCCATCTCCGCGAGAGTAGATGACACCACTGTTACCATTGTGTTAAATGGAGCTTACCTCTAGGAATGTGTGAATTGAGTTGCAGCCTTAATTCTGTCCACATAATTATAGTTCTGCTCTTCATTATCATCTCTTTATTGCAGTTAGACATCATCACGTAAGCCTGCACTGCTCATGCCTGTGCACGGTGGTCCGTTAGCCAATATCCATATAGTGGATAATAATAGTACTTAACCAACTTTGTTGTCAATGTAAGACTAAATCAGGGGCTAATGGACTGTCAGGGACAGACCCATTTCCCCACTGTCCCTCTCCCATCAATGACTGATAAGAGAGGGGAAATTTGGATGAGGTACAGCATTGTGACATCATTCCCATGCCTGCCATTTGCTCTCTCCGCAGCCCGCCCAAGGGCTTGTAGGAGGCCATTTATCAGAATGCGCTTCGGGAGGTGATGGCTGCTCTTGAAAAATTCTGATAAATTACTTTCGACTAAAAGGGGCTTTTGACAGGCTGCTAAGAGAGGAAATGGGAAGAAAAGGAGCAGAGGCAGACAGGTGTGCCTGCCTGGGCTTGGTTTATCTGGGGATGAAAACGACAGGTTTAAGCCAAAAGCTTCCTGGCTTTTGAGGACGGATTTAACTACCTTGTCTGACTGCTTCTGCTTTTGTATTTTTTGATATGAGCTTGCATTTTGATTTGATCGTTAGGTTTTGTGTTGTACTGTTGGGTTAAATTCTTTTTTAAGGAAACTGAAGGTATTCTTTCTAAAAGGTAGGATATAAATCTATAAATATTTAGCAAGGAATAAATAAATACAAGTGTGGATTCTGAAGAATAAGAGCTGCAATTACAAGGTGCTGAAAGGGCACAATCCTACTTCCCCCCCCCCAGTCCATAGCATGAACTGCTATGCTGCTATGCTATGCTGCACGTTCCACCAATGGAGCGTGCGCTGCATGCTATGGTGGTGGTGAAACTAACAGCCCAGGAGAAGTGAGTAAAAATTATACTTACCTTTCCATAGGCAACCTGGTCATCAGTGGGACTCCTTGTACCTATGCCAGCTCTTTAGCTGGCAGAAGTTCAGGAAGGCTCCTGGGGGTGGATCCAGGCAAGGAAAGGGGGAAGGGGGGTAGGATGCTGCTGCTGCTGAGCAACATCCCTTCCCACCCCCAAACTGTCCCAGCCCTCACACTCTCAGCCCTGAACCAGCCATGAACCCCCCCCCCCACCTTACCAGCTGTAGTGTGGCATCTTGGAGCCACTCAGAGGCAGAGGAAGGGTATAGGCCGGGGTGGCACGAGCCATGGGTGCCGGCAGCAGTGGGGCACCATTGTGCGGAGTCCGCGGACGAACCCACGCGCTGTCTGGCCCACCTGCCCTCCCTGGTGTCCGTTCCGCTCCAAAATGGAGCTATTCCGGGCGCAGGGAGGTGTGGCTGGGCGTTGCACGGGGGCGGGGCAATGTGCTGGGGGCGCGGTTTTGTCACCTTGCCATGGGCACACTCGGGGCTGCATTCGTCCCTGGAGCCACTACCTTGTACACGGAGCCTCCAGGCATTTGCAACAATGGCTTTGAAGTGCACAACAGGGGCACACCTTTTACGACACTGCAGCAACATTATAAAGGCTGCCCATTAATTCTGCTCTATAGGATTGAACGAAAAGTCTGTTCGCAGGGAAGGCATCATTAAGACTTTTATTGCAGAATTTGTCAAAATGAAAACAAAATAATTGGGTTAAAGATACCAATTTCTAATCTAAAAACACACACAGAGTCTTTGGGTTGTGATGCTATAACTGTAAAATAATTTCTGAATACAAATGGCAAACTGAATTGTTAGAGTGGGTTTTTAATGTTTCTAAGAAAAGGTAAACATTGGACATTCTATCATTCATCAGCGTAACATCCTGATCCTAAGTGCATTTGCTCTGATTCAGTCACAAGCCAGTTCTAGATACTTCATAGGAGCTGGTCTGTTGCCTCAGGTATTAACTCCTGTTCTAGCAATTTAAGAACATCTTAAACATGCCAGTACATTGCTCAGAGAGCCTCATAGATAATAGCCTCCTTCTTTTGTGAATTTCATCTGTTCTTTTCTTGCATTTTTATATAAAGTGTACAAGACAGGGCTCTCCCACATAGAATGTTTAGAATACAGGCACAGTTATTTGCTCAGTTGAATGCTGTTCAGGGGACAGAGGCACATGTTCCAAAATATTTCAGACTGGGGATTCTTACTCAAGCCTTACATCCCACTGTCAAATGCATTCCGGTGAAATCCATGGACATATTCCACATATATGTTCCAATCCAGTGTTCTTCTAGTGGCTAACAGTATCTTTGGGGCTTTTCTATCATTGCCCTTGTTTTCCGGGCACAGTCATGTGAACACCAATGACGTGATTCAGCCCTAAACACTCAAGAGCTTCTTGGTACCAGACGGGCCAGGATGGGAAGGCACCTCTCAGTCCATATCCAGTTGAAAGCAATGCCTTGTAAATAGTTGGCATCTGTTTTTAGATGTACATGCAATTCATGTTCTTAATCCAGAGTCAGAGTTACTGACATGAGATCCCCTCCATCACTTATACGTATGCACACCGCAACTGGGGTATACGTGCAAGTTTGACTCTGAGGGAATTTGAGAGAGCAATTCTGACCTGGAGTTAGGCCAGCCCAAATTAAGCCGGCAAAGCTTGGCCAGCCCAAGGGCCACTGTAAAGCATGTTTGGAGCACCTGGAGTCAGGGAGGATGGCGCACATCTGTGTGCTGGCCTCTCTAACTCTGAGAGTGGTCCAAACACACTTTATGGTGTCCCTTGTGCCACCAATCTTTGCTGGCCTAACTTGTGCCAGCCTAACTCCAGGTTAGGATTGTGCTCTAAGGCACAGCAAGGTGAGCTGACCACTTTGCACCGACACCCTGGAGTTGCTTGGAGGTTCAGGAAGTTCTGCAGCTACTGCTTGGATCTGTCACCCCAAATCAACATTTCCTAAAGTTTACATTCGACCAAATCTGACATTCTGCAGAGAGATGTGCACATCTCCCCACTGCGCATTAGCTTGGAGGAAGCAAGCAGGGAACCGAGTTTCTCAGCTCACAATTATGAGATGCGAGCTCTGCATCTTGTCATGTTTTGGTGCAAGGGAGGTGATGAAAAGTCCAGTTCCTCTCTGCCGATCTCCTCCAAGGCAACACTAAGCTGGAAAGAATCCATGCCCAATTGTTGGTATGGGAGGTAGCTAAAACCTGATGTATTCAGGTACATCAATACAAGCAGTGGAAACAAATACCAGCTGTGTGCATAATAGTCAATTAAAGACGGAAATCCCCTTCAGCTTTCTTGTTTATTTCATGACATGGTGCCTGTGGGTAGTTGTGGCAAATCCAGAACAACTGGGAGTCAGGCTTCTGTTTGGTCCGTCTCGTTGTGTGCTCGTTTTCTGCGTCGTGCCTGTAAAAGCAGGCCTGCTTTTTGTGGTTGTGCAGCATGAGACATCCAAATAAATGCAGCTTGTGGGAAACTGGCAGCGTCCCCGCAGTTGTGGCAAGCACTGCCTGAAGCAGCAATGAAAACAGTTGGTTGTCTCTTTTTTTTTTCATGACAGTGTGGAGTGCAATTGCTGGTTGTACACCCACACACATGTCCCTTCCAAGCAACCTCTCTGCCTTCCCACTCTCAACGCCCTCACACCGCATGAGCACTTCTTCTCATTGTTGCGCAAGTTGCCAGATTCAGAGCAAGCGCACGAGGTTGCAGCAGTTAACGTGATCTGACAGCGAGAGCAGGAGGCTGTTCGGTGCGGACTAGCTGGCCACACTGTCACATCTAGATAGTTACATAAATCAATAATAAATAAATCAGTGTTCATTATACAGTCAATCCTCTTTCTGCGTGACCTCACTGTCTGCAACCTCGCTTATCTGCGAGGGGCAGAATTGCTACACTCCTTGTTATCTGCGCCACTGTCCTTATTATGCAGACTTTTCGAAGGCTGCAGGGACCTTCTGAATGGCACCTCTGACCAAAGCTGACCCCTTTAAAATGGCCGGCAGAAGCATCCGCCTGCCATCCGTAAGGGGTCCATGCTAGGCTCAGGTGCCGTTCTGAAGATCCCTGCAGCCTCTGGAAGGTCTCTGCAGCATTCATAGGGGTTTTGGCACTTCCTGCTGCACTCTGCTGGCTTCCGGAGGGCCTCTGCTGATGGCAGATAAGGTACCCCTGGCACCTATGGGCTCAATGGTTCATTATCTGCGAATTCACTATCCGTGAGGATTTCCAGACACCTAACTCCAGTGGATAATGAGGACTGACTGTAACCGTTTGGGGTTTTTTTTGTTTTGTTTTGTTTTAATAGCACCAGATTCTTGCTTCTAAGCAGGGCTGGTGGCTGGCTGCACTGGATCCCCTTGCCGGCCCCTGGATAGGTACTCACTGGATACTACCACGGCTCCCACTGGCTGAGGGAGCAGGGGATTATTGCCTTGCGAAACGTGTCTTCAGAGGGGAATGGGCCCCTGACTGACTTGGATGCAACCTGCACTGTAGTGACAATATCGGGTTGCTCTGACCCACGAATCGAGGGAGTCCCAATCCAGCTTGTTGCATTTATTGAGCTTGAACGAGAGCAGCAGTTCTCAAACGTTTTGGTCTGCTGAGCCCTGTACAGCCCTAAAAGGAGTCTTGGAGAGCCCCGCTGGTGCATGGAGTCCCCGGGAGTCCCAGAGCTCCAGCACATGTGCGGGGTGGCACAGCACTGTGCTGAATGCTAAATACCCAGGAAGAGCTACAACAGGTGGGGAATGACGGGGAGGCAGGAGGGGCAGACAAGCAAACCGGGCAAGGGGCAGATGACGGCGCTTATAATGTGGACCTTCTGAAGGGCTCCTAGGAGCACACTTTGAGCTCACAGAACAACCTTCCCTCTCTCACTCAGGCAGCTAAATCTGATCTAAATCCCCAGGCAGCAATGCAGCAATGCTGGCACAGTTCTGCTGTATCCCACGGGGGATTTTCAACTGCTGGATGTCTCCTCGCAGTAATATAAGGGGACATTTGTCCCCTTGCCCTGGGGTAAACACCAGCAGTCACTATGAGCCAGCTCAGACCTGCATCAGCTCTATCATTTGCACAAGTCCGTGTTGACCCAGAAAGCTGGATCAGGCCCGGGAAGGGGGTCAGGCAGCGTACATTGCTGCTGCTGCCAATCCCTCCCTTCTCCCGGGCCTGACCCTCCCTCTTCCCCACCCCATCACCATCCTGCTCCACCCACCCCCCACCCCATTCAACCAGTGATGTCATTCAGGGGGAACGGACCAGAACGGGCGTTCCGGATCCTAACGGGCTCCGTGGCTGGTTCCGGGTTCCCGACAAGTGCCAATCAAAAGTGAGTTCCTGTTCCTAAATCATTTGAATGACACCACTGCATTCAACCCCCCCCCCAACCCCCTGCACAGGCTTAGCTCAAGGGCCCATCAGCACTTGGAAGGCCACTCCCTGTCAGCAGGCCTGTAGTGCGCAATGGTGGAGGCTGCTTTGTGGTGCTGTACAGCAGCCTTTGCCAGTGCCACACTCGTTATGCCGGCAAGGGAGGGGGGTACGGTTGGGGTCACAGCATTGTGAGTATGAGTTATACTTGGCTCCTGTGCCTGTCTTTCCATAGGGAAGTGGGTTCTGCTCTGCTAACCAACAATGAGGTTGTTACCATGAATGGGGGTGGGGAAAGGAGGTGGTAAGCGCCCAGCCAACAGAGAAGCAACCTGGGATACGGATTTTCCTATGGCTTCTGGCTGATTTATGTGCGAATCTAATTGTAAGTATTGTGGCTGCTGCCTGCTGCCCTGACCACACATAAATGTTTCTCCACCACAGTCAACCTCCTGCCATAACTCAGGCTCGGCTTTTTGTTGCATTGAATGTTTTGTTTCTGTCTAAGGACCAGACAATTAATTAGCATGACTAGTCTATCTTGCTTGCTTGCTTCAGAAGAGTTTAAAAACATTTATGTCTGCATCATCTACGTGCTGTTAATTTACTGTGGTGGAGTGATTATCATCTACTGTTACTTTAATTTTGTTTTAAAATTTATATACTGTATTGGCTTTAATAATGCTGTTTAAAGTAGAGCATCAAATATGATACAGATAACATGTACATCCCCAATTTGTATGGAACCAAAACGTCAGCTGTAGATTTGTACTGAATATCATTGATTGCTCCATGTATTTCTTGCAGGCCGGGACTAATTGTGCCATGCATGATCTGAGAGCTGGTGTTTTAAGGATGTAGAGATCTGGAAGGAATATATAGCGAAATGAGAAATGAAAGATTTTTTTTAAAAAAGAACAATAATGTATAGGAATTTAAAAGGAAGAAGTAGCAGAATTTTAAACTGGGCAGAGTAAGGAAAGCACAAAGGAGAGGAGAAAAATTAATAAAAGAATAAAAGAAAAGAGTTAAAAGAAAAGAAAAAAGATGAGCTGCATAATGAGGAACAGGTACCATCGTTTGATAGGATGGAAGAAGATCGAACAAGGGGGCATTTCAGTAATCAAGTCTAGATTTGATGACAGATTGAACAAGAGGCTTAGAACTATCTTCAGAAATAAAATATTTTAGAAATATTGATACGTTCATCGTTGTACATTGACAGCACGATGATGATGATGATGATGAAGAAGACTGGAAAGTAATATGTGTGTGAATTTCGCATATTGGGTTCAACTGACCATTTCCTTGACTGTAGTCTTGATGCCATACACAGAGAGGAGGTTGAGAGAATCACCAGAGCTATTGCCATGATTCAAAGAAAATCTTTGTGAGATTTTCCTGTAGTATTTACCAGATTTAAATACCAGATTTAAGTAGTAAATACCAGATTTTCTCTCAGGTTACAAATAACTCATTCAATGGAGCCCATGTTCAACTTATCTGCTCTGTGTGTGTGTGTGTGTGTGTGTGTGTGTGTCAGTGTGTTTGAGTAATCCTTGGAAGTAAGCCCTTATCTCAATAGTTCCAGGTCAGATGAAAGTTCTTTATGGTAAGTCTCATTGATTTTTGTAGCGCTCTTTGCAGATTTGAGAAACAAGCAGATTATGCTGGTATCTAAAAAGTGGCTTCACCTATCTGGAAAGATACCAGCAGCTCTTTCTGGCAAAGAAAGAGCTTAATCTGCTTCTCTGGTGACATGACCGTGCATATTAAAAATTAAATGCAGACATTTGCACTTAAATTAAACTCCAAGCTATTGCTCTTTGGGGAAGACACAAAGATTTGAAGAAAGCTATAAAACTGTGCTCCTAAGAGTTTATGAGCTAACCTTTACAAAGCCAGGAATGTCTCACCCAAGTGATCCATTTCAAAAGCATTGAACTGCCTACTATCAGATTATACCGCCAATAAAAATATATACCTCTCTGTTTTGGGGTTTAGGGTTCTCTTTCATTTTCAGTACAGACATTTTGCCTTAGCAGTATAGATGGAGGGAGGCAATGCCTTGTCCATAAGAAAAACTTGCAAGGCCGCTGTGGGTGAATATGATATGAATTTTTTTTCTAGTGGGTTGATTTTCCTTATGGCCCAATCCTTCCAGCACAGGAACAGCAGCACTAAGAACGCAATCCTATACCCCCAGTGCGCCAGCACTACGCAAATGTGCAATCAAGTTCATCAGCGTTGGCGGTACGGCGCTGGACCAAAGCAAGCAGCAGTGCCAACATTTGGGCGCCACTGCGACCACCAGCAGCACTGGCCTTGTGCCGGTCAAGTGAGCATCGGCGGCATGCGGTTGGCGCTGGGCCTCGCCAAGGGCATTCCAGAGGCGTGCCGAGGCGTAACTGGGCGGCGCAATGGGCAGAGACGGGGGTTGTGATGCAGGACGGCTGTAGTGCCAAATCCTAAAACCCATCCCCAGCCTAGGCGGCCCTGATTCGGGCCACACCTGCGCATGTGCACCTGCACCTGGAAAACAGCAGGCACAGATCCGAGCAGCCCCATAGGGATGACTGGGGCTTACACGGGTGCAAGGGGAAAAGCTCCTGTTGGCCTGCACTTCGCTGCTGCTGCCTCCTAATTAGCTTTAGGATACAGCCCCGCTATGTCGGCCTTACTTTGTCGGACTTACTTAGGATTGGGCTGCCCATGCCCACTACCGCAACCTGTGCTGAAACTGAGAATGCTGAAGGTCTCCTTGGGGGAAGGAGATGTTCGTCCCATTACCCCTAATAAAGCTCCAGCTTGCTCAGTGGGGCTTCTCAAGTCTGCAGCAGCTATTTCAGTGGTGCAGGCTCAAGAAGGCTCATGTTGTCCTTTTGAGCCTAATAGGATTTAGTGGAGGAGGCCTGCAGCAGTCCTATTCCTGCTGGGCCTGTTCCTGCCCCGTTCTGCCCTCTTTCCACCTGGGAACGCTTTCCCCACGCCCTCCCACCGCCCTCCCCTTGACCCCACACTGCTTAGAGCTTACCTGCGTTCCACCAGGGCTCTTACTGCGGCATCAATGGGGCAGTACTGTACAGGCCTCCCTGCTGGCACTGCAACCCCAGCATGAGTGGTAGGGCGGATTTAGATCTAGACACTGAGATCACCAGGGTGCATTTCTTAGTTCATGTTTTTTTACCAGCTTCCAGAGCTCTGCTAGCTGAGCGCTCTGTTTGTCACTCCCAAGAGTAATAAAAATAATAAGATTATGTAACCTCTGGCTGCAACCTTGTGAGCATTTGGGGAAATAAGCAGTTGTGGACGTGTAGGGTGTGTGGCGTTGCTTTATTCTTTCCCCTCTGCCCTGACTTATCACAAAATGCTTTTGGAATTGCTCCAGCTCTCCAGTGTGGCTTATGGGCTCAGGCAGGAAAGGACACAGGTCCCAAATCAAACGGAGCACTTCTTTGGGCTTTGAGTGGCTCTGAGAACGAAACTTTGCAATCGCCTCATAATTTGAGTTAAAGCAACCTGGATGCTTTTCGTCAAGGAGGAAAAGGTGAAAGCCCACCTTCTGTAATGCTTTGTCTGCCCCAAGAAATTTGGGGTACAAATAAGCTGGCGTGCTATTGGGTGATAAATAAGTAGGAAGCTGCATTAGGAAAAGGATGTGCCTTTTTTTCTCCCTTCAGCATCATATTGGAATGGCTTTTTGATGAACTCCAAAAGGCAACTGCTTTAAAAAAGAAATAAGATCATAGTTCAAGCAACTTCTCCTCCTGATCCCTTACTGAAAACTATTTGCAGATTCTTCAAAACTGTGTCAAAAATAAACAAAAGTGGTGTTATGTTTGTGTAATTGATCTACATTTGCATCAAACTCTATAAAAAAAATAAGCAAAAGCTGTGTTATTTCACATTTTGACCAAAATTTCATGTAGCATTTTGAGTAGAAATTCTCATTATTTAGCATTCTGTGTTGATCATCGAAAAAAACCATCCTTATCCATTCCTAATAGATTTTGTTTCCTTTTTTCCAGTGATGGATGGGCAGATAGGGATGAAGTCATTGAAGGGTATGAGCCTGAAGCCAACGGGGGCATCACAATCAAGTTGCAGTCTCCAGAAGTCTTGTCCTTCGACGACTATTTTTTGAAAATCCGTTTGGACACCAACACAAGAAATCCCTGGTTCCCAGAGTTCTGGCAGCACAGGTTCCAGTGCCGACTTCCAGGACACCCCCTGGAGAACCCCAACTTTCAGAAGAATTGCACTGGTAAAGGGTTTACATGTTTTTCTTTGCCCTGAATTGGTCAAAGCATAGGCTGTTCTTTTCCGCTGTCAGTTGCTAACTTCTCTTTTTAAGCTTGCTAAAGTGGATTCATCTTTTTCAATGCACGTCATACTGAACACTTGTATAGCACTTCCTGAGTGTGCAAATGGCTTCATAAAGTGCGTGATCTCGATGTTGAATTTACAACCGTTCTGCAAGTTAAGGATTATTGTCTCCATATTGCACGGGGAACCTGAATCGGAGAGACTTGCCCAGTTCTACCTAGTGAGAATTCATGGTAAAGGGGAGATCCTGATTCTCTGAGCCATTACTCTAACACCAGCTGTCATAGTTCAATACAAACTTTAAAAAAAAAAAACAGCTTCCATAAAAACCTCCTTGAAACTGAAGGGCATGACCCACAATCATTTTGTGACTGTAGGCAGAGTGCTGCATCATGAGATGAGTTGATTTCTTGATGAACTCACCAAGTCTGAACTTGGCACTTCAGAGCACAGCATCCAAAGACAAAATGCTTCACAGGGTGCAATCCCAACCCAAAGTTAGGCCAGCACAGCTAGGCCATCAAAGCTTGGCTGGCACAAGAGCCGCTGTAAAGTATGTTTGGACCGCTCTTTGAGTCAGAGAGGCCAGTGCACAGATGCGCGCCATGCTCCCTGTCTCCAAGAGTGGTCCAAACGCGCTTTACGGTGGCCCTTATGCCAGCCAAACCTTGCTGGCCTGACTGTGCTGGCCTAACTCCAGGTTAGGATTGCGCTCACAGTCAAACCACACGTGGATTTTATGTATATGCTGGCTTTGTTAATGTCAAATAGCAACAGTGGCATTCCTACAGGGTGGACAAAATGCCAGGTTTTGCAGGAGCCTGAGATCCTGTGTAACGTGGCCCCTCCCCCTCCCCTCCAAAGCCATTTGCGGCTCAGAGAACAAAGACTCCGAGTCAGCTCTTTGAGCCCGAAATGGCTTGGAGGCAAGGGGGAGGGGCCATCTTACAAAGGAGCTCAGGCTCCTGCAAAACTTAGCATCCCCCCCCCCAAAGGAACACCTCTGAATAGCAACATGATTGGGATGTGTCAGGAGAGAAGGCTGTGGCCCTACGTCCTCCCTGCACCATGATCCCAAAATGGATGGGGTCCGCCATGACAAGGGCCAGCCCAAGACCTCCTGAGGCGGCATGCCAAACGCTGTCCATCTTACCCAATTACGTGCCACCGTCTGCTCCTTCCACCCTCCAACGCTCTAGGTCAGCATTGTCCTTCCTCCACATTTCCTCTTCCTCTCTGTCCTCCTCTTCCTTTTCCAATCCAGGGAGTGGAAGGAGAGCAGCAAAGACAAATTGGTGGACAGAGAAATGAAGGCAGGCATGCCCTCTTCAGTTGGCCTCATGAGCTGGCCCTGCCCATAGCTGTTACTTGGGAAATGGAAAAGCTCCCATTCATGCCCATTGGGAAGTCTGTTTCCTTGCAGCAGTGGGGAGAATCTGATCTGATCTCCCACATTCCGGGGTGGGTGGGTTAAAACCTCCCCCTGCCACGGTCCCAGATGTAGGAACCATAGTTCAGTTACCCACAGTAACTGGGGTGTTTAGATGTCCTCTGGCTCTGCTTAACCAGTTCTTAATTGTGGTTTCTTCTTGCTGTGGGGAAATGGAAGTTTTCATTTTATTCCAAAGTGACTTTGCAGGTGGTCGAAGAGTAGAACACAGTGGAAGACTGATTTGATAATCATCAAAGCCGCAGGCTTCTTTTCAGACTTTTATGCAAGATGCAGATCCTAGATGCCCATGCTGCTTGTGTGCTCCTCATCAATGCCATTAGAAGTGGTGAAAGAGCCGTTTTCAAGTCAAATATATATATGGACATCATTGACACAGGAACAGCAAAGGCATGTTTCAGGTCAGGTGTGAAATGGCCCTTGAAAAGATAGCGATGCACAGAAAATATGTATTAGTCATAGCAAGCCAGTGTTGATCCGTGTTGGCGGATCAGATCTGGGAAGAGGGATGGGATGTGGCATGCGCCTGCACAACTGATCCCACCCCCTCCAGGGCCCAATTCATCCACCCCCGTTTCCATCGCAGCCTTCCCCCCCACCCCCCGTTTGCACAATTATTGCAAAGTCAACCTCAAAGGCCTTTTGGCTCAGGGGCAGGGCACGTGCTGCAATTTGACCTTCTTTGACCTCTTTATAGAGCTTAGTGTGGAAGAGCAGGGATTGTTATGATATGATTTACAGTTCTGATCAGGATGGGAACACCCAAAGGGAAACTAGGTAGTTGCTTGCCGACCTCCTCCAAGAAATGAACCCATACTAAATGGGCAGGAAAATGTGTGAGGAGAATGAGGACCCACAGCAGGGTCACTACTTTAATCTTAAATAAAGTTGTGGCCCATGAAATCCAAACTTAATCCAAATCTTGTGGCTCACTGGAGATATTCTAGGCAATACCCAGGGGTGACCGACCCATCCATTGGGCGAGGTGATGCAGGTGGCAACAGTAGCAAATTGCAGGGGGGCTGAGAGGGTGGTGGATTTGAGGTGCCCTCACCCAAGGTTTGCCTCTGCCACTGCCTCCCTGAAGCCTGCTGATCCATTTTTCACCCACTAAAAGGCTAAGCAATTTTTTTTTTAAAAGGATCACCCGCCTTCTTACCTGGCTCCAGGCATGGTTTCTTCACACATGGAAGGGCCGGATTTCTGGTTTGATTTACAGGCACCAAATGAGCAAAGAAGCACCTTCGTTTGTGTGATCCTTTTAACTCAAACCAGAAGTCCTGCACTTCTGCAACAGAAGTAACCATGCAAGGAGCGAAGTGGCAACTTAAAAAATAACAAACCAATCTAGAGAGGGTAGACCCAAGGGTGGTTTTCTGGGTCATGTCATCTAACCCAGTGGTTCGCCAACATTTCAGACCGGAGCTCACTTTTTAGAATGGCACTTGTTTTGGAACCCACCAGATGTGATGCCATTAACCTGGAAGTGGTGTCATGGCTGGAAGTGACATCATCAAGCAGGAAGTACTGTCAGCATGATGTAATAAAATGACACTCCTTAAATGTAAACTGGCATTCTTGGACTGCTGCAATTGCACAACCATGAAACATCCTTGACAGAAAGCAAGATGAGGACAAAATATTATGTTAAAGCACCAAACTAAAAACAAATTTTTAAAAAACGCTCACTTGAAAATTCAAACTGAATAGCAAGAGTAAGGTCTGCAACTGCCAAGATGACCGCTCCCAGCTTTCTGCGACCCCCTGGCATCAGGTCATGACCCACCAAGTGGGTCCCAACCCACAATTTGAGAAACACAGATCTAACCATAGTACATACAGAGATCTAATCTGGGTGTTACCAGGGCATGGCTAGTCAGGAAAGGGCACAGCTGGATCCTAGATACCCTTACATGTGAGTAAGTTCTTTTGAACATTCTCTTCACAGAACCGTTCTTCACAGGAAGAGTCAGTAGCACCGACTTGGGCTCATTTGCATTTCCTTGCAACCATGATGCATTGCGCTAAAAACATGATATCTTCGTAATTTCTCCCTTTTTTGAAATTGCACCTTCTAAAATCTCTCAGAGTGCAAAAACACATAATAGACTATTGGGAAAACTAGACCTATACTGGTAGGTCATGCGAGTCACCGTAAGTAGGAAAGCAGACACTGGTGGACTGCCCAATTGCCTGAGTAGCGGCAGGGTGCTGGGGGGGGGAGAGGGAAACAAGCACGCCTTGCCTGCTCTGGGAGCCGGCAAAGTGCATGGCCACACACCCCAGTGTAATGACATTATAATGTTATGACATCACAACATTGGGTGCATCAAGGGGTGTGGCTGCAGCCCCCCCCCCCAATGTTGAACGCAAGTCGGCACCCCTGGGGAGAGTCCTTGTTGGAGGACACAAACAATCTCCCCACAGAAAAAATATCCAGAGGATTTGGAATGGGTTTCTTTTTTCCAGACAAATACTTTCCCTATGGATGAGAGCGGGACTATGTGTAGGGCACATGGCTTCTCAGCATGCTCACAGAATTATCTAACCGTGGAAGTCGCCACACTTAGATAATGTCTGCATCGGGCTTTTGTCTCACATTCAGAGTATGCAGTTCTCTCTTCTTCACCGTTTTATTAAGACATTTCACAGCCCCCTGATCATTTCTTTGAGAGATCTGCCTGTGCTTGGAGAAAAGCTCTTCTCTGCAATTACAGATGATGCCACAGACGTACTTAAAGGAGAAATATACCAAAGTTCCCTGTTAGCTGTTTCTTATGTATCTGTGGTGTGTGAGCTGCAGAGGACAGTCCACATGATGGATTATGCAGTATTGATCTTTGTGTACTAGCCCTGCGGGAAGATTTCTGAAGGTGGTTTCTGGCAATATTTTATTCTCCAATAATTGTGAGAAAATCATGTATTCCATATCTGCTGGGGATAAACATTTAACAGGCAAGTGCACTGTGACTGCTCTAGAGGCCCAAACAATTAGGAATTAAATTGGTCTTGCAAAATATGGTACAGTACACTGTATTATGGATCACTGAAGATAAACTGTGTTCCTTTATGCTATCCAATCACCTGAATTGGAGACTGGTCTTTTCTTCCCATATTTGCAATAAGCAATGCTCTTTTAGCAAATACTTCTGTACCTCAAAAATCACCTGTCAACATAATGTTGCATCTTCCCCTGTCATTTCATAGCCTTGGTTGATTAATCATAAAGGTTCACCTATACGAAAGATTTGTATGCAAGTTGGCTCTCATAATAGGTCTGGTAGATAGAACTATTTCTGCTTAATCTGTAAGGAAAGCAGGAGAAATAATTGAAACTGAGCCCAAAGCAGGGACATTTGTTGTGTAAATTTTCGGCTGCATCCAAAAGTACCCTACCACTTCACTCATTTTTCAAATATTATGACAAAAAGGGAGAGAAAGTTTTCACCCAGTGAGAATGAGGACAGTGGTTCCTGAGAACTGCTTTGTGATGTCAACATGAACCCAAATATGAAGCCAAATACATAGCAACTGGATGCATGTATCTGGTTGTCTTGTGTGCTCCCTGAGGCATCTGGTAGGTCAATGTGAGATACAGGAAGCTGGACTAGATGGGCCTTTGGTCTGATCCAGAGGGGCTCATCTTATAAGCAATATGGGTTTTTGTGTTAGAATCCCTGATACAGCAAGGAAGGCTTGCTTCCCCTGCCTAGAAATTGTCCTGATGCCGCACTTGTGGCTATGACTTGCCTTTTTTCCTAGGACATGAGCCCCATGTATTGTATGTTGCAAATGCAGTGATCATTTTAAGACACTTTGGAAACTGCAGCTGGAACAGCAGCCTCTTCAATAAATTCTCTCTCTCTCTAGAGCATGAGATTGTGGTACTATTAAAGCCTTTAACAGACCAATCCTAACCAGGGCTGGAATAAGTAAGCCAACTGGCCTGCACCATATCCAGCCCTGGTTAGGTGGCGGCTGTGTAGTGGCACAACTCAAAGTTAGGGGATGTTTGTCACCCTGGGTAAAGCTTCAGCCAGCCCTATGGAACTACTCAGATCTGTGCCAGAGAAAGTGCTGGCACGGATCCGAGCAGCCCGTGTAGGGCCGACCAGATTGGGACTTAAGGGTTTGGATCCGTCCTAAGTGCCGGATCTTGACACTCTGCGGGCTGGTCTGCGTCTGCCCATGGGCCTGCCCACCCCCTGCCTTCCCCCACCCCAATCCACCTTCCTTTCACTCTCCGTCTGCCCTCCCCAGCCCTAGGCCAGCCTTACCTGAGCCTGGAACAGACAGTGCGCATCCATGTGCCTGCTTCCCCAGCTCCCCAAATGGAGGTGCAAACATGCTTTAAGGTGCATTTGCAGCACTCCTGGGCCAGTGTAAGGGACTGACGCCGGCCCAGCGTCATTTTTGGATTGTGCTCTAAGTGAGTCCAGAACTACAGCATATACAAGAGAGATACTATATAGCTTCTTCCACCTGGCAGTTCTGTTCAGGTGAGGATTGACCTGGAAAGTGCCAATTCGCGGACCAAGGGAAAGGGCAAAGCAGACCATGCAGCATATCGTATGAGACACATTATGGTATGCTGGCATCACAATGGCTTGGGCCAGTGGTAGCATCTAAATGATTTAAGAACAGGAACTCACTTTTGATTGGCATGTGTCAGGACCCGCCCACCAGAAGTGATGTCATAAGCCGGAGGCTGGCGGAGCGCAGGTCTACCCGCGGCTGGTTCCTAGCCAGCAACGGTGTCAGCAACGAGTAGGCGGAGCCAGCTGGTTCTATACAGCACCTGGCGCCTACGGAACAGAAAGCAAAGAATTCCCCCCTCCCCAATTGCAGCTCCAATAGCGATGGGGACAGTCTCCCAAAGAAAGCTCACACCCAGAGCGCCAGTGAAACGCTCTGGACTAGAGAGACAGCGGCGAAAGCCTTTCCTTGGTCTTTGCAGCTAGGCGAGGTGGAGTTATTCAAAATTGCCAGGGAAGTTGAAAATTGGCATGGGGGCAGCAGCCTCGAAGCCGAGGCTGGCTGAGCAGAATGAGGCATGAACCTGTGGAAGGGGCTGAGGGGTGGCACCACTCAGGACGGCACACTTGGGCGCTTCCCCACACCAAAGCCCGCTTATGCCGGACACATGAGGAGGGCAGCTTCAAAAAGTCCCAGCTCCCCTCCGTCCCCTCCAGGGCCCCCCTTGATTTGCCACCGCACCCCCAGGATGCCTTCTCCCCAGTGGGCTGCAGACTCACCAGAGTGGCTGCTGACTCCACGTGTGTGGCTGGAGGGAGCGAGAAAGGGGGCTGTGCAGGATGGGACTTCCCCACTGCAGCTCTTCCCCCTTCGCCCCCCTAGGAATCCGGAGTCGCTCCCTTTAACCCTCTGAGTGCCGGCCAACCAAGAAGAAAAGCTATTTGCAGAGGAATCGGGAGGAGGGAGGAGGGAGAGTGAAGTGGGTGGAGTCAGCCCTAATTTTAACTAGTGGAACTGAGTTCCCCCTGCATGACATCACTGGCTTGGGCTAAGCTACATGCTATGCTAAAGGCATACAGTACTTTGATCCTACTTGTTCTTGTTTTCACATTTGTACAGCTGCTGGGAGGAAGCCTGCTTAGGATTAGGACCATCGTGCATGGGGAAGGGATTTGAATCTTTTTCTCTAGATTTGTGAGCACCCTCCCTCCACAAACTAGTACTTGTTCCAGGAGGAAAGTTCTCATCAGCACCATTAGTTCCTTAAACTTTGCAGGAGCTCAGGAGACACCTTTTTGCCTACCTCAATTTGTAGTAACTAACTAACTGGCTTTACAAACTCTGTGGAGGAATCAGCACTTCACCAATGCCCATCTTGTTCCCTGAAAATTAAATGGAATGAATTAACATATGTTCTGTTTTCTTCCTCTGGAGATGAAACATTCTCATTTCAAAGCTATTTAGAGACCAGTAACATAAATGTTGGTGTCAACTGACAGACTGCAAAGTGCTGAACGTTTTATTTTCCCTAATTTCCATCAGTGCATCTAAACAGAAAAAAAGAATAGAAAAGATCATGTTAGGAAGGAGGGCAGAGGAAGGATATTAAGAAGTATATTAGGCAAGATGTGCTCCCTCTTGTGGGCAGAATGTATGCTGTTCTCCTTTGTGACTATCATTTGAGGTCCTTAATGTGGTTTTCTGGATCTCTTTCAATACTGAGAAATGAAGAGATAAAGTGTAGCAGGTTGGATTTTCATAAGTTTTTGATTTGTTTTTATGCTGTGTTTCTAAAAAACACCAAAGCAATTGGCAAATAAAATTGCAAAAAATACAATACAAAAATTAAAATACAAAACAAAAGTAAAAATAAAGCAGGGGCAATGAAAGACATGATGACATTTGCATTGGAGCATGCAGAAGACCTTACCAAACAAAAATGTTTTTAGTTTCTTTTTGGAAACCATGAGCATGGGAGCCATTTGGATCTCGCTAGGGAGGGAGTTCCATAGCCATGGGGCCACTACCAAAAAGGCCTGGTCCCTGGCACCTGCTCAACATATCTCAGTCAGTGGTAGACCAGAGATCAGGGCCTCAGTAGTAGATCTCAAAGCCAAAGCCGATTGGTGTGGAAGTAAGTGATCCTCCAGCTTCGCAGTCCCAAATTGTTTGGCCCTTTAAAGGCCAAGAACAGTAACTTTCATTAGGTCTGAAACTAGTGTAGGTGGTGCAAAAGTGATCCATAATCTGATTATTTGCCCTCACCAAAAATCACCAAAATGGGATTTCTGGACCGTTTTCAAAGGCAGCTCCCCCTAGAGTGGAATAGAAATCAGCTCTGAATGTGATCAGTGGTGGGCAGTGATGTCATTCAGGGGGAACGGACCAGAACGGGCGTTCCGGATCCTAACGGGCTCCGTGGCTGGTTCCGGGTTCCCGACAAGTGCCAATCAGAAGTGAGTTCCTGTTCCTAAATCATTTGAATGACACCACTGGTGGTGGGGTAACAGTGGCTGACGCCCCAACTAAAGGCCCACTGCACCGCTAGACCACACATGCCAGCAGCGCGGCTCACATTATGGTTGTCGCAAAACACAGCATGTCATACAGCGTAGCCTGGCTGTTGCCACAACTAAGCAATCAGGCCCACACACGAGTATCCTGTCAACAAATACCGGTGCCAGGAAGGCAGCACAGGGGGTGGGCCGGAGTTGGGAGTGGACAGCGCAGGATTGGGAGGGGGAGGAGCAGGGAGAAGACTGGTTCAGTAATAGGGACAGATTGAAGGAAGGAAAGGGGTGCCGCCACCAATATCCCACCCCCCTCTCAAGGCTTACGCTACCTGCCCAGGTCTACTTGGACTCCCATCCACAGAGTAGCAGGTACAGACTCTCGGAGTCAGAGGGGCCAGAACCCAGATGTGCATCATCCTCCCTGACTCTGAGAGTGGTCCAAACACGCTTTATGGTGTCCCTTGTGCCGGCCTAACTGTGCCGGCGTTACTACAGGCTAGGATTGCTCTCTGAAATCTTCTCATATCAAAAGTGTATATAGAACATCAAAGTCTAAAAGTGAAAAGACCATTCAATGCATGCCCGCCATGACCGCCTAAGGGCCTTACAACTCCAAAACAGATAATATCACTAAGGGTGCAATCCTAACCTGGAATCAGCCCAGGAGTGTCTCAAATGCACTTTACTGTGCGTTTGCAACGCTCCTTTGCACATCCCAGCCTAACTCCAAGTTAGAATTGACACAGAGAATACCTAACCCTTTCTTGCAGATTGATTCATAAAAATACTTTACCATAGAGAAAACTCTGGGGAACATAACCCACTTGAAAGGGATTCATTTTTGTGCTCTTAATGATCATCTGAGTTATTACCGCCTTTCCCTGTTTTAGTATTCTTGTCAGGAAGGCCTCCCACACGTGGGTGTCTCATAGGGCCCTGACAGAATTTCCTAGAGCAGTGATTCTCAAACTTTTGAGCACCAGGATCCACTTTTTAGAATGACAATCTGTCCGGAACCCACCAGAATTGATGTCATGGCCGGAAATGCCATCCTTGTGATGCCAGAGCCTACTGCTTTCCTGGGAATGCAGCAATAAGTTGGGTTATTTCTCAGCTATTTTCCAGTAGCAAAGTGAATCTGAAAGGGAAAAAAGCCATTTACAACCTTGACACAAGCAAAACAACCACTTTCCAGCATCCCATTTTCCCATATTTTCAATATGGCCGCTCTAGGTGCTTTGCGGCTCACCTGAAATTGGCTCCCGACCCACAGTTTGGGAACCACTGTCCTAGAGAATTCCATTCAGTATCTTCTAGGCAGGCATTTCCCATGATGGCTGCCTTTTTAGGCTGCAGAGACCTGTTGTATTCCATGAGTGTTCTAGGAAGTGTGCACGTGACTCCATTGTTCATTAGGCTTCTGTGTCCTCCCACTGCCCCGTGTCTTAACTTTGATAAAGCATGCCAAATTAAATGACTATTTAAAAAGATTTGAATTGCATACTCTGTTCTTAGTGTGGCGTTTACATTCCTTGGTGCAGAATGAGGATAGGTTTGCCCTGCACACACATTGACCGGTGCATAATTACACTTTGGATTCTTTGGGATAAGCAAGATTACTGACAGATAACGGACTTGGATACATTGCATAGTATAACACAGTACTGTACAATTATTTGCATTCTCTGTCAAAAGGACAGTGATTCAGCCTGAAACGGAGAAGGAGTCAGTAATAAGGAAAAGGTTCAGTGCTTCTTGTCTACCTGTGCACATGGCTCAGACAGCAAAGGTGTTCTAATTAATCTATAAATGCATCATACCGACGTGTTCATCTTGCACTGCTTCCTAGCTTTACTTTTTGTGTGATTTAATATGGAGAAAGCCATTAAGGTTCAGTAGCTCTGTCTTATAGGTTTTTGTAACATTCCATGCGCACTGAATTTTTTAAACCAATGTTGATTTTAATGTGCCTGGGAAAAAAATCTTTAATCTCTTATACGTGTTTTGCTGAAAATACTGAGATTATTAAGATTTTATTCAGCTGTGGCAGCAGCAATAGTTTGATTGTGCATCTACTTTTTAATACTTTTCAGAATTTCACCCAAGCTGTGCGTGTGCGTGTGCGTGTGCGTGTGTGTGTGTGTGTGTGAGAGAGAGAGAGAGAGAGAGAGAGAGAGAGAGAGAGAGAGAAACTACCCAAGCCCCATTCCTGACTCACCTCAGTTTTATCCAAAGCATTGCCCCCTTGGTGTTTCCAAAACCAGTTGCTGACCCCCATGTAATTCTAGCAGTGCATAACTTAAGTCCTTGTCAGGTGTTTGTTGTCCCAAGGTAACTGGGCTGAAGGCGGGGCCTCCCAGGAGTGCGCCACTTAGTCATGTCCCCATTATGACATGCACGGAGTCACTGTCACCTCTGCTGAAGTACACACTCAAGGATGTATGCAGCCTGCTCAAACAAAGCTCCTGACCTTACTCCTTCCTCACATGGTTGCTTTTATTTTTAGAAAACAGGAAGTGAGGGACTTGCTGTTTTATTTAAAGGGATCACATAAAGACGGTGGGTGGAGCAAGGTGGGTGGATCACATAAAGAAGGTGAGCAAGGTGGGTGGATCTTTGCCTTGATCATGCCTTGTGTGGTCTCTTCAAATAATCCTGTTCTTTGGAAAAGGACCGACTGCATGAGAAAAGAGCAAGGCAGAAAAAAGCTCACTTTTAGCAAGCTGAAAGCAGAGCACTAGGGCTCCATGAGGAGCAGGCTGGACGGGGTAGCAGCAGACTCAGGGTGAAGGACAGCCCAAATCTACCACTCGCCTCACCATCCCCCATTGATACAAGCTGCATTGCTCTCTTTGTGGGCAGCCCAGCCCTGTCCCAGCACAATCACTGTTTTTATTTTGCCTTCTGTGGATTTGGAAAGGGGTAGAAGAATGGAGCAGAAGAGAATGGGGTGCGCCAAAGCAGCAGAGACTCTCCGCCACATCCCCTCTTCCATTTGTTCTTGTTTTTCAAATCCACAGAGCACGGGGGGGGGGGGGGAGAACAGATAGAAACTGAGCAGAATCCTCCATAAGACATCATTCCCCCCCCACCTCAGTCTGTCTCGTGGCTGCATCAGCTGTGGAGGAAGGGCGGAGTACAAATACGATAACTATAATTTTAAAAACCAACTTGGGAGTGCCTGCTGCTGGCAACCTCTTCCATCAGTATGCGACTGAAGAAGCACCTGCATTGTTTAGAGTGTGCAGTTGCAGGCACTGTGAGTGGCACCACATGTGCAGTACACACAAAACAGACTTCTGGCATGCCCAGTGCTATCCACCATAAACAAATGGACTTGGACTGCTCTCTCTCTCTCTCTCTCTCTCTCTCTCTCTCGCTCTCGCTCTCGCTCTCTCTCTCTCTCGCTCTCTGCAAAACAAATGGTACCTCTGAGGAAGGGCCCACAAAACTATACCATACTGTCCTGCCTTTTTTTGCAATAAGACCAAAAGTCTACTGACAGAGTAGGCTAGTTACAATTAATTGTTAACCGAAATAGTTTGACATGAGGCATTTTACATAGTTAGACTGAAGCTCTTTTAAGGGCTCACACAATTTCACGCTAACTAGAACACAGCAAACTAGCATAATTTGTGAAATCATGGCATAAATATACTGGTGAGGGGGAAGCCCGGTTTGCCAGGAAAACAGGTCCGAAATGAAGCCTCTCTCACTTCCTGACATCCTGGAAATGAAGCCTGCAGCCTTTTGAACTCATTATCGCTTCAGGAGCTCTACCGGCACCCAGACATGTTTCAGAGCTCAGCAAGGTGCCTGACGTTCGTATGAAGTGTTTCAATTCCATTTTGTCACTTCCAAAAAAGCTATTTTTTTATATAGTTAAAAAGGAGCTCAATTTCATGCACAGCAGAGATGTTGACTTTGCTTAAGTCGGGGTATGCCTTGCAGAAAGTTTGCTTGTGAAAAACACATTATAATTAATTTCCTCCCTTCATGATGCATTGGTGGAGGGAATTTTTCTTTCACAGTGTATACAGTTTTTTCTACATACAGTGTTTCCCATTGTTTGCCATTCTTTTTCTCAAAGCAATCGTAGGAGCTATGGGGTCATATTTAAGGCAATTTAGAATAATTTGGATAGTCTGGAAATTGAACCATTGCCTTCCTGGAAAAAGCTAAGCAGGATCAACTCAGGTTTCATTGTAAGACCAGAAACCACTGACTAGAGACAAAGGAATAAGAATTGGTAATATTTTTACCTCAGAATGCCTGATGCTACCTCTGAATGCCAAGTGCAAGGGAATGGCAACGAGATGCAAGTATCTTATTGTCTTGAGTGCTCCCTGAGGCATCTGGTGGGCCACTGTGAGGTACAGGAAGTTGGACTAGATGGGCCTTGGCCTGATGTAGTGGGGCTCTTACATTCTTATGTTCTTATGAGCTAGGTAGAGGTCAGAGGGAAACAGGAAAACAGCCTTGTTTTGCAGAGGGAAACAGTAACATCTGCCAAGGCTATCCACAGATTACATGCATGATTTAAAACCTGCTCAGAAAGCTCAGGGCGCAATCCTAAGCAGTGCTGGATTAGCAAGGCCAGCCGGCCAGCACCAAATCCAGCACTTCTTAGGATGGACTGGAGCCTCCCCACGGCAAGGGCCGCGCGGTCTCCTCGGATCTGCGCCTGATCTTTAGTGGGTGCAGATCTGAGGAGCACTAAAGATCAGGCGCAGATCCGCGGAGACCGCGTGGCCTGAACTGGGGCCTCGCTGCCTCGCTGACAGGCTTAAGGGGTGGTCGTTTGACCACCTCCCAAGCCCACCCAGATCCCGCCCAAGTCCCGCCTCCCACCTCCCCACCTCCCACCAATCCCCGTCCTGAAACAGGACAGAGAATCCCGTGTACCGACCATCTTCGGTCGGCACAAGGGAGGCTCTCCATTGGCACTCTGAAGCCGACACTGTGAGCAGCGTCGGCTTCGGAGTTGGAGCGCCAACACGGGGTGCTGCTCAGTGCCCATGCGCCGGCGCTCCACCCCTTGCGTTGATGCGATGATGATGTCATGCTAGGGGCATGCTGCCCATCTACATACACTTTTCTAGTTCATTGGTCATGTTATCTCAATTACAGGTCCAAAGTGTTGGCAACTTTCTTTAGAGTGTCATTAAATATTTCAGTGAGAATTACAGTTTTTCCCCTCTAAAACACTGTTTCTCAAACTATGGGTCGGGACCCATTAGGTGGGTCGCAAGCCAATTTCAGGTGGGTCATGAAGCACTAAGAGCAGCCATATTGAAAATATTGGAAGATGGGATGCTAGAAAGGGGGGAGCTGTGTGGTTACTTTGCTTGTGTGAAGGCTGTAAAAGGCTTTTTTCCTTTCCCATTCACTTTGCTATTGGAAAATGGCTGAGAAATAACCCAATTTATTGCTGCATTCTCAGGAAAGCAGCAGGCTCTGGCGTCACAATGACTGCACTTCCGGCCAGGACATCAGGTGGGCCCCAACCAGATTATCGTTCTAAAATGTGGGCCCCGGTGCTAAAATGTTTGAGAGACTCTGCTGTAAAAAAATTAGACCCCTTCTTAACAGCACCAATGTGCATTCCCACTGCAGTGTGGCACTAGAATGTTAACTGTTATTGGACTACTCCTAAATGTGACTATAGTCCAGCGCACTTACCATATCAAATCAAAAGAATTCAAACGAAAGCCCTCTCAACTGGATTCGACAGTACTAGGTGTGCATATTGCCAGGATGAAACCCCGGGAAACTCCGAGTACCAGAAGTGGGCCATTTACAAGATACCATTCTGAGAATAGGCCAAAATGCATTGAAAAGTCCTATACGTAAACTGCGCCAGTCCCAAGCTCGGACACAGTCCAACCACAGGTATGACTGCAGTTTTTCTCAGAGCTGGGTGTGCACATTGCAGGAAAGGCAGTCCGGGAACTTTGGAGTACCCGGGGTGGGCCATTTCCACCAGGTCCCAATCTGTAAATGGGCCAAAATGCATGCAAAATCCTAAAACCTCAGACTGGAACCTGGTGGAAATGGCCCACCCCGGGTACTCCAAAGTTCCCGGACTGCCTTTCCTGCAATGTGCACACCCAGCTCTGAGAAAAACTGCAGTCATACCTGTGGTTGGACTGTGTCCGAGCTTGGGACTGGCGCAGTTTACGTATAGGACTTTTCAATGCATTTTGGCCCATTCTTAGAATGGCATCTTGTAAATGGCCCACTTCTGGTACTCGGGATTTCCCGGGGTTTCTTCCCGGCAATATGCACACCTAGTACTGTCGAATCCAGTTGAGAGGGCTTTCGTTTGAATTCTTTTGATTTGATATGGTAAGTGTGCTGGTAAGGAACTGGACTACTAGCAATTCCCTGGCTTGAGGAGTTTTGCTTAGGTTTGGGAAGTCTGGTGGGAATGCCTGATTGAAAAGCGGCTTAGCTCTTTCATTTGGAATGATAGGGCGTTGGTGTGTATTGTAATATTCATTGCTGCAGACTTCATAAAATGATGCCACTGGAGACCAAAGCATGGAACAACGAACCTTCTGTCTCAGTGTGCAACTCTTCAAACAAGCAATCTCAAAATAGTTGTTGCCCCAAGTTTCGTGGCACCAAATTGTCTCTCTCCTTCTCCACACTTCTTTTTCATGAAAAAGGGCTTCTTTTTCCAAATGCTCAACAAGACGGATACATGCTTGACCCAAAAACCTGAGGCAAAACTTTAGCCAACAGTACACCTTCTGGAACAGGTTTACGTGAGTGGAAAATATAGACACACACAGGTTGTGTATATACGTAAGTATTTGCTGCTGATGGGAGGGTGAATGCTGCTCTGGTGTCCTTGATGAACTTTATCTTATATTTTGAATTTGTCTCAGTGAGTCTTCAGTTATGCTAATCTTAGTAGCTGGTTATGTACGGTCTGCTGTAATGTTGATGATATAATAGGAGCCAAAGTGTTCCATGAGTGGGAGCACAGAGTGAAACACGTTCTGGGGAACACCTGCAGAAAAGTGAAAACTAGAGCAGCAGCCATTTTGAGACCAGCTACAGTAAGAGTTGTACAGCGCTAAGTAAATTGTGCGTGTTCCACTTCCTGCAGCACCAAAGGACAGGGCAGCAAATATTACAAATGCCAACTCATTTTAGGGCACGATCCTAAAGGCAACTAGTACCACTGGAACAAATGTTCCAGTGGCGCTTGGTGTTTCCCAGCTGTTGCAAAAGGTGATACACCAGAGTGTGTGGCCTGGCCACCACCGCAAATGGCAAGCAGCCAGCTCTGTGCACCAGTGGACTCCAGATGCCCATCAACCCAGGTAAATCCTTGTAGGGAATGGGAGGGAGACAGAGGATGAATGGAATGGGGTGGCAACAGGGGTGGGGAGGAGGACAGATTGGAACTGGGGGGAGCTGTTTTGGCAGCGGCAGCACACACCAAAATGTAACCCCCTTCCCAGCCTTGATCCACTGTTCTGAATCCATGCAGACTTGCATCAGCAGTATTGCTGGCACAGGTCCAATTATACCCCATGGGCTGGCAGGGTCGTGTGTTTGGACCACTCTCGGAGTCAGGGAGGATGGCGCACGTCTGTGCTCTGGCCTCTCTGACTCCAAGAGTGGTCCAAACACACAGTAGTTTACAGTGTCCCGGCAAAACTTTGCTGGCCTCACTGTGCCAGCCTAGCTCCAGGTTAGGATTGCGCTCTTTGTTATGTGCCACAATGAATTTTTCTGTTTGAGCTCAATCTGCTGTGCACGTTTGCTTAGTTTTGCAGTCTGTGTGAGCCTTGTCACCTGCCGGCTTAAGGCTGGCTAACAGTCTGTCTCTGGTTCCTGGGCCACATGCGCATCATTTTTACAGTTAGGAAAAAGAAGTCTTAAAAGGGAAGAAAAAGGGAAGAAAAGGGAAAAAGGAGAAGATTAATATCCAGTCTGAAGTATCCCTCTGAGCACAGGAGTGCTTGGGGGTTGCATGGGCAGGGATATGTAATGGAAAAGAATTGTCTCCTAGCAAAGGCTATTCCTTATAAAATGGGGTTTCCCTAAGTGAGACCAACATTTTACAGAGTGCAGAATTCAGTGGTGGAATTCATGGCCTTGGCATGTGTTGATGGTCATTAGCTTTGATGGCTTTAAAAAGAGATTGGACAAATAAATGGAGGCTAAGTCTATCACTGACTACTAGTCATATGCATGCTACCTCCAATCTCAGAGCCTCTGAATGCCACTCAATGGCGAGCATTGGCAAGAGAAGGGTTTTGCCTTCCCCTCTGGATGATGGGCTCCCCAGAGGCTTTTGGTTGAGCACTGCAGGACATGGGATGATGGACTAGACAAGATGCAGTAGGACTCTCCGCATCATTGAAAACTTGTAGGTGTCAGGGAGAAGCTCAAGAAATGGTTTTTTAAAAAATTTAAACATATTTTAAATCCCCTTTTCCAGTGTTCAGAGCGTCTCACAGTAAAATGGTCGTTACAAACCAGCCAAATGCAACAAAACGTAGCATGACAGGTGTGCAAAATCAAATGGAGAGCCATTCATTCCGAATAAAAGCTAGCTTGAAATGCCTTGCCGTGGAAACCCAGGAAGGAGGGGGCAACATGTATCCTCTGGGGCAGGGTGTCACAGGTACTGCTGCCAAGAAGGCTCTTTCCAAGAAGGCAAGTCCACTAGTCATGTGTCTGCAACTGCCAGAACACACAGGAGAGATTTTCTATCCCATCTCAGGGCACAATCCTAACCAACTTTCCAGCACTGACCTAACTGTGCCAATGGGGCATGTGCTGCATCCGGCAGTGGGATAGTAGTCACGGAGGCCTCCTCAAGAGAAGGGAATATTTGCTCCATTACCTTGGAGCTGCATTGCCCTTACCCCAGTGCTGGAAAGTTGGTTAGGATTGTGTCCTCAGAGAGCAGGTGACATCACAGCCTAGAGGCTGTTCCTTTAGGTATTCTATGCTTGAATCATTTCAGGCTTTAAAGGTCATAACTCATATCTTGAATTGGGCTAGAAACGTATTGGTAGCCTGCACAGCTGCTACAAAATTAGTCTAATATGGTCCAATGAGCCAGACTCACTGAGGCATTATTCTGCACTAGCTGAGGTCTCCAAGCACTTTTCGACAGGTTATCTCACAGAGTGTGTTATCTCTGAGAGTGTGTTAGCTCTCTTCAATTCCAATCTTGAAGCAGATGGAGCAGGTGCCACCATGGTGCCTTCTTCAGGAATGGCCAGAGGCAGATCTACAGGGAGGGCAAAGCTCTAAGTGTTGCAAGAAGCCTTACCCGGTCATGTAAATCCCTCCTCTCCCTTGCAGCTGTAGCCAATAAGCAACGCCAAGATGTTGCTTTTCCCTGTGAGGATGTTGCTTTTCCCTGTGAGGATTGGCTAAACCGGTGCAGGAGAGGAGTGATTTCCACTGCAAGGTAAGGCTTCTTGCAAAACTTAGAGCTTTGCCCTCCCTTAGATCTGCCTCTGGAAATGGCCAAAACTTCAAGCCAGCCTAGGCTGAGCTAAGGCACCCTTCATCACAACCAATCCTGGTGGCCCCAAGTGCATGAAATGAAGTGTGGATCTCTACTAGGGCAGCTATTCCCAAACCATAGGTCTGGGAC
Source organism: Lerista edwardsae (assembly GCA_029204185.1). Lineage (NCBI taxonomy): Eukaryota > Metazoa > Chordata > Lepidosauria > Squamata > Scincidae > Lerista > Lerista edwardsae. Next base: position 9,203,822 of record JAJKFI010000050.1, read on the forward strand.
CCACCAGACCACCAGAGTCATGACCCAATTTTTGGTGGCTCATGAAACTGACAGGGCAAGGAGGCTATGTGCATCAAGGGTTAAACAAGTGGCTACTTTGGGGGGGAGCACTGCTGCCCAATCACCACTATAGCCACACCCTTTGGCATTTATAAGTCAGGCAGCAGCTTCTAGGGCCTCTAAAATGTTTGAGAACTATTATACTCATCCTCCGGAAATATAAGGGATGAATGGTTTTCGGCTATACCTCATTGTATGGAACTCTTTGAAACTGCATTTTGTTCCCCATTCAGTTTCAGGCAGTGTTTGTATGCAGGTGAACAAAAGAAAATGGAGCATGTATTAATGGAGATCATAGACCATCCCTGTTTGTAAACAGATGTAGGGCGCAATCCTAACCAACTTTCCAGCACCGGGGTAAGGGCAATGCAGCTCCAAAGTCAGGGGACAAAGATTCCCTTACCTTGAGGAGGGTTCCGTGATGATCCCCCAACTGCAGGATGCAGCACGTGTCCCATTGGCACCGCTAAGCCAGTACTGGAAAGTTGGCTAGGATTGCTCCCTTAGATTCATTTTCCTTTTACTTTAGGATTAAGATGTTGTTTGGTCAGAGCCTAGTTGTGGTGGACGTTCTGTGTTGGCAAGAAGGCTTCATTGTATGTCGTCTGCATTGTCCTGACAGGAAAAGTGTGATTACGGTTGGTGCAGTTCTCTCCACTGTAATGTAATAAGATTTCTTTCCTGATACTCTCAAGAGAATTAGAATCTAATTCACACTTTATTATTATATATATTAAAGAGTTGAGCACTCGTGAATTTAAAAGAAGTGTGTTATTTTCAAAGGTTTTCTAGTGGTTAACCCATACCTGCATTTATGTATTCTATTAATCATTAAAATATATACAGGCATGCCCCAGTATCCACTGATTCGGTATCCACAGTTTCAGTTATCCATCAATATCATGAATACTGGGATGCCTATTAAAAAGATAGGAAAACATCAAACAAATCTCTCTTTTTTTTACCTGATTTCAGCAAAACCACAGATGTTCCCATATCTGTAAAAAGGTGTCCCCAGTATCCACAGTTTCAGGTATCCACAGCAGGGTCCAGAACAGAACACCAGCAGCTCCCAGGGCTTGCCTGTACAGGTTTTAATACAAATAGCATTTGTTTTATATGTTACATGACTAATAGGCTTGCTCCTGTGAGTATGGTTTAATTGTGGTGTTCCCACCACTGCATGTACTAAGCCCGAGCACTTATTATAAGGAAAGTGTAGCTTCTCTGCCCCACCCATCTCATCCCAGGAGGAGGGCCGTGTCCAAGGGAGAGAAGTTGGACATTCTTGAGAAGGTATTCCCCATTACAAATAAGGACTGCTCAACTCCTGCTGGTGGTGCACTTGTTTATTGCCACCAGTGAACACAAAAGTGGAGGCCCAAATGCATTCATTGTCCAGAGGGTTCCAACCTCTTCTGCTTCCTGATTGCCACACTGAGTCAATTCTCATGGAGGGGGGTTCTCCCTTGTCAGACTGAACCTCTGAGTGGTCTGACTGAGCCATCTCTGTTGCTCTTTGGTGAGCACTTTGTGGTACTTTTCTTCTCCATAGATGTTCCCTTAGTCCTCCTGCCTTCCTGTAAGCTCCCTCTGCCCCCTGTCCATGACTCCCATCTTCTTCTCTAGCTCTTACTGCCTTTCGTCTTCCCTTCATGTTTCTTCAGCTCTTGTCCCTGCATCTGGTGCCTTCATCTCTCATTTCCCCCTCTTTGTATTTCTGTATGTATTTACTTAAAGTATTTATATATACCACCATTCTCTGTGTTTACATAGCATTCAAGGCAGTTTACCCAGGCAGGAGAATCCTAAACCACCATTCTTCAATGGGTTTTTACAATATGGTTCTGTGAGAAGAACTCACAGAACTCTCAGTTCACCAGATGTTTTTCTTCACAGTGTGGTTCTCTCTTCTAGCTGCATGCCATTGAGCCCAGGCTGGTTCTCAAGGTCTAAGTCATTCTTGCCAGCTGTCCTCTCCACTATTCCCTGCTCTCTCACTGTGGTGACTCATCAGTGACACTGTCCTCTCTCAGTGGGTTATAGCAATTTGTCAGCTTGGCTTTGAGTCTTCTCTCCAAAGGGCATGACCTCATTGTTCCTGCTTAGCTCTTCAGGCAGTACAACAGCTCAACCACCAGTCCACTCCTCCTGCCCACCCACTCTGGTTGTCTCCCATATTCCTCTCTTGTCTCCCTTCCATGTCTCTGCTCTTCTTCCCACTAGCCCAGTCCTGTAGCTTTTAATGCCCTTCCCTTCTCAGAGCCTGCCAATCAGCTAGCTGGGTCAGAACCTCCTGGCCCTTTTGGCTCTGAGGCACTCAACAATGATGTCACTGCTGGAGCCACAGGGTGAAGTGATCTGTAGGAATGCCTCTGTATGTGGCTCTCCATGTCCAGCGTGAGTTGGAGAGCCACAGAAAGCCATAGGTAATTGCCGCTCCAACTTTGCTATTGCAAAGCAAATTTTTTCTAAAATTGCTGTTTCCACCTTTCTAAGGCTCTGGTCTTAGTGCACGCATAATAGGACTCTGGTGGCCTGACCTTATGCAAGCTGTCATGCAAATAATCTCTTTCCATTTGCCATAAACATAGAATACTTCCTGCAATTGCTGCTTTTCTGATGTTCTTCGCAAGCAGCCACAGGCATTGCTGTATGACTAGTTTCTCTTGATGCAATCCTATATGCTGGTGCCTCACATGAATAGTAACACCACATAGGTATTCCTCACTCAATTACCACTGGGATAGAAGATGCCATTACCTGGAAAATGTGCCAGGGAACCCTCTTTAGGGCAAGTCTTTGCATTTAGCCTTGGGTGGTGTAAGCAAATGGGTCTTGCAACCAGAGGCAGATCTAAGGGAGGGCAAAGTTCTAAGTTTTGCAAGAAGCCTTACCTTGCAGTGGAAATCACTCCTCTCCTGCACCGTTTTAGCCAATCCTCACAGGGAAAAGCAGCATCTTGGCGTTGCTTACTGGCTACAGCAGCAAGGGAGAGGAGGGATTTACATGACCGGGTAAGGCTTCTTGCAACACTTAGAGCTTTGCCCTCCCTGTAGATCCGCCTCTGCTTGCAACAGAGCAATGGCAGAACCACCAGCCAATCCTAAAGTGGAAAAAGACTTTCTTCATTTCCATCATTTAGATTTTGAATTTGAAATAACACAAGTTCATCAGGCAGCTCAGAGATACATTTCCTGGCTTACCAGCATCAGCATTTGCTTTTTTATATCCCTTCTCCAGCTTTTGCTATTTTTAGCAAGTCAAAACAGCCTTGTTAAAAAAAAAATCAATAGAAGTTGAACTGCAATCAATGAAACCATCATCATTGTCACCACTTGAATCAATAACACAATGTGAGGAGATCTGGACTGTTTTTAATCCCTCTAGTTGTGACAGAGGACCTTGACTAAATTAATGTTTTCAATTAACTGGTGGTGTCCATTGCTGTTAGAAAAGTTCTGATGTCCAGATACGAAAGATCAGTCGGACAGATTTCAATGCGGTGTGACCATGTCGGAGGCTGTTCCCACGTGGCCTCAGAAATGCTTAAAACTTGCATTCATATAAGTTTGCTTTATATGAGAAACACCCACTCCCCTGGGAGTACTTCATTTCTACATTAGAGAGGCTATCACGTGAACCCCTTTACAATATCCCTGGAGCAACCTGGCAGGAATGGCTTTGCACCTTCATGGAACTGACTGACAAGTCAATGTGTTTCAGATTAATAGTGCAATTCTAACCTAGTTGGGACGTGGTGGCGCAGCGGGTTAAACCACTGTTGCTGGGCTTTCCGACCGGAAGGTTGGGAGTTCAAGACTGAGCAACGGAGTGAGCTCCCGTTGCTTGTCCCAGCTCCTGCCAACCTAGCAGTTTGAAAGCACCTAAATGCAAGTAGATAAATAGGGACCACTTCGGTGGGAAGGGAACAGCGTTCCGTGTGCTACGGTGTAGAGTCATGCCAGCCACATGACCACAGAAGCTTGTCTTCAGACGAACACTGGCTCTACAGGCTTTGAAACGGAGATGAGCACCGCCCCCTACAGTTGGTCATGACTAGACCATTTGATCGTGGGGAAACCTTTACCTTTAACCTAGTACAGCAAAGTTTGGCTGGCACAAGGGCCACCGTAAAGTGTGCTTGGACACTCTTGGAGTCAGAGAGGCCAGCACACAGATGTTCACCATCCTCCCCAACTCCGAGAGTGGTCCAAATGGGCTTTATGGTGACTCTTGTGCCGGCCAAACTTTGCTGGCCTAACTGTGCCGGCCTAATTGCAGGTTAGGATTGCGCCCTAAAATGTCAGAACTTCTCTTTTTTTCACTCGGAGTATAGAAGATTAATTGAATAGATTACTTTATCGTCGATGTCTTTATAGGCATTATCCTTCCTCTCCAGAGGTTTCCATTAAATTCTGCCTTTAAATTTCTCCTGTTTCCCAGGACATGTGCTCTGATCCACTCTCTCCTCCCCTTCACCCATATTAGGACTTGGCAACAGTGGATGGACTCAAACACCTTGTAAGAGACAAGAATTTCTTGCATGGTCTCAGGGCTCCATCATGCTTCTCCTACTGCTTCTTTCCCCGGGGGTGGGGCAAGTGGCGGTGCCCTTGAAGGCCATGGCTCAGGTGTCAGTGGTGGTAGTTGGGATGGCATCAGAAACTCCAGGGGTCCTACCAGTTATGATGGTGGTGGTGGTCAGGATGTCTGGGGCTCTGCTGCCACTGGTGGTAAAAAGAACCTATACAGTCTTCTATGGTTGAGAGTGACCATCTTAAGAATTTAACCATGCCAAGTTAGTGTTTTTTTTAATGAATAGATCCAGTTCAATGGATCCTGTTGCTGATTGTGGGGTATTTTAACACTATCCCTTGCCATGGTTCTTATCTGCAGGGTGTCCTAATCCAGTTCCTATTTATCACAGGGAAAAAAAGTTGCTAAGTAAGAATAATAATGTGCCTTCTTTCTCGCTCTCCAAAAACTCCCTGTGGAGATGCATTCAAATATTCCTATCATCACAATATACTAATGATTTTGTTTCAAACATGACAAAGAAGCACACAGATGTCTCACAAGGAAAAGACCGCTTTGCTGTTCTTGAGGATGATTTCTGTATTTGATGCTAATCCACAGTGCAAGCAAACCAAGCCTGCTTTGCATAATAGATTCATAACAATCATAACAGAGCCATTACATTTTCAGCCTTATAAAAACAGAGAGCTGTCCTGTGACAGATTAAGGAAAATGAATGAATTCCAGAGTGTCTCTCTTGCAGCATATGATTCAGGACCTCCTGAATCTTGAGAGGTTATTACAGTTAACCTCTTACCATGAAGGGGAGGAACACAATTTTCCCTTCAGAATTACAGTGGAAGTGGTTGGAGGTGTTAGCATGAGAGGATGAGTGGGGTGTTAGCATGAGAGGCTAACCATATATTACATTCAGGGCGCAATCCTAACTTGGAGTTAGGCCAGCACAGTTAAGTTTGTCTGGCACAAGTAAAGGGCCACCGTAAAGTATGTTTGGACTACTCTCTAAGACAGGGAGGATGGCGCATGTCTGTGTGCTGTCCTCTGTGACTCGAGAGCGGTCTAAACCTACTTTACAGTGGCCCTTGTGCCAGACAAACTTTGCTGGCTTAACTGTTCTGGCCTAAAACCAGGTTAGGATTGCACCCTCAAATGTGTGTTAGGGAACCTGAGACCTTTTTTTTCTGAACTTACCTTTTTAAAAAAAGAATGGCTGCTTGAGGGGACAGGGAGCTGAGAAGTCTCTCTCTCTCTCTCTCTCTCTCTCTCTCTCTCTCTCTCTCTCTCT
>JAJKFI010000050.1:9209715-9221154 GCA_029204185.1 Lerista edwardsae
GTGTGTGTGTGTGTGTGTGTGTGTGTGTGTGTGTGTGTGTGTGTGTGAAAATGAGTGGTGAGGGGCCAAATGGGAATGTGCCAACTAGCCACACACAACCAAACAAATGTGCTCCCTCAGCCATGGCTTCTTATTTTATAACAGAATACAATTGTATCTTGGTATTGTTTATATTGAAAGTGTTCTGGATCTTGGCGAACGCAATTAGCTTACATTTATCTGGAGTTATAAATGAAACAATTATAAGAGAGGTCTGTACTGTTATGTGTATAACAGCCTGATCTGATGGTCTGTGAGCCCTGGCAGAACACATGTTCCGCCAGCTCTTGCTGGTGAAAAACAGCCGTAAAGTGCCTTCCGGAAGTGTACAGAATAGCACACTGCAGAGAAGACCTGGGCCTTCCCAAATGTATCGCCTGAACTGCAGAGGCCTGCTGATGCAGGTGAAATGGCAGGGAAGACGAGAGAGTGTGGGGAGGGCCCACAGAGATAGAATTATATCTCTATGGGAGGGCCTAATGGGGGTGGAGAGACTGCAGGAAGGGGTGGATCCAGCAGAGAATGGCACGTGCCATACCCTATCCCCCTTTTTTGCAGCCTCCGCACCCCTTTTTCTTCTCGGACTTGTGCCAGCTAAAGAGCTGGTACAGGACCAAGGAAACCCATTGTGGAGTGGGAGGCTTACTTAGGGTAAGCCCCTCCCCCACTAGATACATTTTTGGTGTGGCTACACCAAGGATAAAATTGGGCTGTGAATGCCAGTCTATGACATGCACTTCATTTACATTTGGAAGTAACACCGTTCTCTTCTGATTATAGGCAATGAAAGCTTAGAAGAAAACTATGTCCAGGACAGTAAAATGGGATTTGTTATCAATGCCATATATGCTATGGCCCATGGCCTACAAAGCATGCATCATGCCCTTTGCCCAGGACATGTTGGATTGTGTGATGCCATGAAACCCATTGATGGAAGCAAACTCTTGGATTTCCTCCTCAATTCTTCGTTCATTGGAGTTTCAGGAGAAGAAGTTCGGATTGATGAAAATGGAGATGCCCCTGGAAGGTAAGCCAAGATTATGTTTTCTTTAGGCCATATCATAGCAAGAAGGTTACTGTACAGTACAGTGATCCTGCCAGCTTAAAATAGTGTTGGAGGTGGAATCAGCCAACCTCCATCTTTAGAGCAAAAGAAAAGCCCATTGAAAATCACAATGCACTGGGATTTTTCTCATTAGGAAGGTGACTTAGACCTAATAAAGAAGTTTCAGGTATGTACATGGGGTGTACAATGTTCACTCTTTGCCAGCTTCCACAGTTTATGCTAAAGTGTTGCATGGGTGCCTGTGCCATTCTTTATGGAGAGGATAGGGGCAGCAAGTTGGTTCTTCAGTGAGTTTGATGGTAGGTTTTGCTGGAGAAGAAGAGGTAGATTGAATTGCCCAGCTCTTTGGGGCTCACCATGAGCACGAACTCCCCTCTCTCTCATGCAAGACTGATGGATACCCAGCATGACTGAGCTCAGAAAAAGTGGGAATTTTTCTTTCATTTGGCAAATGGGAAATATGGAGGGATTGAAAGGAAATGAATTTTAGGAGGGAACTTAATGTTTCAAAAAAATATTAATTTTAAAGAAAGTGAGTTGGGGGGAAACTTGGGAGGGAAATGAGTGTTTAAAGGGAGAAAATATTCTTAGTCCATTTAAGGCAGAGGATTAGCACTTGGATTTGATTGTTGTGTACAAATTGCCCTGTTGGCAGAACAAGTATGTACCTGGTTCAGAGCTGTCCACAGCACTCAGGCAGATGGTTCAAGAAGTTCACCGACTGGGCATGAAGTTGATCTCCTTCCCCTGCTCTCTTTCCTTTGTACATGAGTGTTCATAAGCCATTAATATTTTTGTACAGTGTGTATCTGAACATGAAGGCTCCAATTAGCTGTCATTTTGAATAGCTATTTATTGACCATGAATTTGTCTCTTTTAAAAGTTACCTAAGCCAATGCTCATCATCGCAGTGAATTTCATAGCGATGTGTTATGCAATGAAATGATGCGTGTAACACAACAATGAAATAACACGCTCAGCATTGCTTTGGGAGTCTGCCTGGCTTCTGTCTAAAGCTTAGTGGGGCACTGGTGGTGTAGCAGAGCCATTGGGAGCAGAACATGCCATGGTATTGCAAAAGATGTGTCAAAGAAGGGGCTATTGGTGTTTGGACAGGGTGACCAGGTGTCCTCTTTTTCCAGGATATGCCCTACATTTCAACCCTACATTTCTGGGTAAATTTCAAAATGTCCTACATTTCAAGACAAATGGGGGGGGAATGTGGACCTATATGGGTATATGGGGAATGTGGACCTATATTCAAAGAAACCTATGTTCACATTGTGTTTCTTGGAGATTCTTATACTGGTAGCTATAACAACCTAGTTCCCCATGTAAAGGAAAGCAGCTGGGACAATTTTGAACAGAACAGGCTGAGGGGTTTAAGCTCCTGTGTCCCACTTGCCAATCTTCTGTACAAGATGGCAGCCATCCATAACTGTTTTCACTTTAAAAAATGGAACAACGTTATGCAGAACTTGATCCTCAGACAGATCTTCCTAAGGATTTTACGGCATTTATCAGGCTGGAGCCTGATATTCTACATTCTATATTGTGTGGACTGCCAGGGCAAGCAGACAACCAGTAAAGTGGCATTAAATACATGCATGATTCCGGACTTTCTGCAGCTATATCACAGAAAACACGCAGCATTGTTTAATTCAATGAATTAAACTCCAAGAATTTGCCTCTTCACCAATACATGGAAGGAGCTGTTTATTCTTACTCCTGAAATAAGGCATTAACAGAGCAAGACTTGGCATGTCTACTCAGAAGTAAGCTTTGTTTAGATCAAAGTGTGTATATTATTGCAGTCCTCATGCACACTTACAAGGGAGTAAAGATAACTGAGCACAATGGGACTTACTTCTGAGTAACCATGCCCAGAATTCCTCTGTCAAACACACACACACACACACACACACACATTTTGGGAAAACAGTTCAGTGATCATTTTCACACTTCTTTGAAAGGAATGCATTGAATTTTAATGGCATGCAATAGAGTTTTAAGGTTTATGGCCCAATTGGCGCATTGTGTGGCAAGCTCCATGCAACAGCAGATACCCACCGCAATACGTAAGAGTGCATCTCTTGCTGTGTGGAGGTGGACAGAATAGAATGGGGTGGGTGGAACAGGGTGGCAACAGGGGCAGATTGAGCCTATGAAGGGGACGGCTTCAGCTTTAACAGTATAACCAATAAACTTATCCTATAAACATTTTCCTCATTGCATGAGCATTGCACTAATAATAAAATAAAATACACAATTCCGTTTTAAGATACACTTTGTTGATCCTTGTCATAGTTGACTTATTCTATAGATCTTACTGCAAGTCACAAATCAATTCAACTGTGCTGACTGTCAGACTGCATAAAAGATGTTACTGTGTGTATACAGTGCGTATGTATTATATCAAGGATGTGAAGGATAGTTCTATTGTAAAGTAAAATTCATGTGAGCTCCGCTGCAGTTCCCTAGCACAAGAGAACCGACTTCTGTAAAGATCGAAATTTGTTATCAGTGCTGTTGCCAACCTTGGAGTGGGGCTTGGTTGCATTATTGATAGCAGTTACTGCTATATGCATCTTTCAATAAAAGCATGAAACTCAGCTTTAAACGATGGTTTTACCAAATATAGTCCTTCTGGGATTATATGTGAAATACAGTACAAACACAAACAAGCAATTTGAGTCTGATAATTAGCAAAACATGAAGTTGACCGTTTTCATTTAAATTCATGTATCCACCCTATGAAGATTCATGTAGCTATACTACGAAGCTTCCAGAGCCTTCTGTGCTGGTTTGGCCACAGGCTGTTAAGGATGAAACTGTCTTTTCATTGCTGCCTTGTCAAATTGAGGGCCACGACACATGACAGTTAACGTGTTATCAGCCCCAAAAGGCTAAACTTGCCTTTAGGTAACCGCAGCTGGACTAGATTAGGGTTATGGTGCAGGGAAAGGCCTTTAAAAAAAATTCTGCCAACAATCGCAATCCATGCAGGGCCTTGATCCAATGGCTATTTACCTCAGAAAAAAATGTTCCCAGTGGCATCAATGGGAAATGAGGTGGGTTCTAGACTCCAAACCAAATCAAAGCCGCAACCCAGTAAACAAAGGAGTTTGCTGACCACTGTCCCAATTCATTTTGCTCAGGGGAACAGCCTGCCTTAATGGAGACACCAGGCTGAAATCTGAAACTAGACTCCTGTGTTTGAAAGGAACACCATGAATTGAATAAGAACCCAAAGGGACATTTGTCATTTTCTGTATACATTATTCCAATTTACTTTCTTGGCAATGGGGAAGAGGGGGAAGGGACTGTGTGCTCAGAGAGCTCTGACAGTACAAATTCATATCCATACAATCTTTTGTAAAGCTTTACAGAACTATTTTTTTTTAAAAGTGCTATTAACAGAGTCAAGGCACACCATTACAGGAAAGAAAACTGTTTCTAACATAGGTCAGCCACCTCTGTTTCATAACAACTGAAAAATAAAAAAACCCGCCTCTGGGAAAGCAGATTTGCTGAGATTCTCAGGCGAGCATTTACTGTGCACCAGAAAAGATGTAGTGAACCTTGAGTGAAAACAAGGGGACCTGGATTCTGCTGTAACACATGCATCGACTCCCATTTCTATAGAACGGTAGGCATGCCAGGGCTTTGTGGAGATGTATAAAAGTCCCCAACACTGTGTCCTATTGTAAGCTTTAATAGAGGACCCAGTAACGCCTGCAGAAGTTTCTCCCCTTGCCCCAGCAATTCTCCCCTTGCTCATTGTTTGGTTCACCACTTGGTGTCTTGGGTAGCAGGGTCACATGCTGGCCTATGGGCCACACAGTGGCAGTGGTGACCCACTCATTGAGGGCACAATCCTAACCTGGAATTAGGCTGGCACAGTTAGGCCAGCAAAGTTTAGTTGGCATAGGGGAGACCATAAAGTATGTTTGGACCACTCTTGGAGTCAGAGAGGCCAGCACACAGACGTGCACCATCTTCCCTGACTCCAAGAGTGATCCAAACATGCTTTACAGTGTCCCTTGTGCCAGCCAAACTTCGCTGGCCTGACTGTGCTAGCCTAACTCCAGGTTAGGACTGTGCCCTAAGATATGTCTCAGGGTCATCCTCTGAGATCAAGAGTCATCTTGAAGGCATGGAGCACTGGCCTTGCAGCAGGTCTGCCCCCAGGTGCCTGCCTGTTGAGCTTTCTTGGTGGGTGGCTACTTTGGCTAGTACCTGATGTTCAGCCATGTGGGCTTGCTTTGGGGCTTCCCACCACACCCAAAAGCAAGCAGTTGCCTGGAGGCATGATGTTGGGGCACTCTATACTACCCTCTCTGCCACCTCTTGAGTGGGGGAGGTCCACATCGTAAAGGCTGGAGCAGTGTCTCAACCAGTGGCAGCTGTAGCATCAGTAGTACTTGAGATGGTGTCCGGTGGTATGCACCAGACTCCTACTGCCTGGCAGCGAAACCAGAAATGCAGTGCAACCCAATAACGCCTGCAGAAGTATATGCAGTAGTAGGAAGCTTGGATTGGCAGGCATGCTTGAAAAAGCCCTCCTATTGCCCTGAACCTCTTATTAGTGGTTGCCATGTTCCATCTGGCCTCCCTATTGCTTCTTCCAATAGGTGGATCATGTGAATTGGCACGGCATGGAACAAACATTGAGAAACGTTGGCTCGAGGATGACATGCCAAGGTTTTGTGGGAATCCAGTATGTGTCTTGCCCCGGCTCTGCTGCCGCTGCTCATTGTTCAGTTCATGCTAGCTTGAGATTGTTAGATGGACTAGTGCCATGCCCTGATTCCTTTCCACTCCCTGCTCATTGGTCCCTGTTTCAGTTCTCCCTTTGATGGTATTCTGTCCACTCCCCAGGCATTCCACACTACTGCTAGCATCAGGGGTTGGGTGCCCAGCGGACCTTGCTGTAAGAACATAAGAAGAGCCCCACTGGATCAGGCCAAAGGCCCGTCTAGTCCAGCTTCCTGTATCTCACAGCGGCCCAACAGGTGCCTAAGGGAGTTGAGTAGACAGCAAGATGCTTGCATCCTGTGGCCACTCCCTTGCATCTGGCATTCTGAAGTAGCCTACTATTAATGTAAGGAGGTTGCCCAACCCATCATGGCCTACAGCCCACGATGGACTTTTCCTCCAGAAATCTGTCCAGTCCCCTTTTAAAGGCATCTAGGCCAGATGCCATCACCACCTCCTGTGGCAAGGAGTTCCATAGCTTAATTACCCACTGGGTAAAAAAGTATTTCCTTTTATCTGTTTTAACTCTCCCAACACTCAATTTCAGTGGATGCCTCCTGGTTCTGGTACTGTGGTTCTGTTTTGCTTCCTCCTTTTTGCCACCCCAGCTTCCTCCTACTTCTGCCCCTTGGCCTCCGTTCTGCCCCTTCCAGTTGTCTCGCTCCCTCTCTCCCTTTCCCTCTTCAGCTGCCCACCGGCCCACTCCACCTGCTCCTGCCATTCCTCTAGCCACCTTACTGGTGGGCTGATGTCATTGCTGGATGTGGGGGCTGAGAGCGATGGGGCTGTGTGCAGCATAGGCGGTCACAGGGATCCAGTGTGTGAAGCCGCCGACATAGCTCCATTGCCTGAACAACTGAGAAATCTTGAGCTTCAGGAAGTCCCACTTCTATGAGCCAGAAAAACTGTGCTGCCTGCGTTGACCATGTAGCCAAGAGCTCCAGAAGATCAGCCCAAGGGAATTACTACAGCACAAGGCTCAATCTTGGAATTGGAACGACGAAGGATAGAGGCTCCCCACGCATCCTCCCCTCTCAAATCGGAGGCTCCCCACTCAGATCTGAGGGACAGGTCATTGCATTCACCCCACAAGGGTCAGCCAAGGGTCCTAAGAGCCCAGCCTTGACACTAGGGCCATGCCCACATAAGGGAGGCCTCCTTCCCAATCAAAAAGCACTGCACCTTCTGGATCAAACCAAAAGTGCATGCAGTCCAGTGTTTGGTTTTTGTTTCCAACCAAAGCCAGCCAGGGACTCAGATACTCAGGGCATGCATACGATGGCCTTCCCCAGTTGTTTGTTCCCAACAACTAGAGCAGAGAAGCATCCTGCGTCTGAGCACGGAGGTTCCATTTAGCTGTCCTAGTTCATAATCATTGATCGACCCTTTCTTCGGAATTGGTCCAATTCTTTGCTAAAGATATCTCAGTTAGGCAGTGGCTGTCCCCCAGTTCTGCAGTCGTGAGTTCCATCATTATCCTCTAGGAATCCATACGGAGCCCTAGGTATTGAGAGTTATAAAATGCAGAAATAAAGAGCAGTTAAAATATCAAGTAGCACTCTGTGTTACTTGGGGTAGATTTATGCATCCCCCTAAATTGCCACAGCCACCATTTCCCTCTCTGCATATAAAGCAGATTTACAGCCTCACCACATGCAGAAGCACAGCACATCTAGGTCTGTAAGACTCAGCCATAATGTGCCCATGAAAAGCTGCTTTTTCATGCAGTGCATTGCTGCTGCTGTGTCACTATACACTGGGTATACACTAGGGCTAGAAACCATGTTCCCATGCACAAAGGATGAAAGCACAGTTGAAATCATTATTGTGGGAATGTATGCATCAGTTGAAGATGATAAAGACAAACAGCATGTGGTCTCATAGTTCGGTAGTAGGAAAGCACCAAGAAAATACGTAGAGCCATAATATTGAAGATGAGAAAGAGATTAAGGATGACCTCCTTATGAATACTTTATATCAGTTCTACGTGAAGAAGACATGAAAAAAGTGCTGTGGTTAAAGCCTGGTTATTGCAGATGAATGTTTGGGAAATGGAAGTTACTGAATTCTAAAATCCCTTTTCAAGAACAGAATTGGCTTCTTGCAAGGCTGTTTCTCTAACCAGGGTGCTGTAAACATTGGGTTGGTTTTTGAGCAAATGTGATAAACGCACACGTGATAAACGTGATAAATGGCTGGCATCTTAAGTGCAGACCAGAGCCACAGTTTTGCCTGGCCAACTCTTGATGTTGGTAAATGTGATCCTTGCCCCACTCACAGGCCCCTCAGGTGGGAGTAGGAGGATGTGGCAGCTGGCCTGACATCATGGCATCAGGTAGTGACATCATCACTGAGCGCCAGCTGGCTGGGAGTGGGGGGAACATGACAAGCTGGCAGCGCCTCAGTTGCCATTGATCAGGCAGATGACCTGCAAGAGAGTAGGCAGGAAGGGATAAAACAAGAAGGCAGACCGAGGTTCAGAGACAAAGGAAGAGGCAGCTGTGACACTGTGAGAAAGGCACATCTGAGGAGGGTCCAGAGACTGGACTGGAGGAGGTGCCAGATCAGAGCAGGCAGCCCTGGAAGTTCAGAAGCATAGGAATCCTGGCATTACAGAGACCACAGCAGTGCCCTGAGCAGGCTGCTGACTCTGGGACCAGCCCCAGCAAGATTAGCTACAGAGGCACCTTCTCTGGATTGGGTAGATCCTAAGGAGGCCAACTCCAATCCCCTAATCCAGACGCTGATAGGCTGGGCAGTCCTGTACCTCCACCACCCCTAGAGGGGGCAGGTGCTCATCCACCTAACTCCTAGACCTGGGCTACCTGCCAAGATAACAGGGGTGATAAAACCTTTCTCGTTGGGTGGTTAACCCCCAAACTGTATGCTTTGTCATTTGGATGCCTGGGTTGGTGAGAATAAAGGACTTGCGCAGCAGAATATATCTTGCACCGCTTCTTGGTGCACTGATATTTCATTCCCTTTGAGGCAGAATTGCCCTCTGGGGGGGAGGGGGAAGAGACCCCCCCACCTATGATCACTGTCAATGCTAGGCTTTACTGCCATGTGCTGTGTGTTTCATGTGTTCAAAACTGCAGAATGAGGTTGCAATCCTAACCTGGAGTTAGGCCAGCAAAATTTGGCCAGTGCAAGGGCCACTGTAAAGCACGTTTGGACCACTCTCAGAGTCAGGGAGGATGGCACACATCTGTGTGTTGGCCTCTCTGACTCCAAGAGTGGTCCAAACACACTTTACAGTGTCCCTTGTGCAAGCCAATATTGGCTGGTCTAACTGTGCTGCCTAACTCCAGATTAGGATTATGCCTTGAAGTCAGGTAAACTGTGGGCCCAGATCCCTATCTGGGGTTGACTCTTCAGGTTTCCTTCCTCAGGAGGAAAAACCTGAAAAATCCACGTTGCCCTTGAGAATTTTGGGTTTCAGCTTCTCCAAAAGGAGTTGCCTTTTTTTGACCTCAGGTGAGAAAAGGATGCAAGTCCTTCGGTTCTTCTGAATCAGCTTGATTTTCCTGTCCCTCATTGCTATTCAGAGCACAAACACCTGTCTGCCTTTCCTCCTTCCAGCCTGGGTACGGCTGTGACACTCAAGGAAAAAAAATGCCCTCACCTCCATCTAAAGCCACCAAGCAGACAGACAAAGCAGCTGCCCCAAACACTTGCCATTTCTAGTTCAAACCACAGTTTCTGGCTTTCTCCTCATTCTGCGTTTTGATCAAAACACTCCTCTGCCTGCCTGCCACCCACGACGATCCTTTCTTCTTGCTCTCGCTTGTCTGTCTAGACTCACTGGCGATCCTCCCTCCTTCCCCCTTCACTCTGCTCTGCTCATGTCAGCTTCTTTCTCTTCCACTTTGAAAGTCCTGCTGCTCAACATCCCTATTGCACAATTGCTTTTGCCTGGGAGAACAAGCAGTCCCCAGACAGCCTTTCCAGCCAGGCCTCCCCTCAACAAGGCTGCAGTGGCCAAGGATGGTGGGCAGGGGGTGCTATTTGAATGCTTGGCAGCATGTCCAACAACTTGGGGTGGCTCTTGCGCAAGCATGCGCCCTGCTTCCCTTGAGCAGGCCAGCAGCAGATTTTCCACTTGGGTTGCTCAATGTGCAGGAGGTGCTTGCCAAGCTGCCTTTCATTCATTATTAAAGGCAACGCTGTGATTAATTTATGTTGAGGATTCTCAGAATGCATCATAAGAAACCTCTCTACATCTCGGAGATGGGGCCTCCTGGGCCTCCACAGGTTTAACCAAGACAGGTGGCTTGTCTGGCAGATCAAGTAAAAAAAACACAGGCTTATGACTCTGGCAGAAAGATGCTCATAGGAAAAAAAAGAACAGGCCCAGAACACTGTCTGGGGGCGCAATCAGTGGTGTCATCCAAATGATTTAGGAACAGGTAGTCACTTTTGATTGGCACTTGTCAAGGTCTGCCCACCAGAAGTGACATCATAAGCTGGAAGTGATGTCGTGGCAGGAAGTGAAGTCATAGCCGGAAGTGATATCATGATGTCACCGCCACCACGCTGCCTGCCTCCTCACAGAAAGTACAGGCAATGGCTGCAGGCATGCAGTACGCATGCGCAGCTGCTGAGCCAACCAGCCGACGGGGCCAGCTTCGAGTGGGCGGGGCCAGCTCAACTTCTAGGAACCGGTACTCACGTAGTGTTGCGTAGTGGGTGCATGACATCACTGGGCGCAATCCTGACCTGGAGTTAGGCCAGCACAGTTAGGCCAGCAAAGTTTGGCTGGCACAAGGGAAACTGTAAAGTATGTTTGGACCACTGTTGGAGTCAGAGGCCAGCACACAGATGTGCGCCATCCTCCCTGACTCCAAGAGTGGTTCAAATGCGCTTTATGGTGGCCCTTGTGCCAGCCAAACTTTGCTGGCCTAACTGTGCCTGCCTAACTCCAGTTTAGGATTGTGGATTGCGCTCTGGCTCAGGTTGCCTATCAGTGGCAGGACTGCTTCATTCTGCTAAGCTCTGCTTCCATCACATGAAGGGAGTAGCAATTTAAAGGTGCAAACTGTGCGGCTCAATAGGGAATACTGCTCCAATGCTGGCCATGTTTAACTCGACATTCTGCATCCTTCACTTGATCTCCAGGTATGACATCATGAATCTGCAGCACATAGAATCGAACCACTATGATTATGTTCACATTGGGACCTGGCATGAAGGTGTGCTGAATATTGATGATAACAGAATTCAGATGAACAAGAGTGGAATGGTCCGGTCGGTGTGTAGTGATCCTTGTTTGAAAGGTCAAATTAAGGTATGTGACCAGAGTTTGCTCCTATGGGTGCTTCTATAGGAAAAACATAGTGTAGGGACCTGCCGCTCTAGCTCTATATATGTTCTCTCTTCTTTCAACTGCTAATAGATGTCTGTCCCCTCAACCTTATTGGATAAATGAAGCTCAGTTGAGTCTAGCTTTAGTTTGCTTAATCAGAACTTCATTTCTTGCCAGATTGACTTTCCTTAGCTTTTTCTCAAAGGGCAGATTATATCGTGTGTGTGTGTGTGTGTGTGTGTGTGTGTGTGTGTGTGTGTGTGTGTGTGTG
>JAJKFI010000050.1:9226336-9243934 GCA_029204185.1 Lerista edwardsae
GAGAGAGAGAGAGAGAGAGAGAGAGAGAGAGAGAGAGAGAGAGAGAGAGAGAGAGACTGAACTTTCACATGGCAATTTAGGACCCCATCCCCCGTGAACTGATAAAGACTGATAAAGGAGCAGCATGCACACATGTATCTATGCTACCCAGTGGACTGGACAGTATCCATTTGCCATGAAAATGTTATTGCCATGCCATGTTATGCGTAGTGAGTTTCACATAGGCTTGACCAATCTTTGCCTAACATTTCCCCACTGTGGAACCATGGAGAAGACTAACCCCAGGAATATAGCAGAGGTGCAAGGGATTGCTGGAAAGAGGAGAGAGAGCTTCATTTGGTTTCTGGTCCAGAAGTTTCCTACAACTGGTATAAGGCGTACAAGAACCTCTTTTCTGACTCACCAATTGAAAATACTGTATCTTTCTTTAAAAGACCCTGGAGATAGTTCAAAATAACAACCACGGAACAGTTTTTGTTCTGAAAAAAAAAATGGTGCTCAACACATCAACTTATCTATATGCTTATATAATGGGTTGGTTCCTAAGCCTTTCAAAGGTAGATTTTAAGTCTAAAATAGCAAGTAAGAACTTATGAATAGTTATCTCCACATGTACTATTATGCTTGATTATAGTCACATTGACTCTATTGGAACATTGTGAGGGAGTAAAACTGTGTGTGACAACAATTATTTAAAATATCCAACCCATACATTTCTTAGTAACTCATTTGCCATTTTCTAATGCTCAGCATGCACTCATAATGGAAGTACACAGACATTGCTATACATATTCATACCTATATTTTCAAAATCATGACTTTTTAGACAATGTCAGATTCTGGTGTTGGCAGGGCAGAAGTAATATGCTAGCAGAATAAAAATGGAGCTATCTTTAAAATTAATGAAATAAAGGTAGCTAAAGTTGCTCAATCCTGCAGATCAAATTTCTGTATATGAAAATCGTCATACTGGATTATGTCCAGAGTACTACATATTGCGAGGCAGAATAAGAACAGAAATACATGTTGTTAAAAGTATGTTTCAGACTAAAATAAAACCCCATAATCACTGTTGCTCCCATTAGCCAGGAAATTAGTCTTATTTAATAAGAGCAAAAATGTTCAACAGCAAATAGTCACTGCACCTTTTTCTCTCTTTTATTATCTATATTTCAAAAAAGTTATTTATTAATGGATAAGACTGAAATCAATACAAAACCTTAGGGCTCAATCCTATCCAACTTTCCAGCACTGATGCAGCTATGCCAATGGCGTCCATGATGCATCCTGTTGTGGGGGCAGTCATGGAGGCCTCCTCAAGATGATGATGATGATGATACCAGTATTTATATAATGCCTTCTTGTCATTGGATTTTTCCTCAAACTTTAATCCAAGGTGGTTTACATAGACAGGCTTTCCTAAAACCCTTTGGGGATTTTTACAAATTATAAATTCTAATCATCCATAGAACGCCTTCATTCCAGAATGGATTCCTTTCCCAGTGTGCAATCCTAACCTGAAGTTAGGCCGGCATGGTTAGGCCAGCAAAGTTTGGCTGGCACAAGGGACACCATAAACCACATTGGACCACTCTTGGAATCAGGGAGGCTGTCACACAGATGTGTGCCATCCTCCCTGACTCCAGGAGTGGTCCGAACATGCTTTACAGTGAGTGGCCCTTGTACCGGCCAAATTTTGATGGCCTAACTGTGCCGGCCTAATTCCAGGTTAGGATTGCGCACTGAGTCTGGTCTCTCTCTGGCTGCATTAATCTCCTAAAATGAATGGACAGCAAATCCTTACTCTCACTCTTACTGAGAGTGGTGAAGTCATCTCCGCTTCTCTCACCAGCTGGGATGATTCATCTCATCACCAGCTGCCCACAGCTCTCAGAAACTTCCGGCTGTCTCAAACTGAGGTCCCAGTTGTGCTTCAGGCAATCATAGATGGCAGCTGTAACACTCAGCCAGACCTCATGCCTTGATAAAGGAATGTTTGTTCCCCTGCCTCTGGGCTGCATTGCGGCTACATCAGTGCTGGAAGGCTGGATAGGATTGGGCCCTAAATAATATATGCTTACTTTTTAGGTATGACAAATACCTCTTCTCTTTTACAATAAATTATATTTTAGTAACATTTGACCCTGATTTAGATTTCCAGTTCCGCAGATTAAGAAAGCCTCCATCTTCCTATGTGATCATTGCTTTTTTCTGCTATCCTTTAAGTATTTATAATTCATCAACGTTGACATAACAGAAAATTCTTGCCCATTCACTCTCTCAAAGTCTTCTCCAATATTTGGCATAGATTTTGCAAGGGCTGCAAAATTGAGAGAAATTGAGAGATAAGAAATAGTTGGAGGTGAGTCCTGAATTTAGCCGCATCTATTTCCCAGTCCACCCCTGAGATATGCACTCGGTTCATTGCCAAGCCACTTCAATAGTGACAGAGATCTAAGCTTGCTGATTCCAGTGCAATCCTATGCATTGAGTTCAATGGGACCTATTGCCAAGTGAGTGAGTACGGGCTTGCAGCCTAGCAGCAACCCTATACATGTCTACCTGGAGAATAAGTTCCACTGAACTTAAATTTATTTATTTATTTATTTAAAAGATTTTTACCCCGCCTTTATGCCCAAAGGCACTCAAGGCGGCATTACATAAAACTATAAAATTTAACATTAAAAAACACTATAAAAGAACATTAAAACAACATATTCAAACAAAATTAAAAACATAACAATAAAGTTTAAAAAACCAAACCCAGTGGATCATAAAAGTATAACACCCCAGCCAGTCAACCTGTCAACAATTAAAAGCTTTTTTAAATAGAAAGGTCTTCAGCCCCCGCCGAAATGTTAACAGAGAGGGAGCAGTTCTCAATTCTAAGGGGAGGGTATTCCAAAGTTGGGGGGCTACCACCGAGAAGGCCCTCTTCCTGGCCGCCACCCCTCTCACTTCTCCTGGTGGCGGCACAGTCAAAAGGGCCCCTCCAGAAGATCTAAGAGTACGGGTTGGATTATATGGAAGAAGGCGGTCCCTCAAATACCCCGGACCCGAGCCGTAAAGGGCTTTAAAAGTCAAAACCAGCACCTTGAATTGGGCCCGGAACAGAACCGGCAGCCAGTGTAGTCGCCGGAGCAACGGCTCGACAGAGTCAAACCGACGTGCCCCAGCTACCACCCGAGCCGCCGCGTTCTGTACTAGTTGTAATTTCCGGACCGTCTTCAAAGGCAGCCCCACGTAGAGCGCATTGCAATAATCTAATCTAGATGTCACTAGGGCGTGGGTCACTGTGGCCAGGTCCGCACAGCTCAGGTACTGTCGCAGCTGGCGAATCAGCCGAAGCTGAGCAAAGGCTCCCCTGGCCACCGCCGCCACCTGGGACTCCAGGTGCAGTTGTGGGTCCAGGAGAACCCCCAAGCTGCGAACCTGCTCCTTCAGAGGAAGTGCAACCCCATTCAGAGCAGGACGATAATCCAATACCTGAGCTGAGGATTTCCGAACCAGAAGCACCTCTGTCTTATCCGGATTTAATTTCAGCTTGTTCGCCCACATCCAGCCCCTAACCGCCTCCAGACAGCGATCCAGGACCTCAACCGCCTCCTCAGAATCAGGGGGAAAGGAGAGATAAAGCTTACTTCTGAGTAGACATACTTAGCACTGCTAAGTAGGTGTGTGAATTAAAAGTACAGCCATCCCTATAGCAATACTGTCGGTTCTGAAAAAGTTCCTTATCAAGCTAGCTTTTAGAATTCATCTAATTCTGTTTCTTCTCTGTATCCTGCAGGCTGTGAACCCATCCCTGTCAAATATCTGCAGTGGAGTGATATCGAGTCCATTGTGGCTGTGGCCTTCTCTTGCCTCGGGATCCTGGTCACCATGTTTGTTACCCTTATCTTTGCACTCTACCGAGATACCCCTGTGGTCAAATCCTCTAGCCGGGAGCTCTGCTACATTATACTTGCTGGGATTTTCCTTGGCTACATTTGCCCCTTCACCCTTATCGCCAAGCCCACCATCACTTCGTGCTACCTCCAGCGCCTCCTTGTGGGGCTTTCCTCTGCCATGTGCTACTCAGCCCTTGTAACCAAAACCAACCGTATTGCCCGCATCCTGGCTGGGAGCAAGAAAAAAATTTGTACCCGCAAACCACGCTTCATGAGCGCTTGGGCCCAGGTGGTCATGGCCTCCATTTTGATCAGTGTGCAGCTGACCTTGGTGATCACTTTGATCATCATGGAGCCCCCCATGCCCATCCTTTCGTATCCCAGCATCAAGGAAGTCTTCCTGATCTGCAACACCAGCAACTTAGGTGTTGTCGCCCCACTGGGCTACAATGGACTCCTTATCATGAGTTGCACGTATTACGCCTTCAAAACACGCAACGTGCCGGCCAATTTCAATGAAGCCAAGTACATTGCTTTCACGATGTACACCACTTGTATCATCTGGCTGGCCTTTGTACCGATCTACTTCGGGAGCAACTACAAGATCATCACGACTTGCTTTGCGGTGAGCCTGAGTGTGACAGTAGCCTTGGGGTGCATGTTCACCCCCAAGATGTACATCATCATTGCGAAGCCCGAGAGGAACGTCCGCAGTGCCTTCACCACTTCAGACGTGGTGCGAATGCATGTTGGGGATGGCAAGACGCCTTGTAGGTCCAACACTTTTCTCAGCATATTCCGGAGGAAGAAACCAGGCACTGGAAACCCAAAGTGAGTAATTTGCCTGATAAGGCTGTCAGTCTTTTTGTTTGTTTTGTTTTTGTCCTTCCTCATTCTCTGTCTTCAATAGCCTGCTATGTTTTCAACAAGGTCTGTAATCATGTTGCAGTGAACTTCCACTAGAGAAGAATGGAGGAGAGACAGCTGAGGCAATCTAAAATAACAATCCATTATTTTGCGTCTGTTTCTCCTGTGCTGTATACTAAGTGCCATGTGGCCTACATGACTTGGTGCAATTAATCGCTAGTCTTTAGATTCCATTTGTCTTTCTATTTCTGGATCCACGAACACGTGCACACAAAATAAACACTTTTTAAATGTGGTGTAGGAGGGTGACACTATAATGTACCATCATCCCTTGGAAAGGTTATGTCTGCTTTTATCCAGAAAACAAATGTATTATGCTTTCTCAGAACTGCCACATGTTTAATAGTTTACAACAACGGTTTGCTTGGCCTACAAACAAATTGTTTGCTTGGCCTACATATGGGTCCTATTCTGTAAATTGTGATTCCAGTTGCACCTAGGATTGTATGACATGGTTGGTATTAAAAAGGAGTTAACTTAAAACCTGAATCACTTAAAAATCTATTCTATATTTATAATTCCAGGTAAGTACATTGGAAGGATTGCTAATTACTACTCCAAATCCAACATTTTCCATCTCTTGCCACGTGTAATATGAATTTCATATATCTGTGATGACCAGTAGTTCTCATATAAACTGCCATAAAAGAACAGTCACCTGGCAACTGCTAAGATACAAATAATTAATTGTGCATGGTGAATACCTAGGGCATTCAAAGTATTTGAATTTAGTCCAAGGTAGTCTTCAGCTGATTAAGGGCCCAGTCCTATCCAACATTCTGGGGCCGATGCAGCTGCAATATAGCCCTGAGGTAAGAGAACAAATGTTCCCAAACCTTGAGGAGGTCTCCATGACTATCCCCTGCCCCCAATCTCTGAATGCAGCACACACCCCATTGGGACAGCTACACCAGGGTTGGGAAATGGGATAGGGTTTGGCTCCAAATCTCTTCCCTTGAAATAGTAATCCATAATGCGGTTTATGGATCAGGGTACAGAAGTTACTAAGGGTAGTACATCTGTGTGAGCATGGGAGAGCCTTATGATAAGAACATAATCATTTTTATGTAAGTTGAGAAATCTCAATTCATTTTTTTTAATCCAGCAACACAGTGACATGCAATTCTTCACCTGGAAATTCATGGTAGTCTTTCCACAGTTATATACAGCTAGACCAAGGTGAGGGTGGGAACTAAACTATATTTCTACAGTATAAGTAATCACATTGTGATTAAGATTTTTCAGAGATCTTTTCTGAAAAATTTTCAGAGATCTTTTTCAGAGATTTTTCAAAAGATCTCGTGGTGGTGTTTCTCTTGGGGGAAAAAAATGAAATGTGGATGTTTATTTTTAATTCCATGATTGTCAGACTGCTTCCTTCATATTTTATTCATATCTTATTTAATTAGCAAGATTATAGCCAGTCTTGATATTTGGACCGGTTAACAAAGATTGTTTATATTTTATATTGCATACTTGGTATAAAAATATCTCATTAGTCCCCAAACAATTCCATTACTGAACTTGAGCAAAATGGCATTGCATGTGACATGTTTTTGAGATCTTTTCCTTCGTTCTCTTCTAATTTTTTGCCTCTTCCTTTCGTTTGCCTCTGACCAGGAAATCAATAAGGCTAAAGAACAAAAATCCCTCATTGTACTTTTACTTTGTCCTGTAACAGAATACCAATTAGCTTGTTAATATGTCCTCTATATTTTATGTTTGTTTGGGGCACCTACATACCCCTTTGAGGGCTTAATCCTAACCAACTTTCCAGCACTGCAGTAATTGCAATGCAGCTCCAGGTGAGGGAACAAACATTTCCTTACCTTGATGAGGCCTCCATGACTGCCCCCAACTTCAGGAAGCAGCACATACCCAATGGCACAGTGCTGGAAAGTTTTTTAGGATTGTGCCCTCAGACATTAAAAATAGAATCAGTGCTGTGACCTCTGCCTTCTAACCCGCAGTTACTACAGGTCTTAGCATTATGCAAGCTGCCATACAGAGAAGATGTGCCCCTTATGCAAATCTCTATTTACAAGGAAAGACAAATATCTGGCAATTTAGAAAAGAAAAATGAAACAATGCAAGTTCACTCTAGTTTCTGAACCCTAAATGATATTAGTTTGTTGAACTAGCCCTAGATTTAATGTATCTCTGAAGGAGCAAGCTGAACCTGGAGTTAGGCCAGCAAAGTTGGCTGGCACAAGGGCCACCGTAAAGTATGTTTGGATCACTCTCGGGCTGCAGTCCTAACCTGAGTTAGGCCGGCGTAAGCTAAGCCAGAAACGTTTGGCCAGCACAAGGGATACCATAAAGTAAGTTTGGACCACTCTCTGAGCCAGTGAGGACAACACACAAGACGTGAGCCATCCTCCCTGACTCCGAGAGTAGTCCAAACATGCTTTATGGTGGCCCTTGTGCTGGCCAAACTTTGCTGACTTAGCTTATGCCGGCCGAACTCCAGTTTAGGATTGCGCTTTTGGAATCAGAGAGGCCAGCACACAGAAGTGCGCCATCTTCCCTGATTCTGAGAGTGGTCCAAATGCGCTTTACGGTGGTCCTTGTGCCAGCCAAACTTTGCCAGCCTAACTCCAGGTTAGGATTGCGCTCTGAGTCTGGTAAGCCACAGAGGTAGTAGGGAGGATTTTCATATTCATATCCCTTTCAGTTCCAGTTTTTTTTTCTAGAATGGCAAAGTCTGACACCCCCTAGGTCTTTTGGGCTCACCGTGTCAAAAAAGCCTCACTCTGCTGGCATGTCACTTCCCACCCCCAACAAAAGAGAAACAATTATTTACATATTCATTTATTTATAAAAATACAGTCCAATCATGTGTGGGGCTATGCATTATATAAAGAAACATCAAATCATTACAAAAAATCAGATCATTACAAAAAATCCTTTGTTGTTGTTGGGTGTTGTGAAATGCTGGTGTGTCACCCAAAATGCTATAGTGTGTCACCTTTGATATGCATGTCATAGGTTTGCCATCATTGCCCTAGGCCAGTGATGGCAAACCTATGACACGCATGTCAAAGGTGACACACCACAACATTTGGGGGTGACACACCAGCAATCACCAATACCTGACAAAAACTGAGTTTGTTTTATTCATTTTTCACATTTGTAATTATTTGATGTTTCTTTATATAACACATAACATCACGCATGATTGGACTGTATTTTTTGTTTAAATAAGTGAATATAAATAATTATTTCTTTTTTGTCTGGGAGGGGGGTTGACACACCAGCAGAGTCAAGTTAAGCATTTTCCTAAGTTTCGACACACCAAGCCCAAAAGGTTCGCCATCACTGCCCTAGGCAAAAGTCTCCACTGTTAATGGATGGAATTTTTTCCAGTTTTCTTAATTAATGACTGTTACATTACATGCAAATTTGGATCTAGCCTGTGAACGAGAGAGTTTTTCAGTGAGCTTTGCAAGGATATTGCTGAAGGCAGATGAGATTTGAAAAGGAGATGGGCACCTACTTAAAATAAGATGGTTCTTAATTACTGCCACCTAGTGGGAGCTTAGGTTGTATGTTGCTAGAGAACGTGCACGGGAGTTGAAGGGTTATAATGAGCGTAAAATAGCATCCCTGGGATACCATTTGCTGTCTCCTAGGAGGCAATCATATCCACCAATTCTCAGGCAATCTGGGGGTCAGCTCAGTCTGAATGAACGTATTGAAAAAAGTTATCTATTGCAACCCAGAATCGGCAAGAACAAAGTCTGCTGCCCTGCCAGCTGGTGTGAATGTGGGGTAATCTACCTGATATTTAGAACCGAAAATAGTACTGCAGACAACCTGGCAAGCAATTTTGCCAAGAGCCACAGATCTCTCCTCATCCAGTGATTTCTGGGGAAATATGTCTGAGTGCTATCAATGGCACCTGCACAATGACAGCTCCTGGAGTGCAGACCCACCTTCCCACCTTCTGAGTTGAATCTGATGGTGCGGATGATGTAGGGTGCTGCTGAGGTCCCCAGAACATGCGCGATGCAAAACAAAATCTGTCTAGTCCCTTTCAACCGGCCATGCTGGGAGAATTGATGAGAAGTGATAAGCATTCATATAGCTAATAGACTGTTATTGAAAATGGGTAACAAAAGTGCCTTGCCACCAGAACTACCACTGATGAATGTAACTGTGCAGTGATTCAGGACCCAATCCTATCCAACTTTCCAGTACTAAATCAGTTGCAATGCGGTATTGAGGAGAGGAAACAAAACATTCCCTTGCCTTGAGAAGGCCTCCGTGAGTATCCCCCTGCTGCAGGATGCAGTGCACACCCTGTTGGCATGGCAACATGGAAATTTGGATAGGACTGGGCCCTCAGGTACTCCTCTTGGTAATATGTTCAATCCTAAGTCCCTGTTCAAAAAACCTCTGTGCATGTAGACACAGTTTACTCTTACTTGCCAAGGGCTATTCACAATGGGCTTGAATAGTGCTCATCTGAAAATATCATGAGGTGAAGAAGAGCTGGTGTTAATGGAACACTTAAAAAGAATTACGACCAGCTTCTTGCAGGCAGCATGATTCTTACTTGCTTTATAGACTGTAACAAGATGAATGGATTCTGTTAAACTGCTGCTCACCTTTGCTTGGCTTAATTGTTCCCCTTTCTAATCCGTCCTTTCACTCAGTGGGATCGTCGTAACCCATTTGCTTAAGAATACGTTCTATGGAAATCAATAAATTGGGCTTGGACTTGCTTACAAAAAAATCCAATTAAGATCATGCTGTAAGGAGAGAGTGAGAGAGTGAGAGTGAGAGTGCATACCGTATATGCATGCGTGTAAGTGAATGTGTATATGGGAGAGAGATTATTGCATTACATTCATGGTGTGGGTTTTCCCCAGCATTGACAATAAGACAGCTGTAGATGCATTTCCTTCTTGCTCCATTTTTCAGCATGTGACTCTGCCTAATTCCCTGAATTGTCTAATTGCGTTGTATTGGCAGGATCATAACTCACTAATTTTACTGCCCATGACAGTGATTAAACCCAGGATCATCCTTCCTCTTTTTGTAGCCCCATTCATTATAGACTATTTACCACAACCATGCATTATTCACGAACCCATTTTCGGCGCAGATTAATGTAAAAACCCTGCAGAGTGAATAACATCTGATCCAATAATTAAGAACCATATGATAAATTGTTTTATATGGGAAGATGCTCACAAAAGAAGAAAATTCATGTTGCAGCAACATTTTGTTTGAAGGCCAATAAATGCTCCAACATTCCTGTGGCAGGGAAACATATATTTCCTGCTAGACCTCAGTCCTTTCCTGCTAGAGCTTTGAAGTGGGACCTGGACAGGGGATGTTGCCATATGTTAGTCACTTTTCTGGACAAATCTGGGCAAGCACATCATCCCATTTATCAAAGCATCCCTTTGAGTTCAGATCTACCTTGGTTCCGAAGCTTCCTTCACTTGACTCAATGAAGGCAACAGATCTATAGTTGTGCCTTGGTATCCACTGGGGTTTGGTTCTGGGACTCCCTGCTGATACCAAAAACTGTGTTAAATAAAAGCAGTTAAAGCAAGGCATGAATCAGGCAGGCAATTAGAACTGCTCTTTTCAACTCACTCTGAGAAAAGTGGCCCCCTCCCTTTGCCCTCTCTCGCTGAAGAATAGAATGTGAAAGTGATTAATCTCTTTTGCATTCCATTCTTCAGTGAGAGAAGGTCTCAGTGAGCTGAAAATAGCAGTTCTAATAGTCTGACTCCCCGACTGACTGTAGAAAAGCTGTTTTTAGAACAGGGATGTGTTTTTCCCCCTTCTCCAGAGATCAGCAGGGTCCTTCTTATATTCAGTGGCCATCAGTGTTGAGTCAAATCAGTGTATAACAAAATCAGTGTATAAACATGTTGGATCTGTATCTACACATGCCCACAATTTAGTCTGACTTCATAAGAGAACCCACATAGACAGTAATTTGTATGCATCTCAGCATACAAAATGCTAACCATTGGGTTGTAGATATGCAATATAGGCTCATCTATATTTTACTGTTTTCAAACATTGCCACCTGTCCTGAGCCACAACAGGTAGTCATATTACAGAAAAGTAAGTCGTATTAATAAAAAGAAGTTGATGTTAACAATTAACGAAGCAAATTTGTCTTGTAACATTCTAGCTGTAAGAAAGATACCTTGTCATCTTTTGCTCTGCTAGAGTGCTCCATTGATTTGGAGGAAAAGACGGGATCTCGGTCATTTCAATAAATGAATACTATAATATTATGAGCACCAAGGGATAATGTCCTCCCAAATTCCTAAACTTTAGAGTGAAATTGTTTTCAGCCTTTAGCATAAGTTTGGCAATCATGATGTCATTGGCACTTAAAATTTAGCTTACAAACATCCTGTCTTCAGTTCTATATTTAGCTGTTTCCAGACACTGTGGGATTCTGCAGGCAGATGTAATTAAAATATGCAAGTGCCAGATGTAAGTGTCTGCCTCTGGACAGACCCAACCCATTTGTTGGCTCAACCTCAGTCCTTTCTGTAGGACACACAGAACTGGGACAAACAATGGCCATTTTCCAGTTCTTCTTTTGTGTGATATGAATTTCAAGTAGGGACATTCAGCAAGCCTTGACAGATTTTGTATGGTCAGCATGTTGATTTAAGGGAATATTTAAAGCACCACAGAAAGGTAGAGCAAGGAACTGCTCTCCATCACGTACTGTATATCTTCAAGGAACTGTAACAATCAAAATGAAAAAATTGGGAGAAAGGGAGGTAACAAGATCTGAATAAATGTTTAACAGCCCGATCCTACCTAAATCCCCCCTGCAGCAATGCAGTGGTACCTTCCGCTGTATCCTGCAGGGAATTTTTGGCTGCTGGAGGTCTCCTTGGGCTAAGGGGAGATTTGTCCTCTTGCCTCGGAGTAAGTCCCAGCAATCACAAGTCAACTCTGACCTGTGCCAGCAGTATCGCCCTCCCTGTTTAACCCCCTCCCTGCCCAAGTGGTGTTTCTAGAGGGGGGCAAAATGCTAAGTTTTGCAGGGCCTGAGCTCCTGTGTAATCCCCTTCACCATTAGGGCCACTCATTGCTCAGAGAACGAAGCCTCCAAGCCAGGTTTCCGAGTCAGAAAAGTCTCTGGAGGTTAGAGGGAGGGGCGGCACTACACAGGAGTTCAGTCTCCTGCACAACATAGTGTTTTGCCCTCTTGTAGGAATGTAGGAATGGCACTGGCCTGGCCTCCCGCAAAAGGAATGGCACTCCCACAAAATTAAGTACAGTATTGCAAGAAGAGAGATTCCTTTCCCCAGAGGAAAAGCATAATATGATATGATTCATAATATAATATGAGATGAGATGGTCAGGACATGAAATATAATTTTATATGTTCTGCATGTCATTTTTCGTTTAATTAATACATTATTTTGCTGTACAGCTTACGCTTTTGGAAAAACAGGGCACTGATGTTTCAATAAAGAAACAAACATGACTAAACCAGCTGACAAAGACTGTAGAAATCCACAAGGAAAATGAAGCAACTCAGAGGAAGAGGCTGAGCTAGGAGGATCAGCTTCTGAAATGGGGACTATGTGACCAGGTTGCATAATAAAGTGATAAAAGTCCTGAAATGGGTCTCAAGCAGTACTGTGCTGTGGTCCGCACATCCATTCGCTTATCTGCAAAACTGCCAAGCTATTCCCAGCTTAGTCATTGGATGTGATGTCTGTTTCATCTCACAATCCTCAACTCTGAGTTGCTGTAATCAGCAGCACAATAAAATATAGGAGTAAGCTGAATTTTTTGTTGTTGTCATGGTTTGGGTTTTTTGCCTATTACAATCAGAAGCAAAAAATACTGGCCACCTCATCAATAAATCATACTTTGAAAAGTTTATATCATAATGTCCAATGAACTACATTCAGTCTTATTGTAATAGTAAGGGGTCCGTTCAGTTTATAAATGACTTCAATTCTGGGTATCAAGTCAATTTGCAAAAACCCAAACAATTAGATATAAAGATCAAGGAGATGCAGTAGGGGAGCAATTGCACAAATCCATGGGGTTCCAATGAAAGGTTTTAGCAGATATCTACTTTGAAATATTGAACGTTGGGGAAGAAAAACCCAATCTCCACTATTCGAAAGATTACACTCCTGCTCTGAAAATACGTAGCTTGAAGCAAGTGGATCGAATACACTCTGCAGCGACATCACCAACTGCTTTTGCGTGTGCCCCGCAGTATGTATGTTCTTTGCGCTCATGAGCTGCTTGGAAAATGGTCAAATGTCTTTGTGGAAATACAGTTTTCTGGATCGTAGCCCAGTTCTTTTATTTGCTCAGAAAAATAGTCATATTTGTAACTATTAGAATGATCTAATGCAGTGGTTCTCCAACCTTTTAGCACCGGGACCAATTTTTTAGAATGACAGTCTGTCTGGGACCCACCAGAAGTGATGTCACAGCTGGAGGTTATGTCACTGTGATGCCAGAGCCTGCTGCTTTCCTGAGAATGCAGCAATAAGTTGGGTTATTTCTCAGCCATTTTCCAATAGCAAAGTGAATGGGAAAGGAAAAAAAAATACTTGACACAAGCAGAACAACCACACAGGAAAGGTCCAACATCCCATCTTCCCATATTTTCAATATGGCTGCCCTAGGTGTTTCATGATCCCCTGAAATTGGCTCGCAACCAGCAGTGTCTTGCTGCCGGAATGCTGGGCAGGAGGAATGGGTGAGCGGCAGCCCGCCCGTTGCGTACCACTCCATCTTCCCCGTCGCCCGCGAAACGCGGGCGAAATGGAGCGGTACGCAACGGGCGGGCTGCCGCTCACCCGTTCCTCCCGCCCAGCGTTCCGGCAGCATGACGCCGCTGCTCGCAATCCACTGGTGCCCACAGTTTTGGAACCAATGATAGCGTTTTTACTCATTTCTAAATTTGAAACAAAAATATATTGGGATTGAACTCATTTCATCAATGCATGAGGGCTGTGAGTCACAAAAAAGTAAGCTAAAATAAATGTGATAGTTTTAAGGGAGAAATACAATTTTTTTCACAAGCCTCCTTGCTGCTTTTCCTGCAACAGACCAACTCAACCACCCCCTCTGGAAAAGGTACATTTCAGGCAGTGCTCATCCGACATCTAAACTAGGTGTTATAAATACCTAATTTTCAATAATTACCTGATTTTCAGCCAGTGGAACTAGAACCACTAGAAGTACTTTGACAATTGGTCCAGTGGTGTCAGACTACCGGTTCGCTGGGCGGAGTTTCCACGGTGATCGGCAGCGTGCTCGCTGCGTCCCATTGCATTATGCTGCAGTGGGCGGGCTTTCGCCATTACGCAATGGAACGCAGCGAGCACGCTGCCGATCACCGTGGAAACCCACCCAGCGACCGCAAAAACTCCGCCCAGCGAACCGGTAGGCGAACACCACTGAATTGGTCCCTCTGTCATAGTGAGCTAGGGTGCAATCCCAACCTGGAGTTAGGCCAGCACAGTTAGGCCAGCAAGGTTTGACAGGCGCAAGGGACACTGTTTGGACTACCCTTGGAGTCAGAGAGGCCAGCACATAGACATGAGCCATCCTTCCTGACTCTGAGAGTGGTTCAAATGTGCTTTATAGTGTCCCTTGTGCCGGCCAAACTTTGCTAGCCTAACTGTGCCAGCCTAAATCCAGGTTAGGATTGCGCCCTGAGGCTTGTGGGATTTTCTGCTGTGTTGTTTGTATGAGGCTTGTAGGGTGAGAGTGGGCAGTTTCTGGCTGGTTGTGGTGTTTGAGGTGAACCACTGATACCCACTTTTTTCTTTTAAAATTAAGGATGAACAATTACAGATGACATTATCTTATTTATTAATTAAAATATGTATATACTGCTTTTCCCAGAGCTTAAAGTGGTGTGCAATATAACACTAAAATGATTTAAAACATAAAACTGCCATCAAGTAAGAACAAGAACAGTGCTGGAGCAAAATTTTCCTTGCTTGCCAAGTTGGATGCAAATACATTATTGTAGAAAGCATAAGGGAAAGCGGTCCACTGCCTGGCACAAAATCTAAGGAATAAAATACATACTGGTTTTTTAATTTCCCCCTTGACTGAATCGCACATGAATTACATATCCTTGTTTGTAAATATGTTTGTAAATATGTACCGTTTAGTTCATTTCAATTGAGTAATAAGAAGGAAGCCACGGCCATCCAGTTAGCCTGACATGCAGAATTTGAATATGTTTGTACAATTGAATTGTACTGCATGGGCAGCCCAATTCGATACTTGGCAGCTCCCGGAGAAGCAGCAGTGCCAAATGTCTCTTTGGGGTGAGGGAGCGTTTCCTCCCTTACCCCAAGTAATGTTGATGTGGTGCCAATGGATCTCTTCAGCTCTGTGCCCGTGTTCGAGCAGGAGCAGAATCAAGGAGGCCTATGTCGGGCTGCCTGGCACACATGGGGTGTGTGTGTTTAGGATTCTGCAGCAGAGGTTGCCATTGTCTCCACTCCCTTGTGGGCCTGATCCTCCCCTCCCTCTGTCCTTGTCCCACGCACTCCCCACCTCTCGCCACCTGACGGGCCTTACTGCTGGCTGGAGTTCCTGGAGCACCAGACAGCTGTGCCACCCACATTGGAGCACAGGACCAACTGGCACAACCCCAGCCCCAGCACTTCCTACCCCCCAGGTACCATAAACATGTTTTACTTTACGGCACCTGGGGCCGGCACTAAGCAGCAGCGCCAGCAATATGAACCTGTAGGACTAGGTTCTGAGTCTGCTTGAAAACAAAAAGCTGTTTTCACCTGTATCCCACATTCAATTTACTTTAGCGGAGAGCTAAGCTCCATTCAGTATAGCTGAGCAATCACATGAACAGATGGGATGATGCCAATAAGATTCTCAATGTTTCTTCTCAAATTTTATGTGACAGCGCGTCAATTAGACAGTCTCATTTCTGACTATTAGAACTGCTATTTTTCAGCGACTCTGAGAAAAGTGACCCCCCTCCCTTTACCCTGGATCGCTGAAGAATGGAACGTGAAAGTGCTTAATCACGTCCGCATTCCATTCTTCAGCAAGCCAAGCTAAAGCGAAGGGGTCACTTGTCTCAGAGCGAGCTGAAAATACCAGTTCTAATAGGGAAGACTGTCAGAGAAGACTGAATTGCCTCACTGCCTTGGAAAGCATTTTTTATAACTTGGATTGTAAAGGGATGCAGTTTTTTCCCTTTCTCTAGGCATCGGCACGGTCATTTATTTGCAGGATTTTCAGGATCTTATCTGGTAGCCATCAGTGTTGAGTCAAACTGTGGATGAGAAGGATAGTCCTGTACTTACATTGGAACAAGTAAATCAGTGAACAGAGCACACTAACAAGGCTTATTGGGAATGAAGCCCCATCCCTGTGACCCAGCTCCTCCTTGAGAGGGCGTCTGCTTGAGTAGAGTTCTGAATTGCATCCTTCCTCCATTTAAAGACAAATGCACCCCTTCCTCCATCCCAGTGAAGAGTGAGCATCTTGCTAATTAGCTTTTAAAATGGAGGCATGTGTCCGAAAGAGCAATGGGACCTGGCAGTTTCCTTTTCCTTTGAAGCAGAAGTGCTAATTGACTTATGGAAAGTGAGGGTTTTCCTATATGTTTTGCTGTACTACTAGATAGCTGGCCCAATCTCATACTTACCGGCTGTCTGCAGAATGCCTCTTCCACTGGCTCCGACTGCCAGAAAGCTGTTAGCACCAGTCCGAACCGTGGTGCTCCGACAGTGGAAGCCGGAACCTTCCCAACTGCATTGTAGGTTTTCCTACTGCCTGCCGGAGCAGGTAAATCAGCGAGACAGGCTGGTTGTGGCAGGAGAGTGGAACAGGTCAGGAAAGGGGCAGACTGTGCAGGGAGAAGGACAGGAGATGGGCAGATCAGGTTTGGGAAGGGAGCAGGTTTGGAAGAAGCAGCCACCGAATCCTAACCCCCTTCTCAGCCCCAGTTCCACAGCATGGGTCCATGCAGACCTGGGCCAGCTATTTAACTAGTTCAAGTCCAAGTAGGCCAAGAAGCCTTGCCCCTTTAAGGTTGTTCCCTTACCCAAAGGAAACCTCCTGGACTGCCTCCCTCCCCACTGCAGGATTCAGTGGTAGCCATTTTGGCACCGCTGCATCGGGGGGACACAGTAGGTTTGGGCTCTGTTTTGCAATTTTGTG
Organism: Lerista edwardsae; assembly: GCA_029204185.1. Classification (NCBI taxonomy): domain Eukaryota; kingdom Metazoa; phylum Chordata; class Lepidosauria; order Squamata; family Scincidae; genus Lerista; species Lerista edwardsae. Next base: position 9,243,334 of record JAJKFI010000050.1, read on the forward strand.
TCCTGGATAGAATACTTTTTTTAAAAAAAAATTAGATGTGGGTGTGAAGTTCCTAAAGGGGAAACATTTTATACTTCTCTGCCCGGTTCTCAAACAAATGTCAATTCCGTCACCTGAATATACTGATCTTCCCAATGTGAACCAAGGCTAGCTGAAAATGTGACACAATGATGCCCATCAAATGTTCTTTGAACCTGCGATGCTTCATCTGAAAATCTGTAATTCTGGAAAGCCAAGTACAGAGAAAGAAGTCACAAAGAAAAAAAAGAAGCAATGTTTGAAACAATCACTGCATTCGTAATTTCTTGTTTTGACAATCGTGTTGTTCCTGATGAAGATTTTAATTGTCAGTGAGCCACCAAAGGGAATTGATTGAATGCAATGGAACAACCCTGAAACAAATCTTATTTGCATGTTTAAATTATGTCAAGAATTAAAGTGGTCATGCCAGCCAATAATCTTTTTTTTTTTTGAGCCACATGCAATCTGGTTACTGTGCACAACGGTTACTAGGGTGTGAGCAAAAAATGCAAAGTTTTGTTCTGCATGCTTTCCTTCCTTCCTTCCTTCCTTCCTTCCTTCCTTCCTTCCTTCCTTCCTT
>JAJKFI010000050.1:9243944-9346698 GCA_029204185.1 Lerista edwardsae
CTTCCTTCCTTCCTTCCTTCCTTCCTTCCTTCCTTCCTTCCTTCCTTAAAAACAAAATTACATTTTTTTCAGAATTCTCGCTGGCAAAAGATCTGTCCCAGACCATAACAAGGTTGACACACTAGGTGAATAAATTTTCCGCTCCACTCTGTCTTCAAAACCTAAGATCAAGCCTTCCACAAAATACACAAAATGTCAGGGTTTCATTTGCTGCACACCAGAGTCCTCTCTTCATTATGACAATGGCCTTCTCTTCAGTCAATTGGTACAAACAAAGCAGCTGTACATAACACAATACACACACACACACACACACACACACACACACAGAGAGAGAGAGAGAGAGAGAGAGAGAGAGAGAGAGAGAGAGAGAGAGAGAGAGAGGCAGGCTGTAATCCTATGCATATTTTCCTAGGTAGTCAGCACAATTCTACACATGTCTTCTGAGTCCAAGCAAGTATCATAGAGTCCCACATAAGCACGCTTCTAGTTCTAGTTACAAAGAAGTTAATATTCCTCTCATATCCCTGCATGCTCATCCACTCCTTATGTCTAGAGACATAGGAAGGCAAATGCAACACTGTCTCTCTATCTGGAGACATATGAGACAATGCAACAGCTTCTCTTAGACCACCTGCTTGCCCTACGTTCCTTTAGTCACTTGCTTCTGGTGCTGGTTCAAAAGGAAAATTATAATCCCACAACAGGCCCCAACCTCCCCCGCTGCCGCCCCCCCCCCCCGCCAACCTGCTTTCACCGGCTCAAGCAACTCGAGCCACCACTACAACCTCCACCGGACGTCTGTCAGGCAACTGACATTCATAAGGCTGATGATCACAGCCTGTATGATACCCACTGGCTGGCTGTTCAGGACCTCATGCTGCCTCCTGTTCCCAGGCAGCTGACAGACGCAAGGGCATTTGACCTGCAGATGATCATATGAGAAGATACCGGGGGCGGAGGGAGGGTGGCCTGCTATTTAAAAGCTATTACTTTTTGTTTTTCAGTAAATCAAATTACAGTAAGTGAAAGAATGTTGGCCTGCTGGCCTGCTCTGTATCCAGTGCAGCTTGGGACCAGTTGGAGCCTCCACAGGGCAAGGGCACATTCACCCCCTTACCCTGGGGTGGGCGCCAGCTACCCCAATGGGCTCCTCAGATCTGTGCCGGCTATTTAGCAGGTGCAGAGCCAAGGATGCCATGCAACCCAAATTGGGGCCACATGGCCAAGGGGCAGGAGTTAGGATGTGGGCCACATCCCAATTCCATCCCCCTCACCGGGCCAGCATGCTTCCTGGCATGCCCACCCCTTGCCCAGAGGAAGGGGTGGAGCCAGGAGCCAGCATTTAGGCCAGATCAGCGATGGGATCTAAAAAATGAACAAGGGGAACGCTGGGCGGGACTTACGCAGGGCATCCGCGTGATTGGCTGCCCGTCCGTAGTGTTCCGCAGCTGTCCTTGCCTCAGGGGGGGCTGCCCCCGGTTAGCGCACCCCCCGCTGCTCGCCCAGGCACCTGGCGCGACCCTTACCTGTCCCCCACGGCGAGCAGGAGCCCCCCCCCGAGGCCAGGGCAGCCACGGAACGCTACGGACGGGCTGCCACTCAAACGGAAGTCCCACCTACGTCCCGTCCAGCGATCCTCTTGTTCATTTGTAGATCCCATCGATGGGCCAGATCCTAACCCTGGCCTGGTTAGCCTGCATGGGCCACTCAGATTTGCACCCCATAAGGTGGCTGGGTCTTTACCCAGGGTAGGGGGATTGGGGCTGGATATGGCACAGGCCAGTCAGCCTGCCTATTCTAGCCCCGGTTAGGATTGTTCTGTACAAGATGTTTCAGCACGACTGGGAGGTATTTTCACTGGTGCGCGGCACCAATACCATTTTGCCAATTATTTTGTTGATATTTCTTTTTCTCCTCTTCCACAAGAAGCTTGGGCTGAGTCACCTTACCCCATTCTCTCATTGATGTTAGCACCTTACCCAAGTTCAAGCTCAATGAGGTTCATAGGTAAGCAGGGACTCCTCAAACACTCTTGTGCTTCCACCCTCCCACCATACTTGTGAAGATCAAATGAATCCCGTGCCAAGAACTGTAGAACTCAGATGCAGAATCAAGGAAGCTGAGAAACAACTAAGTACTGCAGAGGTGGAGGAGAACTCTGAAGAGGCACAAGGAAGTCTGGAACGGAGCCAGGGACAGGCACCCGACTGAGTGGTACAGCGGCCACTTAGGTGCATGTGTCTAACCACTCACTGGGTGTCTTTTTCTTTTCAATCCTCAGGAAGAGGCAGCCAGAATTCTCGCCCACCAGCCAGTGTCCGTCGGCACATGTGCAGCTTTGAAAAATCCCAAACTGCAGTGAATGTGTAAGAGAAGCTGCATGACAGTGGTCTTTTTTTTAACCCATTGCTTTCTCTTTCTCATGACTTTCTCATGTCTGATAATGGGACCAATGTGGTGCATGCCATTAAAGATGGAAATGTTGCTTGTGTGTCCCATTTTTCACACTGCCTTGAATCTTGCTTGTCCATTGATTCTTCAGAGGACACTGTGGAGTAATTTTTGGGGGAAAAAAAGTTTTTTTTTCTGTTTTTCATGGTTGTCACTTCAATATCTACTGTCAGGATTGCAAAAAGAAAAGAAAAGAAACCCAAAATATATACTTTTTTTGTTAATTTTATCTGTTCCCCATCTAGTCAACCCCTCCCCCCATTCATGGTTTTGCATGGAGTTGAAATGATCCTGTCTACATTCAAGGACCCTTTTCCATTTTCTCTAGTTGATGCTACATTTTTGCCATGCCCCGTTCCTGACATCCCTGGGTGGTGACCTCCAGCTCCACTCTAGGGAGGATTTCACCAAGCACACCGGTTTGATGGAATGCATGAAATGCCATGTTTCATGTCGGTGACCATTTACCAGATCTAGGTGACCATAGGAATTATTGGAGGAAAAAGAACCTCAGTGAGACGAAATATTGAATTATTCCTTTTTGAAAGAGTATCAAAAATCCTGCTCAGTATCCCCCCCTTACCAAATTAAGGATGCAATCCTAACCTGGAGTTAGGCCTGCACAAGTCACTTCTGCCAGCCCAAGAGTGTTGCAAATGTGTCATAAAGCACGTTTGCACCATTCTTGGGGCCTGTGCCCCAGCCTCTGAGGGTGTTGTAACTGAGAGTAACTGACTCTGAGAGTGTTGTAAATGTGCTTTATGGTGCATCTGCAACACTCCTGGGCTGGCATAAGTCACTTGTGATAGCCTAACTCCAGGTTAGGATTGCATCCTAAAACAGGTTTACAGTGTAACAGGTGCTAGAAGTCACCTGTTGAATTTGATGAAATCTATTTAATAAGTTATGCTAGCAAAATACTAGTTGTGGTATAAATATATGTTTTCTAACTTTGTCTTTGTGACAAAAAAAAGTAGGATGACAGACTATTATTAAAGATATAGTTCAAATCAAATTGATACAGGCAGTAAGCACTATCACTAGAAACTGAAAATTTGCTAAGGGAAAGGATAGCAAGAAGAAAAGGATACAGACAAAAGTAGAGAGGGTGAAGATATCACTGCTGAAAAGGACTATGTATAGAGACCAATATAAGAAACAGAAGTGGTGAAACAAGCAATTAGACATGATGAAGATTCTTCACCAGCTGTCATTTCAGCATGTTTAAGAGAGTTGCTGCTGGATCGTACTGGAATGAAGCATATCCTGGAATATTTATTGGCAATTTCAAGAGTTTGGGCATATTGTATAATAAAACTTCCAGCTTAGTGACTGAGGGCGCAATCCTAACCAGTGGTGTTATCCTACCGGTACGCTGGGCGGGACATCCGGGTGATCGGCAGCCCGCCTGTCACGTACCGCAGCGTTACGCCGTTTGCGTAACGTACGCAAGCGGCGTAATTGGTTACGCAAACGGCGTAACACTGCGGTACGCGACGGGCGGGCTGCCGATCACCCGGACGTCCCACCCAGCGTACCGGTAGGATAACACCACTGATCCTAACCAATTTTCCAGCACCAGGGTAAGGGCAATGCAAGGGAAGGGCAAGGGAAGGAGGCCTCAGTGACTACTACTCAACTGCAGGATGCAGCACATTCCCCATTGGCACAGCTATATCCGTGCTGGAAAGTTGGTTAGGATTGCATCCTGAAACACCATTTAAGATAACGACATAGGTGCTACTATAACCCAAAGCATTGCCAATTAAAGTGTGCAGGACCTGTGCATTTCATATACAGGCAATGACTTAGAACTGTTCCTTAAGATGATCTTCCTGCCATTGCCTCTTCTGGTTTCCTATCTCAAAGCATGGGCTTGTTGCACACAATTCAGTTCATCAAAGCAAGCTTAATAAAATGGGATGATCATATAGGTGTGTGAATTCTCTATCTCTTGTCCAGTAGGCTTCTCTGTTTTCTTGTATGTATTGTCTCAGATGTCTTAATTGGTACAGCCTTTCAATCATTGTTTGGCAAGGCAGTATTTTGTCTCTCATTCTGTGCATCTATAGAATAATAGAACCGAGTTGGACACATAACCTATAGAGCATCTTTATTCAGTTTCCTCCATGTTCAACTTGCTAACCAAATCCTTATTCAGATCCAAACATGGAGCCTGGTTCATTCTCATGGGCACAGAAGTTCCTAATACTATAAATGATAAATCCTGCCAACAATAAGGCAGGTTTTCCTCAAACTCTCTCGGCTAAACAAACCTGGTTGAGCACCCACTCTTGTCTCAAGACTCAAGTCATGTCCAATATCTAATCCAATGTCTCCCTTGATGCAAGTCCTGGCCATCCATCGAAGATTAACCTAAGAATAAAAACAGATTTCAGAAAAACTGCTCCTTGCTAACAGTTTAATTTGAAAAACCAAATGGGTGATGGAATAAATTGAGATTATAAGTAATGCTGTTCAATAAGCATTAACACAGGTGGCAGGAACAAGAGCAAAAAATCTTTTAAAGGTGTTATTGCTGTTTGTAAAAGGAACACCATATTAGCATATATGAGAGTCCACCAATGAGTTACAGCACCCTCCATCGTAGGTCTGAACTCCAGCCAAACTGAAAAGCACTCTTAGCCCAGTCCTGTGGTCCCTGGCCCCCGTAGGAGCAGTGGTACCAAAATGGCTACCAAAACAGCCGTAGGAGGCACCTCGGGAGAAGGGGGCATTCGTCCTTATCCCCCATGTAAGGGCACAGGTCCAGCAATGGGTCTCCTCAAGTCTGCACAGACCAACACAAAGGATAGGCCACCTCCTGTCCCTCCATTCCTCCCCAGTCCAGTTCCACCCCCATGCCCTCCCCTGCCCCGAAAGAGCTCACCACCAGTGGCGGTGAGACTTACCACCTACTGGCTCCACGCTGGGTCCTCCTGGTGCTGGGGTGGAATGAAAGTTCTTACTGCCAGCCCTAGGAGTACTTTACTACACTTTTGCAACACCGGCACCAGCAGTAAGTACTTACTGCTGGTGCTGAGCCACAGAGGATCGGGCCCGCAGTCTCAGTTGTGTCTCTGGCCCCGTAGCTGCCTTGGGGCCAGGTTCGCAGACAGCGCCCCCCCCAAGCCATCCCCCCAACCCAGTGGTGTCATCTACTCTCTCGCAAGCCGGAACGCTGGGCGGGACTTGAGTGATTGACAGCCCGTCGACTCACTTCCGCTTTCTTCGCGCGCCCCACTCGGCTTTCCCTCGCCTCGGAGGGGGCACCTGCTCGCCCAGGCACCCGGCACGCCCCCCACCCATCCCCCCTGGCGAGCAGGCGCTCCCTCCGAGGCGAGGGAAAGCCGCGTGGGGCGCGCGAAGAAACCGGAAGTGAGTCGACGGGCTGTCAATCACTCAAGTCCCGCCCAGCGTTCCGGCTTGCGAGAGAGTAGATGACACCACTGCCCCAACCTACCTGAGCATAATGGAGCTTTGTGTGACACTCCTCTGCTGTCCAAAAGCATTGTGATGCCTTCAGACAGCATTTACTGTCTTGTTTAGGTTCCCCGGAGGGCTGAACGATGGGGGCGGAGGCAGTGGCGGCACTCTTAAAAGGCCTGGCAGTGGCAGCGCCAACAACATCCCCCCCCCCAGACAACAGCAGGACTGCTACTGCTCAGTCTTTGAAAAGTTCATGCCTCCAGCTATTTTTCTCGGAGCAAAAGCTTGCCTCTTCTCCACATTAGTCTGACTGATTACCAGAGTCACTGATCTCCTTAGCAGCAATAGGTTTACAGAGCTAATCAGTCTGCCACACTCCTACATTTTCCAGTAAAATAAAACACCAATGTGTGACTTTTTTCTAGAAGCCCTGAGCATCTACATCTGTAATCACTCCCCCCACCCTGGAATTGTCACATGCTTCAGTTAGAGTGACATGATGCCTCAAAATTTTCTGGGTGTGTATGTGTGTGCGCACGTATGCACGTGTCACACTTTGCTGTGCTTTAATTTGGTGTGGTGGTGATTCTCATTGTTTACATTGCCTCTGTGTCTGGTGACCACTGTCCTCTGAGGATCCCATATTATAAGCCTATCCTCTTTCAAAAAGACTTGGGTTGTCCCAGGGCAACTGGGGATGAATATGATTTACCGCCCATCCTCTTCCTTAAGACAAAATACGTATTCTGCATTCACAGCTCTCAGTTATGCAGTGTTTTGCCTTTTAATACATTTCTAAATTCCAGTGATGACTTGGATTTGGACAGTCAAATGTGTAAAATGTTGAAATGATACTAAGGGTATTCCAGAGAGGACTCCTTCATGTTTCTCTAGGGGGACTGGGCATAGATGAACAACAGCTGGTCTGGTTTGTAGAATTTTAGCTTTCACATATTTTTGAACCAATGGGATTTTCCAAACAGGTGAATAAAAACACCTGTGAATAAAAACTCAATAAAAAACACTCAAGGTTTTGACAATGGCAACAACAATGTCAAAAATTGGCACTAACAGCAGAAAAGAGAGCATATAAAGCAGGGCAGCTTTATATGTATATACTTGTAATATGTACAATTTATATCTATATCTATAATTAAGAGCGCAATCCTAACCAGCATAGTTAGGCCAGCAAAGTTTGGCCAGCTCAAGGGACAACGTAAAGTATGTTTGGACCACTCTTGGAGTCAGAGAGGCCAGCACAGAGACATGCGCCATCCTCCCTGACTCCAAGAGTGGTCCAAAAGCGCTGTACGGTGTCCCTTATGCCGGCCAAACTTTGTTGGCCTAACTGTGCTGGCCTAAATCCAGGTTAGGATTGCACCATCACAGAGCAGTGATGCTCCCCACGCCGTTGGAGTCTAGATTCGGAGGGCCCTCTATGTGGGGGGCGAGAAAGGGTGCAAAACAAAACATCCGCCATGCCCCGCTGGAACGCCTGGAACGATTGGCTGAGCTGATTGGTAATTTGGTAATTTCGTGTGTAAAAAATTGAGATAAATAACTACCCGGGCAACGCTGGGTACCAAAACGCTAGTGTGTATATATAATTGCCAATAATAGATACAAATTAAAATAAGTGCAATAAGTGGAATACAAAGGTCTTTGTCATGGAATGTCTGCGGCAAAGGCAGTTCCAGTTTTACTACATCCAAACCAATGTATAGATATATTGTTACTTCAAGTGATGTAAGCCAGATGCACACTACACATGTTGCAGACTTCAGTTCTGGCACTAAGGGCTGGGTGCCCTAAGGCTATATTTATTTAAGGTTGTATATATTTATGCAACCCTGCTTTCTCATCACATGATAGTTGAGTCATTGGAAGTCTCCTCGCCATCTTTATTCTCCCCTTGACAGTCTTGTCAGAGGGCACAGGCTGTAACCATCAGTGGAAAGAACATTTGTGATGAGCTTCTCTCTATATGAATCGGTTGTCAAAAGTTACATTTGAATACACTTCAAGACTGCTGGAGTGAGTCTCATTGAAATCAATGGGACTTAAGTCCAAGTGAATATGCTTAGTATTGGGCTGTGAGTAAGGATTTGAATAAATTAACCTAGCTTGTTTTTGCGAACTCTTATTCTTTTCACTCTCCTAGTAGTCATAATTTGGTTGAATCCTTTTTTTAATGCCATAAAGAAACAATAAGAACTCCCTGTGGTAAATGCAATTGTGCGAGGATAGAATGAGTCATGACAACCCATATCAGATTCAGGGCACAATCCTAAACTGAGTTAGGCCAACATAAACTAAGCCAGCAAAGTTTGGCCAGCACAAGGGCTACCACAAAGTATGTTTGGACCACTCTCTGAGTCAGAGAGGCCAGCACACAGATGTGAGCCATCCTCCCTGACTCCGAGAGTAGTCCAAACATGCTTTATGGTGGCCTTTATGCTGGCCAAACTTTGCTGGCTTAGTTTATGCCGGCCTAACTCCAGTTAGGATTGCACTCTCAATAGCATTCATAAAAAAAGAGTGGGAATCACTTTTTTGCTATGGGTTCACATTGCAGCAAGCCAGATTCATTTTGAGCACCTTGGGAGCAATTTTTGATATCTAAGGACTTAGATAAAAGTAGTCTATAATAATGAAATCTCTTGCCTTGGAACTTTATTCAAAACATTGCATGAACATCAGTCAGACAGGTTAGGTCATCCGTTTTGTGCCATTGTAACTCGAGTGAGCCAGATGTAAGTTGGAGCATTAATAATATGAGTAGATTGAACACTTCCTTGCTAACAGTTTAATTTTAAAAACCAAAAAGGTGATGGAATAAATTGAAATTTTAGGTTATGAAAGAGCCTGACAGGTATGATAGAGAAAAGGCATAATAAAGCCAAAGATGGCACTTAGAAATGTGAAGTGGATGACACTTGGGAATATGTTCTGAAATGCTATACTGATGAGAAACTGACAGTATCTTCTGTTGATATTGTAAAACTTGAGTCTAAAGGTTATGGGTTACATCTGCCAAAACTATCAAAAAGGTGAAGTCAATATTGATTTTGGAGACAAAATGGAGAACTTTGATGGACAACAAAATAATTACAATGATCCAAAGGATTCCTAATATTTTCAGTTCTTCACCTTCTCTTATGACTTTCGTTACATGGCACTATTTTGCTTCAGTTACATGGCATAATTATGTGTTAAGGGGATGCTTTGCTGTCACCAACACCTGCAACTCCATATTAGAAGACCCTAATGGGATCAGGTCAGGGATTGTCCAGCATTCTATTTCCCAGAGTGGCCAACCACATGTACCTGGGAAGAAGAGAAGTGGAACTTGTAGAGCACATAGATGTCTCCCACTGAAACTTCCCATTAACTGATATCCAGAGGCAAACTCTCTAAACCTGACCATAACATGACTCACATGACTCACAGCCTGACCCTCATGACTCACAGCCATTGATAGAGTTGCTTTCCTTTTTTTAAAGTCATCTATTATATCTCGTGGGTATCACCACACCTTGTGACAGCAAACTCCAAAAAATAATGGTGCACTATATGAGGAACCACTTCCTTTTGTTTGTCCTGATACTCCTACCAACCTGTTTCATTGCATAAGCCAATGTTCTAGCACTATGAGAGATGGAGAAAAACTTCTCAGTAACCACTTTGTCTATACCATTTATTTTACAAGCCTCTATCATGTTCCTTCATAGGCTGTAATCCTACACACACGTACTTCACAGTAAGCCCCACTGAACACAATGGAACCTAATTCCAAGTTAATTGTGTATAGCAGAGGTTACCAAACTTGGGTATCACGATAACCCAGCTAGGGAAGCCCTGCCTCTGCCCCCCTTAAGGGGCAGGGCATTGGTGAAGGCAGCAATGCGATTGCCACAATTGCAACACTGCTGGGGACAAAAGGGTTTTTTTAACTTACCTGTGGCAGTGCTGCCCCTCCAGAGAATCCGGGGACTCATCTGCAGGGCTCCCCAAACTGCTGTAAATAGTGAGCAATTGCCACTTCCAGTTTCACAATTGCTACTTCCAATTTCACTTTCAGTTGCACAACAAAAACAAAAATTGGCCCGGTTTGTTTGTTTGTGTTTTTACTATTTGCAGCAGTTTGGAGTGCAGGGAGCCTGGCAGGTAGGTCATCAGGCTCTCCATACCCTCTGGAGGGACGGCGCTGCCAAAGGTAAGTTAAAAAAAACCTTTTTCTCTCCAGCAGTGGCACGATCAGGGTGATCACATTCCTGCCTTCACCCCTCGCCTGCAGGCTCTTACAGCAGTTTCCGAATCCCCAGAGAGTTTGGAAACCGCTGGTATATAGGCTTGCAACGTTTGTTGACCTCCCCTCCCCAGTGCTATCTTGTGCAGGTCTACTCAGATGTACCAAGAAAGTGTTATACAATTGCCGTCTAAACTATTCCATTCTCCTGTTGTAGCATGCAGTAAGTGAGATGTAATGCAATGACAGTGCACTCCAGATTTCCCTGGAGGATTGTACTTCATTGACTGGTGGGCCAGTTTAAAGCCTGATTGCATAGCTTTATTATGTGTTTTGCCTTGCAAACATTGATGTATTATGTCCAGAGCATGAGTGGAGACTAGAAAGCTGCCATGAAAGGGAGACTAGATAGCTGCCAAGTAGCAAGGCAGGTCAGAGTCACAGTACATTGGACAGCTCCAAGGAGCAGAGTTGCTCTTAAAAAGATCAGAGGTAGAGAGTATTTCCCGACTATGCTTCCTGGACTCTGCCTCCCTGCCCAGGGAGTGAAAATCTTAAAAGTGCAACCTTCTGACATGGAGTCTTGCACCACATCCTCCTGATCACACCTTACTTATTACCAGCATTAGTGTGCAGGTATTTGAGTGTGATGTTCCTGTAACAGGGGAAGCCAGTTTTTCAAGGGGGGTGTTGCAGAATTGGGCTCTGAAGGCAATGCCAAAGGCTTCTAATCTGGGGAATTTTCTGACACTGTCTGAGGGCACAATCCTAACCTGGATTTAGGCTGGCACAGTTAGCCCAGCACAGTTTGGCCAGCATAAAGGCCACCGTAAAGCGCGTTTGGAGCACTCTCAGAGTCAGGGAGGATGGCGGACATCTGTGTACTGGCCTCCCTGACTGCAAGATTGTTCCAAACATACTTTACAGTATCCCTTGTGCCGGCCAAACTTTGCTGGCCTAACTGTGCCGGCCTAATTTGGGGTTAGGATTGCACTCTGAGCCTGGGATTGCTAGACCTGTCTCCTCACATTTGAACTCCGAGTTGCTTCTCAGCACAGGGATAATGACACTGGGAGAAAAAGTGGTGACAGAAATACTGTGTTCCGTGGCAGCCATGCATTTTCTGTAACGTGTAGTTCTGCTCATATAATCTGAAACCTAGAGAGAATCATTTGCAGTCATAAGCAACAGTCGTCCATTTCTGAGAGCATTTGAGTTTCTCATCATAGCATTTCCTTGTGGTTGATGCTGAGAGGGCTCAGTGTCCTGGAACACATCCAAAAGGCTCGGTGGGACTACTTTGTTGTTGTTGCTGCCTCTGTGTGCCTAATGCCAATGCCAATAACCCCATCTTTATTTTGTCCATAGTTCTAATGGCAAGTCTGTGTCATGGTCTGAACCAGGTGGAAGGCAAGTTCCCAAGGGCCAACATATGTGGCACAGACTTTCAGTGCATGTGAAGAGCAAGGAGCCAGGATGCAATCAGACAGCAGTGATCAAGCCCCTAACTAAAAGCTATCCAGGCCAAGGCAAGAGCCTGACTTTTTCAGACATCAGCAGTAAGACTCTGTACAATGTGGTGGAGGAAGAAGAGAGTGAGCCTGTGCGCTTCAGCCAGCTGAGCAGTCCGTCCACAGTTGTGCATCGGCGAGTGACAGTGACGCCTCCACTGCAGGCATCAGCAGAGGAAACCCACCTGTTCATGTCTGAACAGAGCCCCCAAGCCCTACCACCACCATCCCAGAAATCCATTATGGAGCAATTGCAAGGCGTGGTCAACAAATTTGCCACTGGCATCCCTGACTTCAACTCTATGATCCCTGCGCCTGGTGCAGGGAATGGAGTGAGACCCATCTATCACCCGCCACTGATGCAGCAGCAGGTGGTGCCACTCCAGATGGGCACATTCAGCAAAGAGCCCGTTTCAGCCCCAACGGAGGACGAGGCGGAGGAGGAGGAAGAGGAGGAGGAAAACGAAAAGTTCAAGCTCATCCAGGAATATGTGTATGAGAGGCCAGGGAACCTAGAGGAGGACGAAGACGAGGAAGAGGAGCAGGCAACCAGCAAACTGACTCTGGAAGACTCGCCAGCGCTGACGCCGCCATCTCCTTTTCGAGATTCAGTGGCTTCAGGCAGTTCGGTGCCCAGCTCCCCTGTATCTGAATCGGTGCTCTGCACACCTTCCAACGCAACCTATGCCTCTGTTGTCCTGAGGGACTATAAGCAAAGCTCATCCACCCTATAGAGCAGAGGCTGCTATGCTGAAAGTACGCAGACAATGTCTCCTTGATCAGCTTGGATTTGCTGGGGAGAAACAGCACAAGCCATGAGCGGGCAAGAGAAGGAGAACAAATGTGATGTGGGGTATATGGTGGGGCAAACATTTGTATCCTGCACTAAATCTATTAGAGGGCTCCAATTCTTTTCCTGTTGTGGGTTTTTTTTAAGGGAAAATATTGTATTGTATTCAAAGTATTGTATTCTGAGAAGAAACTAGGAATTTTGACAAAGCACAAATCCCATATACAACTTCTATAGCAAAAATTAAATTAGAAAGAGAATAAGTACACCATGTTCACACACACACACACACACACACACACACACACACACACACACACACCCTCTCACACACTCTCTTGGCAACACTTGAATATGACTCTGAGTAACACAACCACAGAGAAGACATCAGCACATCTCATGGCTGTGCCTCTTCATAGAATACAGCAGACTCTAATGCAAAAACATATGCTTATGGAAAGAAGGAAGCCTTCTCTGTGCTTTGTAGACCTAGATGTATCTTATGTTGTGCTTTCTTAAGGGGGATCTGGAAATAACAAGTTGTCATCTGAAGTTTGGTTTGGAGAAGCAGCAATAGCTTGGAGCGTATCGCTTATAAGAAATGTTCAGAATATCCGAAGCAGATTTTTACCCCCTTGTGCTGCTTTTAAAAGGGCCCAAATACACATAGTGAAAAGGGCTGCTGATATGAACCAAGGCAGAAATCCCTGTAGTCCCGAAAACGTAGATTTGCCCTTTCATAGAAGATTGCAAGCCAGGTGGCTATACTGTTAACACTAAATTTCCTGTAGCAAAACAATATTTACCAAGTCAACTTTCATAATCTGATGCATTTACCATGTGATAACATCATTTGTTTGTGTTACTTATGGGAACAATTACGTATAAAACAATTATATATTTTGAGCAACAAGTACTACTTTAAAAGAAAAAGCAATTCTTAACCATGGCTCATTAGTTTCATGGTAGATGCAAGGGAGTGAGTGTATGTTTCTGTACTTCTTGTGTGTGTGTGTGTGTGTGTGTGTGTGTGTGTAACTGTATAGAATGTGCAATGTGTAACATCTAATAACTGCCACTGGGTGATTGTCCTACAAATATATTATCAATATTTTTGTTTCAATCATGTTTTCTATTGCATTGTTTGAAAATATACTATAGATCTTGGAGGGTTTGTATGCTATGCTAAAACATTTTTAATACGCTCAGCTGTCCCTTATAATAGGGCGCTTGATTTTGCTGATATTTTTGCCATGTGGAATTATGCTGTTGATAATTGTCCCAATAATTTGTTATTTTGTGTATTTTAAACAAATGTGGTTAATAAAGAACTCATCTCTTTTAGAAATTTTGCACATGCTAGTATTCCATGTAAGGAAAACATGGAAAATGTACTATTTTCCTCAGAACAGAATTCCTTCAGTGCTTATGTGTTTCCCAGCACTTGGTTCTGTCCACCATCATTTTTCCACCCTTCATGATCCTTGTTGTCTTCCTTAGAGTGCAATCCTAACCTGGAGTTAGGCCGGCACAGTTAAGCCAGCAAAATTTGGCTGGCACAAAGACCACCATAAAGCATGTTGAATGACTCTCAGGGTCAGGGGGGATGGCGCATGTCTGCGTGCTGGCCTCTCTGATTCCAAGCGTGGTCCAAGCATACTTTACAGTGTCCCTTGTGCCAGCCAAACTTTGCTGGCCTATGCTGGCCTAACTCCAGGTTAGGATAGCACTCTCAATTTCTGTCTTCCAGACTTTTTCCCAGTAATGGAAACAATTATAATATTGAATTTAATATTGAATTCAATAGACCTTTAGCCATTTATTTCTATAGATTTTAAATGAAAAGAGAGCAAAAATGAAATTGAAATCCAAACTTGTGATATAAAAACATAGTCCAAAAACTGGTAACATAAGTTTAGCTTCATTTTAAACTGTGTTGTTTTCATTCATTTATTCATACTATGGATCTATGATACATCCTGTTCTTATTGACTCAGGATAAATAACAGGACAAGTTTCTTCCACCCTCTCTTTCTGAAACAGCCCCGTTAAGGGGCTGATACCAGTAGCCTGTCCCCCTAGGAGAAATCTATTGCCAACAAGGCTTCCCCAGCCCTAATATCACTAGATATTGTATCTTGGTGATGATATACAGTATTTGCCAAGCACAACAGCATTGCTGGCAGCGGTATCCTTCTGCTCCTGGCTCCTCTGTAGCCAGGAAGGAGAAAGAAGCATCAGCTAGAGGGGACTAATGGCACTGACCTATGGTGCCTCTCCATTGGCAGAGCAACCACTCCACTGGCGCAGGCTGTTGCAAACATGCTATCAAGCTCGTTGTGGCAGCATGCTAGTTAGTTGCGCTTGTGGGAAGGTCTTCACCATCCCGTGGGCACCAGCGCAGGGAGCAACACGTGCTGGACATGGTAAGTTTAACGCCAGGCCCCACATGGATGGGAGAAGGGCAGGGAGGCAGTGACAGGGTGGGAGAAGGGTGGTGATGGGCGGGCTGGGCTGATGGGGTCTGGGAATGAGGCAGGACCAGCGGCAGTGGCGCATGCAGTATCCTTTCCCAGGGTGCGCATGTGCAGACAGTGGTGCCCTGTGGTGGAAGCAGGGCTTGGTGGCTTATATCCGTACCTTTCAGGGGTCTGAAATGGCTCTCTGTGGTTGGACAATGACTGTTCAGCCTTCTGCCATTGCTGCAATCCTACAAAGCAAGTGAGGTTTGGGTGAGTGGTCAGCATTCAGTGATGTCATTCAGGGGGAACGGACCAGAACGGGCGTTCTGGATCCTAACGGGCTCCGTGGCGGGTTCCGGGTTCCCAACAAGTGCCAATCAAAAGTGAGTTCCTGTTCCTAAACCATTTGAATGACACCACTGTCAGCATTCCCAGTGGGTGCTACCTGTTCCAGTTCTCTGCCATGGGGGGAGCACCGTGCTTCTGGCAGGAACCCCTTGGCCAATGCTGGGGGAATCTGTTCTGCCATTGGGCTCCAGCCTTGCAGTGCCATTGAGCACTACAGCACGGGAATACCTCCCCCCCCCTTTGCGAACCTGTGTCGGGTGTATCGTCCTTTCCCTGTTGGGGTGGTGAGGTTGCCATTCCGGTTGAGTATTTGCATGGGGAGACCTGCTGAGGCAAAATACCGTCAATGAGGAGATAAGAGTTGACACCCAGTCTTGCAATATATGTTGTGATGCTTGTGCCTAGTGCCCCGCTATGTGCCCCAAGTGCCCTTTTGCCATGGTTCCTGTCACCAAAGTTACTCTTTGAGAGATGTAAGCAGTATAACCCTGGGCCACATGCCCTATGAACAGCTCAGCCTTATTCGGAAGCTTATACTCTGGGGTAGGTTTGCTATGATTGGCTGCCAAATGTCCTCTGTATCCTCTGCTCCAGCATAGTGGAGTAGACAATTTGGGGTGGGTGGGTTAGAGGTGGTGTACTTTTCTCCTATTCATTGCTTCCCCAGTGGTTCCTCCGGGGTTATTCCTAATAACCCAGGTCTGTCACTGGTATAGCATTTTCCTAGAGTCGGGGTCATGTCTGTCATATGAAGGGGGGTGGTAGGATTTGGCATCTGCACATCCATCTGTACTCTCCTCCCTATTTTCACCATTCCACTGGCAGGGTTGTACCTGCATCTGGTCCGTGTACCATTTATGATAGCCGCTGTGCTGGCACTTGCGATGCTGCTCCCAGCTTCTGCACTAGCAGGAATGTCATTGAACCAGCATGCCAGGTGTTGGGCCCAGGGCCAGCCTTAAGCCAATGTGACCAATGTTGTCACATTGGGCCCCGCACTTGGGGGGGGGGGGGTCCCACACAAGCACAGCAAGCGTATCGCCTGCTGTTGCTGCTGCGATCCCTGCGAACTGTAAGTCGGTAAGGCAAGCAGAGCATCTTTACCTTGGGCCATCCCAACCACCCCTGCCCGTAAACTGTCTAAAAGGCCTCCTGGAAGAAGTTGGTGGTGATGTCATCATGTCACCACCAACTATTTCCAGGTGCCACATGAGGCACCACAAGTGCTTTTTGTGGTGAAGCCCCATGGGAAGGGTATGGGGCCCCACAGGAATGCCCCACATGGGGCCCTGCCACTCCTAGAGCCGGCCCTGCTCTTGAGGGTAGGGGTTGGGCCTTAAGTCACTTCCACCCCGATGTAAGTCCAGTATTTGGACTGTCATTGACATTCGATCTGAAAGAAGAGCAGTGAGAACAGGAAAAGAAACCTCTGGAATTGAAATATAATTCAAATCATTTTGAAAATTATTGTTTAGAGGAGAGGAAAGCGTCTTCAAAAAGGTCAAAAACCCATGATTGTTAGACTTTGCTTAATTGCTTGAGCTGAAGTCTTTGGAAGTGTTTCTTAACAACCTCTCAAAGGGAATTTTTAAATAAATGGATCAGTAAAGTGATACTTGGCAAGTTCCAGTCTGTAAACCTGTCAAGGGAATGAAGTAGCCAACATGCGGCAAACCTCTCTTAATGAGGTATTTAACTTTTTTTTTTAAGCAAAAAAAGTCATGCTGGCAAGTGATCCATGTTATTATTACGTCATCATCTTCTGGAGCACAGCCCAGAGATTTCGAGAGCCCAGCTACTTCCACAAATGAGATGTTAAGAAAAGCTCTCTCTGGAAAGCTGGCAGACTCGTACTACCAGCAGTTGGTCTAATAAAAAGGATTGCCTCCAACAGCATCACGGATCGTGCTCATTTTCCAGGTGGCTTTGCTATGTCACTCCATTTGTTTTGGTACTTAGAAAGTTCATTCATTTCACCACTATTCATAAGAATTGCATTTGTTTTGTTTGGATATGATACATTCATTTCTTCACCTTCATTTTCAGGGAAAGAGGCTAACTTTATAGAAGGAATGGCTGGTCCATTATTTTCCTTTTGATAAATCATTTTTAAAGTAAGGAAGGAACATCACAGCTTCTTTCTTTGACTGCCCCCTAGTGGCATCTATCTTCATTCCCCCCCCCCAATTGCCCTGGACATTGTGTTGATACAGACTATTGTAGGAAGAAACATGTCAGAACGCCAGATGCAGGGGAGTGGAAGCAAAATCTGGTTAACTTGTGTGCACCCTGAGGCATCTGGTGGGCAACTGTGAGAATGCAATCACACTTGCCTGGGAGTAAGCCTCATTGACTATAATGGGGTTTACTTTTGAGTATACACACGTAGGATAGGGCTCTTAGATGCAGGAAGCTGGACTAATGATCCAACAAGGCCTGATCCAACAAGGCTTTTCTTGTGTCCTATGTCCACTGCTACAAAACATGGTGGTCCACTTGACAGTGGCGATGTTTTCCCCCACAATGCCCTGCACTAGCCCAACATCCAGGACATTGTAGGGAGAAAAGATGGCAGCGGTGGGGAAGCTATTGTTGTTCTTATGATTAATCCATGTCCTGGTCCAGGTCCATATTTGGGATGCCCTGGGTTGATCACAGACAAGCTGTCCATTTTGGGACTTATTCTGGGAGGATTCTAAAAAGGGATGGACAGCAATGCATTTGTGGCTATCTGCTGAAAAGGATCATAAGCAAAAAGCTCTGCATAGAGAACATTCTGCATACCTAATCTCATTCTCAAGAATTCCTGGCATTCTATTTCACCTACCAAATGGAGTTGCTCTGAAAGACCTGAGGAATCTGAGAGCACATTGTCTTAAATTCGGAAAACCAAACTAGTATCTATTATGTTGTTTTTTCAAGTCAGATTCTGTTGAAACAAATTGTGGCAACAATACATATGATCAACATATAGAACAGCAGTTCCCAACTTTTTCTGCTCCAAGACCCCCTTTATAGATATGACCACCTGTCAGGACCCCCTAAGACCTAGGGCTGGAAGTGATGCCATTAAGCAGGAAGTGAAGTCATTGTTTTCCATAAATCACACTTTTTGAAAGTCAAAAGAACTCTACATATTTTTTAGAATCTTCTGATTGATTTGTCTAAGTGAGTTTTGAGTTCAGTGGTTGATTCAGCATTGAGAACAACATTGTCTCTATGCCACGGCTAATCAAGGTGGTAAAGCCAAATTTTAAATAGTCTTCATAGTATTTACGTTCCTCTTCCCCTTGTGCTGAGACTCACCTAGGAATGCATATGGAAAGAGTGCTCGGAAAGAGACTTGGGAAAGACTTTATCACACGCATATGCCCACATCAGGATGTGCCCATAACAAGGCTAATTTCCCTCACAGCCACAAGCATTGAGGAAGTGGCAGTTTAATGGGGAAGCCTCTTACCTAGCCAAAATGAAGCTTCCAAGATGATGGTGCCCAGCTTTTTAAAATGGTTGCCCAAGCAATTCATGGCCCCCTGAAAAATTTGTTCACATCCCCCTTGGTGGTCCCGATCCCCAGGTTGGGAACTATTGGTATGAATATATGGAATGTATTACACAAATAGTCCTACCTTCAGGTGCTTTCAAGACTTTGATATCTTAAAAGAGATAAATGGAAACAGTTTAAGTACATCCATGTACTGGCAGGTAATGTGAGCTCCATCTGCAGAAGAGCCCACATAGCCTGACAAAAGCAATAAGGCACCCAAATCAGATCTAGTTTGTTTGCAGAGCACACAAATCTAAGGCAGTCCAACTTTTTTCTCTGCTTAAGCTTTTGAACTTTGTCCGCAGGCAATTGCAGTCTGACATGAAATCACAGAAAATGTATTAAGTCTCAGACAAACATCAGACAACTAGTCGAATGTCTTAGCGTAAGCCATAATGAAACCAAGAAAGAGAAAGTTTTAATTTCTTTTATTAAGAAGCACCTGAGAATGATGTGTGAAAGCATCTTGTCAAGTTATGATCATTTTTAGGTCTACTAGAAATAATTTTGAAGGAGGTGGCTGGCTCACGAATGCTCACAAAAGGGTAACTACCTCGTGCAGCTCTTCGACTTGTACTGAAAAAGACAATATCTGCAACAGCGCAATCAAATGGGCATTGTTACTGACAATCCTAGGCCACCCACGCTGTGTACATCTAATGCACAACTGACCCATGCTCATACAATTACAACAATAAGGGAGTTCATTCTGTAATCTATGGGCCTTCTTGGATTAAAACAGACACAAATTTTATGAACAGAGTTCTTGTCCCTGTAACCCTTACATGACAGGCAGATATTCAATAGCTTTATTAAAATAACCACACAAAATAGTTACAGGGGTTTCTAGATTTGTACTAGTAGCTCAAAAGCAAAAACAAGACACATTGACTAGGAAATGCTGCTTGTCTAAACCAGGGAGCTAGGGGAGGAAGGGCATTCAGTGTGAGCTGTGGACAATTACCCCCCTGCCAGTCCGCTGCCTGAGGCCAGTGCCTCAGTCTGCCTCATGGCTTGGCCGGCCTTGAAACTGATGTGCCAGACAGTTAGACATGAGTATTGGTTTGCCCTCCCTCCAGGCCTATGGACTGGCCTGATAATCTGCATATCTTTGCAAGCATCTTCTTCTTGGTCTTGGTCTTGCACATAGATTGGGAGAAAGCTGCAGAAGAGGTTAGCCTCTGGGGCATCTTTTTCGGGATTTCTTATGAGTAGGGGTGTTTGAACATGGTGATTTGAAAGGCAGAAAGTGATGTTATGTGTTTTTATTCTACGTCCTTATTTTTAGTAATTCAAATGTTTTTAAAGTGGGCTAGGTGGGTCTCTTTCCCCTCCCAAGCCTCCTGAGCTCTCCCACCACCACCACACCCAAAAGCAGACAGCACAGACCATTTTGGAGTGGCTGCACGCTAGAGGGCGGAGAGAAGGATCAAATTGGGCTCTGAATTAATACCCAACTTCACTTAATTCTTGGGAAGCATCCTTGTGAGAAACCAGGTTTGGGAAAAGTGTTTCCTGTTAGAGGAACCCACATTCTTTGATTGAAAATTAGAGGTGCAAAACATGGGGAAGAACTCCCCTGTGAAAGTTGGCGTGGGGAATCATACGAGAAGGGCACACCAGGAAGTTTCCTGTCCTCAGAGGGGGAAAGGCTCAAAGCTCCTACCCTGTTTGTGCTACAAAAGCTCCTGGGATTCGTACAGAGTCAGGACACCTGCCAGAGATTGACTGGCAGTGCAGGAAAAAGAGACTAGCATGCCTTCCACTATAACTAAAGCCCTGGATTGCAGCAAGTGTCCTTCTCTTCTTTGCTTTCTTGCCCCTTGTCAGGGGCTTCTTAGCTGAAAGTTTGCAGAGCCTGCCACAGACGAGGAAAGCTGTGCCCAGGTGTGGCCAGGGCCAGTGCTATCATTAGGCCAACTAGGCAGCTGTGCTCTAGGCACAGCTTTATACAGCTCAGGGGGCACAGCTTTATACAGCTTAGGCTTTTTTAACCCATGTGAAAAAATGCAACATACAACTGATATTTTTTAATTTTAATATAAGTTCCACAACATAATAAAACATACAGGCAGGCCCCCATATCCATGGATTCAGCATCCTCAGGTCCAGCTATCCATGGGCCTCCTCATGCCCATTCCATTACCTGAATTTTTGTTTCTTCCTTTGACAAAGCAAAATTGTTGCTGAAATGAAGATCAGCTGACTGAGCAAGCACTCCAGAAGTGCTTCCTGTTAACATTTAGTTCATCCCCTGCAGAAGCGTAACACACCTCCCTGGCATCTGGGGTAGTGACATCAAGACATCATGTCACACGATATCACTTCCAGGTTCTCCCTGGAGGAGGGGTCACTCGCTGCAGCAGCTTTGCACTCCTTCAAGGAGCCTCCACAGGAGAAGGAATGGGGCTGCGCCGCCGCCAGCATCTCCTCTGTAACTAGCAGGGACGTGCAGTCATTAGAGAGGTTCACCAGCCCCAGGCCCTCCAGATGGGACCAGAGCCATGCTCAAGTCCCGCCCAGAGGGTCTTCTGAGGCCCAGGGAGGCTGCGCACAGCTTCCCTGAGTTTCAGAATGCCTTCTAAAGGGTCAAAATTGACACTTCCGGTTTCTTGGGGGGAACCAGAAGCGATGCCTTCTGCCTTTAGAAGGCATTCTGAAGCTTGGGGAAGCCTTGCACAACCTCCCTGGGCCTCAGAAGACCTGACTTTTTTCAAGTGACGGCAGGTGGCAGCAATGCTGATTGTGTCACTTTAAAAAAATTAAGAAAGGGGCCATGTTTGGAGGAATGGCCCCTTTCTTTTAGGATTCTGTGTGTGTTTTTGGAAGCAAACTTGTCCAGCAGCACTGCCAGCTGAGGCACTTCAGAAAAGCAACTCAATGCTCATAGCGCCACATGTCCACTCCGACTAGGAGCAATGGGGAGGAGGTCACTGGGGTGCAGAAACCTCCCTCCCCCAGCGCAGCCATTCAGAGTAGCTGTGTGCAGCCCTGAGTATTTAAACCCAGGATGCTTGGGATTGTGTGCGACCACTCCGAGTGGCAGTGATGGGGGAGGGAGGTTTCTGCCCCCATAGGTCTCCCCCCCTTGCTCCTACTCAGAGTGGACACACACTGCTCTGAGTGTTGGGTGTGGGTTTTTTTTTGAAGCGTTTCAACCGGCAGTGCTCCTAGACAACTTTGCCTTTAAAAAAAAACTAAAAGAAGGGGGCATTGTATACAGTGGCGAATCTAGGGGGGCAAGGGGGCACGAGCCCTGGGCGCCATCTTGGGAGGGGGGCGCCGTAACCATGGTGCACCCCACCCCCAAAATGGCGCCCGCGGCCCGCCCAGGCCCTGCATCGCGTTCTCCTCGCTCCGGCTGGCCTTAAAGAGCCAGCCGGAGCGAGGAGAACGCGCTGCCACCCAGCGTCCCCTCCCGCCTCTTAGAGTGGGGGGACGGGGCGCTGCGCAGTGTTCTCCGCGCTCCGGCTGGCTCTTTAAGGCCAGCCGGAGCACGGAGAACGCGCTGCTGCCCGGCGCCCCCTCCCGCTTCTCAAGGCAGGGGGGCAGGGCGCTGGGCGGTGCCGCATTCTGTTTGCTCCCGCCAGCCCTTTAAGGCCACCGGGAGCAAACAGAACGCAGCCGGGGCGCCGTGTTCTGTTCGCTCCTGCCAGCCCTTAAAGGCCAGTGAGAGCGAACAGAATGCGGCGCCCCAGCCAGAATGCGTTCTGTTCGCTCCTGCCGGCTCTTTAAGGCCAGTGAGAGCGAACAGAATGCGGCGCCCCGGCCGCGTTCTGTTCACTCCCGGTGGCCTTAAAGGGCCGGCAGCAGCGAACAGAACGTGCTCCTTAGAGGGGGCGGGGCGCAACGTCATGACGTGCGTGCCCCTGGGGCGCCTTTTTATTGGGCGCCACGGGCGCCATTTCAAGAAGATCCGCCCCTGATTGTATAGAGCGATCACTCCAAACACAGCCTGTTTATTTTTTGAAAGGGATGGCCATCAGCATTGCTGCCACCTGTAGTCACTTCAAAAAAATGCTCAGAGTGGTGTTTGGCCACCCAGGTGTTCCTGAAGTAACTGCGGCGGAGTGATGACATCACTGCAATTATTTCAGTGTCACTGGACTGGCCAGCCTTGAAACTGATGTGCCAAACAGTTGGCAGCCCAGTCACCCACAGCACATCCCTGGGAACTAGGGCAGAGCCTGAAGGGCAGTCAGATACCTCCCCATGGAAAAAGTGGCCAGGGCAGGTGCCCCTCAGGCCTCTGGTCTCCTTCCTGTAGTTTGCAGGCTTGTTGCCTGCTAGCTGCTCTTTAGTTCACCAAGGATTTCACTTTAAGAAATACAAAAACTAAAGTAATGGAGGGCGCAAAGTGAGTAGGGTGCAGTGGCTGTTACAGGTAGACGGCCCCTTATCTAGAAATCCAAAATCTGGACTATTCTGATTTTGTCCAAGATTTTTTAAGCTTTCTGTAGTGTGAATGCTAGAAGGTCTTGCGCTCATTCCCATGTACAGGCTGTTAAGTTCTGTTCTGTGCTCTGTGGTGTGTACCTGCACAGACATTGCTGGAAAATGTCCAAGAGACACCCGTATGGGTAACAATGAAAAGGGGAAGGGGAAGCATTTCTTATTATATTGATACAATTATTCTGAAATCCAGACAAATCCAGAATCCTCATACCTTCCTTCCCAAGCAATACTTAACCAAGGGATACGTAACCTGTACGGTATGTAAATAATGTCCCCTTTATCCATGGTTTCCATATCTGCGAGGGGGGATGCCTGTACATACTTTTTAACTTCACAATTCCCAGGATTATTCAACATTATTTGTGTGCTATATCATTTTCTTTGTGCAAGATAATCAAAGATGGTTCTATTACTTATGCTTGCTATTTAAAAATTTGCAATTTCAAGTTTTTGCTTTTCATTTTTTGCACAAAACATAGTTTTGAAAATTGGCTATTTTTGTTTGGTGGGGTGCAAGGAATTAACCTGGCATAGGGCACAAAACAACTGGACCCTGCCCTGGATGTATATCTCAATGATACTTGGAGGCTGGACAAGTGACAGATCTCCTCTTCCCTGGAATTTGACGTGGGGATTGGGCATCCCCATAAGCCTTTTAAATGATACTTTCCAATATTAAATTTGACCACGTGGTGGGTCATACTTTTACAGCAAATCTTTAGTTCAGAGTTCTGGGAAGGCATCTCAGACGTCCAGCTGCATCTCCCATTACACGGTAGGTCATAACTTCATGGTGAATCTGCCTTATCCCAACTCCAAGGGGCTGGAAAGGCATCTCAGACATCCAGGGGAATCTTCCATTGGGGCATCAGGTGGTGGAGATGGCTGGCTTCCTGACAGGCTCAGATTTTGTCACCTTCCAAAAGCAAACTGCTGCTCAGAGAGCAGAGTGAGCCCAAGGATGTTTTTGGCAAATGAGACTGGCATCTAGTGGACACAAAGATATGTCAGGCATTAGAACTCCAACTCACTGAAGAGCAGAAATGAAGTAAAGCTGAGGATTGCAGAGGGGGCTTCTTCCCCCAAGGAACCTATAATGTATGCCATGAGCTGTGAAATACGTCTCATCCTTCCAGATATAGGAAATGATGTAGCCAGAGGAGGGACCAGATCATGACAGGCATAATGTTTCTATGATGTCATATCCCCCACACCTACAAGGAAAGCAGTGGGGCTAAGGTTGGGATTGGTATGGGATAGGTATAGTGGCTGTGAGTGTAGAAAAAAGTGGCTGTCACTTACAGCCTCCTCCTCCTCCTCCTCTTCCTCCTCCTCCTCCTCCTTCTTCCTCCTGCAATATATCTTGCAGAACATGTTGCTGTCATTTTTGATGATCAATAATGTTGCAAAGACGAGACCATGTGAACTGATGTGAGAATGCGAAGAAACCAAGCATCTTCCACTTCCGCTGAGGTCTCGGAGAGGCTGCCCATCAGTCCACATCTCCCTTCTTCGCCAGTTTGTGGGGCCATGAGTCTATTGCACAAATGGGAAAAGGATAAGACACTAGGAACAGTGGTGAGGCAGGGTATCTGGTCTTCCTTTGAATTCTTATGGTGCTATTTTCCAATTACAGACTGCCACACGCATCCTACGTCTCTCTAATTTTGAATGGCAGCAATGAGAGCTACCTTTCCCCATTTATTCCCAGTTAAAAGGATGAGATGTGTGTTTTTCCTGTGCTAACACAGAGCGATGAGTATTATTCAGTGACTACACCTGCAAGGCCCTTATCCATTCACTTCAGAGCCAGAGCAGGTTTTGATTGTGCCTGGGGCGAGGCAGTGCTGAAAGATGTCACTGTACACCCCCCCCCGTGCACCTCACCATGCCCCCTGCCTCTGGAATTGCTCCATTTTGGATCATAATGGAGGCAAGGACGGGTAGGAGGGCCCACCTCCATGCCGCTTTCTTCCGCGGCACGCCCAGCTCCCTCACCAGTGCCCATGGCTGGCGCTACACTATAGGTGCGACTCCTCTGATTCACTTATATGTCTGAACAGTTCTGGGGCCAGAATTTGAGGAGTTCTGGCAACCTTCATGGTCCATGGGACTAAAACTAGTTCTTACATTCAGAAGAGAATGCTAGTGGGTTGACAGATCCTGCATGGAGACCCCCAAGTCAGACCAGCACCATCTTTCCACTAAAACTGAGGCTTTTCCCTTACTTGAGAGTGGTAAACCAAGCAGGAGTCCAGAAGATGGTGAAGAGAAACAGAAACATGAGCTGCTGCACCCCTGAACAAAGTCATGGTAGGGCAAGAACATGGTGCTACCTTGCAACTCAAGAGCAAGATCTGCTCTGGCAGTTTCTGGACCGGACCTAGGCTCTCCTTGGGAAAACCCTCTGACATCACAAACAGCTTAGCCCTGATTGGCTCAGGGAACCATTGTGATGAAATACAGCAGACTTCACAATTAGCAGGAACATCTCTCCACAGCTATTACCTCTTTCCTATTTTGAGCATGGTGATGGGGAGGATTACTAAAGGCCCAGACACACATATACCCCATACAAGGAGACTTTTCCCTCCAAGGTTAATGGCTTATAAATGGGTTATATTTGTTCCAGGAAATCCTGAAATGTTTCTCTGGATGCCTTGATGAGAAGACCAGTCAAGACAGACATAGTTCCCTGACAGAAAGCTCATTCATCATTGCTGATTTTGCCCTGTGATGTGCATGAACTCTTTGACACAATGGCATAACCCAGTGGATGAAACAGTGCTCAGAGTATATCCCAGAATTGTTTGCAATATGCAGGAGTTCTATGACAGATCCAAGGGTGTTCTGCTGTATAAAAACATCTTTTTTTCAGATGAATGAAGTATGTCTTCAGTTTTGGTTCAGGGAGGATTTGGTAAATATGTCCAAGCCGATTGAGGGAATGCCTGTCCCATTGTTCCTAACAGAGTGCTGTTTCACTTTCCATACTCATTTCCATATTTGTGTTGCTTGTGAGCAGGTGGTTTGGATGACCCCTTCCCTCCTCCCAATATCACATGGAACAGTGCGCTAGGAGGGGAACAAGCTGCATGAGGCACCCGTCTATCTGATGCAGGGGTTTCCAAATCCTGGCCTGAGGGCCAAATCTAGTTCTCCAGAGGATTTTTTTCCATTCTTCAGCATGTGGTGAGGAAGCTTGACGGTTTCAGCCCATCGCAACCTGCAGATGTGGGATAAATACAGTGCAACCTCGGTATCCCATGGATACTGGGATCACCATTTAAATGCCATTAAGAAAAAAAAGTGCCAAAATTGCATTTCTTACCTTTGTGTGGTCAACAGTGCAGTTCCCCCGTCTCTTGAGGATAAAAATAGCTCAAAATACGCACTTCTGGGTGTCTGCCAGCATGGGTATGTGCCACATTCAGCCACTACAGGTGCGAAATGGAATGGAATGGAATGGAATGATTCCATTACACTGCATTACATTCAGCACCTCTAGTGGCTGAATGCGGTATATATCCACCCCACACATTGTATTCAGTCAAACTCTTCAGCACGTCAGTACTTCATGTATTATTTATTTATTTTCCAGCCCTTGGCACCATGTAGGTTGCAGCCCTCATGCCAAAAAGTTTAGAGACCCCTGATTTAGTACATTCCTTCCTCCATCACAACAGCATAGCACAGGGTTATGCAATGTTCCCCCCTCACACTATTGCTATGAGGCAGGTGAGGCTGAGAAAAGAGTCCCTGGACCAAGGTCACCCAGCTGAGTGAGAATTCAAAACTGGGTCTCCCTGAACTAAGTGCTATAATACTGTGCACTACACCACACTGACTCATTAAATGACAGTTGAAATGTAATCCCCTCAGTACACCCCTGCACTAGAAGAAGATGCACCCATCGGATTTCTGTCACATGGTTTTTAAGAGTACAGGCGTCCTGCCAGAAAAAGGTGACAACCTTGTAAGTTGAGCTTCTTCCAACGCCAAATGCCTAATTAAATTGTCCTCAAACACTGTTTGAGGTGTCCTTAAAATATTGCCTTCACGTTCTCATATATGCTGCTGGAATCCTCACAGGAAAGACATGTTACTCCTGCCAAGAGCAGCTGACAGGGGACAAGACTGTGTGCGGTGAAAACTGAAAAGTTCTGGAAAAGACTTCTTGTCTTCCTTCACATTTACACAAACCTCAGGCTCCTGTCTCAGCTTTTGGCTTTCTGTTGCCTTCAGGAAAAAAAAATCTTTTAACAATTCATGCTGTCAAAAATATATCTGGTGACATTTGTGCTTTCCCAAGAGGGGGGCTCTTGTTGCTAAGGCACTTAACATAAAAAAAGAAAGAAAGCACAGAACTGACACTCTGAAGGCTGTAGTTGGAGGCTAGGTAGACACAACTGATAGTGAGACTGCATGTCTATTAGCGCCCCCTCCCTCCCTTTTATCCTCCTCCCCAGTTCAGCAGGGACATATTGGCAGCAGTCAAAAATCCCAGGGGTATTAAATAAGTAATTCACAATGCAGGAGAAGGGTGAATGAATGTATTTTAATACTGAATACGTTGCCCATCTGTTAAATAAAAACCACAGCTGTTTATTCTCCCCAGTTTTCAAAAGCAGTAGCAAATGACTCCAAAAGTGTGTTCAGTGGCCTATGGAGCTGGGCTCCTTCTTCGTGTGTTAGCAATGAGCTGGTTGGTCAGCCCTGCGTTGTGCAAGAGTCCATTCTTCAGCTAAGGAAGGGGTGGGCCACGCCCACCTGCAGGCTGTGGCTTGCAGGATGTGGAAACGGGCAGCCCACAAACTGTACAATGCTCCTGGAGCTCTCTCACACAGCCAGTAGGCTCTTGCGAGAATTCAGAGGCACCCAGCTTTCACTCTTCACAATAAAAAAACACAAATGGCCTTGCTTTCATGGTTGCGAAAAGACATCAGGTGGTAGGTGTTCCTGATACACTGTGAACAAGTTGTTCCCCTCTGAGCAAATAAATCTACTACTAATACTGTGCTGTTTTTAAAGGATTATCACAACACATTAAAAAAAGCAAACATCTACATTCACCCTGTCCAGTTTCTTATGTCTTATGTCTACATTCACCCTGTCCAGTTTCATCAACCAATGAAACAGATTGGTGGGGGATTTAGGATGGACAAAAGGAAGGGCTTCCTCTCACAACTCATTATTGGTTTGTAGAATTTGTTGCCACATGATGACTACTAGCTTGGCTGGCTTTAAAAGGAGATTGGGCAAACTCATGGAGGACAGGCCTATTGGTAGCTACTAGGTCCTGACCTGGACTGGCCCTGTGCTATGCCCTACCTTCTGGTTAGCACAGTACGTGTCTGAACAGCAGGTGAAGGAAACCAGTGGTGCAAGATGAGTATGCTTTCTCCTCTGCTTTTGGGCTTTCTGGAGGCAGCTGATGGGCCACTGCAGGAAGTAGGATGCTGGACTAGATGATTCTTTGGTCGTTTCCAACCAAAGGACTCTGTATGTCTTTATGTGTTACTGCAGAGGAGAAGGAATAGCTAAATATTAATAACCTAAGGATGAGCAGGTTTGTTTTTCTCCAAAGGGCTGTGAATTTGTACTCTTCAGAAGAACTAGGTGCGGATTGCAAGCTTCTCTTAGCTGCCTGAATGTCAGCACTTGAATGCCGAAAGGAGGCCTGGGGTTAGGCTATCAGTTTATGTCCATTTTTCTAATAACCTCTTGTATTGTTTTGCCACAGTAGGAATTATAGTTTTTGCAGGTGTCCACATATACTTTCAAAAGAAAGGGGTTGTTTTGCATCCTGGGAGGTTTCCATTTTACTATCATTCCCAATTTAAGGTGCAATCCTCACCAACTTTCCAGCACTGACATAACTGTGCCAATTTTCTGCATCCTGCAGTGCAGTAGTAGTCACGGAGGCCTCCTCAAGGTCAGGGTATGTTTCTTCCCTTCCCTTGGAGCTGCATTGCCCTTACATGCTGGAAAATAGGTTAGGATTGCACCCTTAGTGATGTTAAAATATTTTTATTCAAACCAATAAAGGCTGTTACCATGACATATGGGATAGAGATAGCCAGACATCATGTGTGGTGAAAGTGGTGTGAACACACATTCTTTGCCCTGAAAACAAATGCTTCAGGCCTTGGGATAATACTCTTCCGTACAACATGTTGCAAAGGTAGGGAGATTATGCCTTTTATTTCTACCCATCCAGCAGGACTACCCCACCTCCCAAACCAACTGAACCTCCACAAATGAATTCAGCGTTTGAATTATGTCTACATGTGTAATATTCATTATACACTGCTCTGAACAATGTGCTTCATATTCCATATAAAATCCCATAATTAATTGTGCAATCAGAGCCTGTCAGAGTGACCAGTGGAAGACAGAGTGCCTATACCTTTAATTATTGTATAAAAGAGGGAATTTTGGCAGGTGCAGCGGTTTAAATCTTTCTCTGTTGAAGTGCCCGGCTGGAATGCCCTTTTCTATACAGTGGTTCTATACTCTGTCCTCCATTGTATCTGGTCACTTGGAGCCTGTGTGCATTTGAAATTAATTCTGTTCAGACATTATGATCACATGTGGAGTGGCCTTGGATAGGAAGGCCTTCTCTCATTCAACCATACACAGAAGAGATCACAACAGCAGATTACACACAATCCAGACCTTGAAACACAGCAAATGTGTGTTCTAACAGCTTCCACTTTTTAGCTCCGGGACCCACTTTTTAGAGTGACAATTTGTCAGCGACATACCAGAAGGGATGTCATGGCCGGAAGTGCTGTCAATGTGATGCCAGAGCCTGCTGCTTTCCTGAGAATGCAGCACTAAATTATTTCTCAGCCGTTTTCCAATAGCAAAGTGAATCAGAAAGAAGGAAGTGTATTTACAACCTTGACACAAGCAAAGCAACCACACAGCCTTTCCCCTTTCCAGTGTCCCATCTTCCCATATTTTCAATATGGCTGTTCTGCATGCTTTGTGACCCACCAAAAATTGGCTCATGACCCACCTAGTGGGTCCCAACTCACAATTTGAGAAGCACCACTAACTGTAAAAAAAATCTAAGGCTGCAATCCTATGCACACTTCCCTGGGAGTAAGCCAGTGGTGAAATTCAGCCAGTTCTCACCAGTTCTGCAGAACCGGTTGCTAATTTTAGGTTGGGAGAGGGAAGAAAGGCAGTGGATGGCCCTGAAGGCCGCCCTGAAGGACATGGAACCGGTTGTTAATTTATTTGAATCCCACCACTGGAGTAAGCCCAATTTTAAACAATAAGTTTCCTGTTCAGTAGACCTATACAGCAGACCAGTATAGGATTCTGCTGTAATGGTAATTTTACAAACCCCAGAACAGCTTCTCTTTCCCAAGCTGCACCAAAGGGGGAGAAGAAGTCTGAATCTTTGTGGAAATGCTGCAGTGAGGGAGTTTCAAGTTGCAAAAGCCTCCTCAAGGTAAGGCAACATTTGTTCCCTTTCCTTGCTGTCTCGCTGGGTCTACTCGGAGCTGCACCAGTGATTTTGCTGGCACAAATTTGAATGGGCCTAGGACGTTTAATCAAGGCTGGGAAGGGGGATACGATTCAGGTGGCACTGCTGCTGCCCTCTTCCTGGCCTGAATTTGCCCACCTCCCTGCCCCAGTCCTCACCCAATTCTGCTCTTTCCCTTTCCTGATTCTCCCACCAATACCCCACACTGACATACCACCACGGGTCCAGCAGTGGCCACGGTTGCAAAGGTGCAGCTACCCACCTCTTGTGGGCAGCTGCTCACCTCCGGTGGTGAGGCTGCACCCTACAGCACATCACCATTTGGACATTTCTACAGCACATCACCATTTATAACAGCTATAAAGCATGCTAAGTCACCAGAATGTGCGCTCTCACAGCACAGAGCCCCAGCAGGATTGGGCCATCAATCCAGAATCCAGAACAGTCATTCAGATGCCAGAAGATGTTCCAGATTAAGATGGATTTGGACAGCCAGTTCATCACTAAGAATGTCCTCCTCCCTGGTACCATCCAATGTGTATCCATCCATCAGGCAACCACATTTCAAGAAAGCATCCTTAATGTCTCTGCCAGCTGGGGAAAGAATTGCATTCTTAGCAACAATAAATTGTGTTTTGAATGCTGGAAAATCATAATCACACACAACAATGAGAAATGGTTAGGGTTAGGGTTGTGCATTTGTTGTGATTGTCTGGTATATCCCTAATAATTTTTTATTTCCTTCACATGTCTTGAAGGAGGGCCTTATGATTACTGATTACCATGGGAAATGTGATGTAAACTGATAAATTTGGTTTGTTTTTTTAAAAGCACAAAAAAAAACCCCTTCTGTACTTGCCTGTTATCCCATCAGCATTTATGATGTCTTTGGGAGCTATTTAGGAAGGGGAAGTTATTCATCTTGAGATGATTTGATAGTATAAATGATGTTATTTTGTGCTTCTGTTGTCATCACAATTAATCAAGGAAGATACTCTGACACATTCGGTTTCTATCATAGTTTGAAAGCTGAGCAATCAGATCAACTGGGGATAATAACCTAAAATTCAAGACTAGCTTCTTCCACTGGGCTACACAAAATTCCTAGGCAGGCCTCTTTTTAGATATTAAAATGCATAAGAAGATTTTAAAATATGAAAATGGTAAAAAATTAGAACGGAAAGATTTTCAAAGGCATTAGCAGTAAATTTTAACCAAGTCATCATCCCCCAGAACAGTCATTTCTGAAGCACATTCTATTTGCTCACAGAACAAAATGGTAATGATACAGCACTTCTGAAATATCTACCTGCCATGACCTGTTTCAGGCAGAAAATGTTTTAAAAAAAATAATAATCCCAGAATGCATACTTCTGAAACATCCCAAATAGCCAAACTGGTACAAGTATGCCCCGGTATCTGCTGGGGTTCCATTCCAGACCCCACTGTGGATACCTGAAACTGTGGACACTGGGAATTCCTTTTTAAAGCTAGGAGAACATCAGTGGTTTTGCTGCAACAAGGTAAAAAAAAGATTTTTTAAAATGTTCCCCTCCCTATCTTTTCAATAGATGTCCTAGTATCCGTGCCCCAGGGGCAAAAAGAGCAGCACAACAATATTAAAGGGTGGGGTCACCGTCTGAGACCCAAACTGTGAATTCCCACTCTTTTTACGAACACTTCAATTTATTTTTAAATATAACTACAGCACTTATTTTGCTCTGTATGTGGCTTTGCCTGAACGTTTACCTTCTTTCTAACAACAAAACCCCAAACAAAGGAAAGATAATGGAGGGAAACTAATCCCTATGAAAAGGAATCCTGAGAGTTTGGTGGTCCTCTAGACAATGCAATAGTTTTGCCTGAATAACAGACTAGAATCTCAGTGCAATACCAATAAATGAGCAAAGAAGCCTGGGCACAGTTCTGCTTTTGAAGAAGGAGTGCGTGTACTTGAGGTTGTCAAGTCTTGAGCTTATAGTATAGTCTAAACCAGAACAGCATCAAGCGGGGATCCATTCCCAACTCTTTGCTAGCAAGAACTGGTGGAACCCAGAATGGTATTATTCTAAGAGAGCACGGTGTCTTTGCAGAGAAACAAATTTCACATTTCTTTTGGCAAATTGCTGCAAGGGAACATGCCTAAAATATTGATGCAAATCCCATTCAATAATTCATTAACTGGGTCCGTATGAGGATAGTACTTTGGGAGTCAGCTGAGCTCTCCGTCTTTCTCTCCAGTGTTGCCCAATCCCTGAGAGTAATTAAATGCCATCATCGCTTTTTAATTGTATCCTTTAATTTCTTGTCATCAGAGAATGAGTTCAGAGAGAATGAGTTCTTGTCATCAGAGAATGATGCCATATAATGCCATGTTCACACAGTGGAAACAGCAAGATACTTTCAGATAACTTTTCCCCGCATACCTTTCACATCGCATCAAGAAGAGAGGGACGGAATTTATGGTAAGTGAGCTTCCCTGGCCTCAATTTGGAATAGGCTTGCCCAAGATTGAGTAATTGTTGAAATGAGCAAATGTGGGCTTGATGCAGCTCTACAGTCTATCTGGCACTGGGCTCCAGCTTGTCCTGACCACGTCTGCCACTTCTGAGCACTTCTGAGCCCTTCATCTGCCTGGTCTGCCCACTAGCTGCAGCCTAATTCACAACGAAGTGCAAGCATTTTACAGATTTATGTCTCAGTACTGTATCCACATTCCTCTACAAATGGATCCTTTGTTTTGCAGGAAAGACGAGTACCTTGACGGACAACATACCTCCACCCATCTCATCCCAAAGGAATCAATGTGCTAAAAGAAGGCATCTCCTTAAACTTTCTAAAAATCACTGGGAGCTTGACAAATTTGATTATTATAAAGCAAAAAGAAACCCTGAAAGCACAGTGCAAATAAGCATAGTGTTCTTCCATGACACGGTTTAAGATGAAGTTTTGCCCAAGGGCCCAATTACACTAGACACACACTGTGATTTATTTCTAAAGCATGTGATACTTTATGATTACATTGTGTGAGCTGGTCAGGGAGAAAAATCTGTAGCAGAGCAGGTTATCCACATATTAAAATACCATTCTGCATTTTATGAAGGTAATTTCAAGAACATGATGGGCCATATCCAGTCTAGTTTTCCAGCACCAAAGCAGCCATGCCATGCACTGCATCCTGCAGTGGAAGGGAAGTCACGGAAGCCTCTTCAAGATGAGGGAATGTTTGTTCCCTTGCCTTGGGGTTGCATTGTGGCTACATCAGCACTGAAACGTTGGATAGAATTGGACCCAATGTTTCTTAGCACACAATCCTAACCTGGAGTTAGGCCAGCAGAGTTAGGCCAGCACAGTTTGAGACACTGTAGAGTATGTTTGGACCACTCTCGGAGTCAAAGAGGCCAGCATATAGATGTGTGCCCTCCTCCCTGTCTCCGAGCATGGTCCACACGTGCTTTACAGTGGCCTTTGTGCTGGCCAAACTGTGCTGGCCTAACTTCAGGTTAAGATTGCGCTCTTAGTAGATTTGTCCAGTAGAGTTGGGGAAGACATCTGGGTAAGTTTGAAAGAAGCTAAAAAAGCTGGTATGAAGCTAGTGAAATCTCCAGAAGTAGGAAGAGAGTGTAGTTCGCACATTGCAATGAAATTTAAGGTGAATTTAAAGTTATCTGTTTAGGCAAACATCCAAGTTGTTTCAAGCAGTGATGTCATGCAGGGGGTACGCGAGTACCGGTTTCTAGGATTACAGCTGGCCCCGCCCATTTGCCCACCCACTCGTCAATTCCGCCCTCTGCAACGTTTGAATTTCCTGCATGTTTGAGTTGCCTGTATGTTCTCAGAGTCAGGCAGGCAGGCAGCGAGCGGAGCCTTTCCTTTCCTTGCCACTGAAAAATGAGTTGCTCTGGGGTTTTAACATGATGCCAGGCCTCCTTAACATGTTCTGGGGGTGCTGTGGAATATTGTTGCAACTGTTGGGTCAGTTTAAAATCATCTGAGGCCTCAAAAAGGGCTTTTTTCATGTCACTTCCTGCCACGACATCACTTCTGGCTTATGACGTCACTTCCGGTGGGCGGGTCCCGACACATGCCAATCAAAAGTGAGTACCTGTTCTTAAATCATTTAGATGACACCACTGGTTTCAAGTGTTTGAAATTTGAAAGTGTTGGACAGACTAATCCTATGCAGTGCTGGTGCATTGGGGCCACTGGACCCACGCTGTATCCAGAGCTGCAACCTGAGCAGGCGGGAGGATCTAACTCATCTTAAGAGAACTTTTGTTCCCTTGTCCTGTGTGGTGCGCCCCAGCCTGCTCAATGGGGCTACTTGGAGCTGCGCCGGCTGGCATAGAACTAAGAAGCCCTGTGCTTTGCTTTCAGGCTGGGGGCTAGGATGTGGTGGAGGCCTCCTTTGCTGCTCCTGCCCACTCCAAAGCCTGAACTGCTCCCTCCCTGCCCTCCACCACCCTAGAACACCCTATCCGTGCCTCCATTCCACCCTCCTCCCTCTGCTCTGTCACCTGGGGCAGCACTTACCTGCCCCAGCAGCTGCTGGGCAGGATACACTGCCTGTGGGATGGTGCAGGCTTTCCCACCAGTGCTGTGCTAAAAAGTACTTTATGGAACTTCTATGACACCATGTGCTGGAGCTGCAACTGCAGTGCTGCCTGGCAATAGGATTGGGTTCTTAAGACTATGGAAACTTTTACGAGGCATACATGGAGGCTATGTGTCTCAGGGTGCAATCCTAACCTGGAGTTAGGCTGGCATAGTTAGGCCAGCAAAATTTTGCTGGCACAAGGGACACTGTAAAGTATGTTTGGACCACTCTCAGAATCAGAGAGGCCAGCACACAGACATGCACCATCCTCCCTGACTCCAAGAGTGGTCCAAACGTGCTTTACGGTGTCCCTTGTGTCAGCTAAACTGGTCTAACAGTTCCAGCCTAACTCCAGGTTAGGATTGTGCCCTCACACCACAGTTCACCATGTATATATCTCAGAATTTACTGAGGGACAGAAGCTTTTTGAAAAGACAGATGACAACAAATACCAGCTGCAGAACTGAAATGTTTGCTTGGAAACTCCCAGCATAGATCAGCCTTTGGATTCTGTGATTCTATGGGGGTGTGGATGATGGTTTGTTTAGTGCCGATTTTCCTTTACTCCCATTTAATGTCTTATCTCATTTATATCATTCAAAACTCTGAAGAGTCATATTTGTATTTCACAACTTTTTATGCTTCTGGGTAAGAGAATGAAGGGACAACTGGTGAGATCTTACGAATTTATTCCAAGGGTACAGGAATTTGGTCTACAGGGTAGAACATCAAAGGCTTTTAGCTTTAGGAATACAACATATTCTCCTAATTCACATCACCTTCTCTTGTCAAGCAACTGACCGTAATTAAGAATGACATGTTCATTTTCTAAATTGTCCCCAAGAGTATATCCTTGCCAATGCAAAATGAGCTCATCACTCCAAGGAATATGATCTTCCTACGTGTAACTCTTAACATAGAATACTGTGGTTTGGTAGTTGCCTTGTACAAAACAGAAGTCACAAGCAAACTAATAACATCATTTATCATTCTAACTGGTATGATATGTTAATTGAACCCGACAAGTGCAAAAATGTTAAACAGAAAACAGGAAATATATTCCTCCCCCTAGGGTTAGACATGACTGCACTGGATGATAATGAAAAGGAAAATGAAGTGTTGAGCCCAACAGTTCTACCCCAGCTATAGCCAGTAGCAAGGTCCCAGTGAACTTCATCCAGAGCACTTTGTAGTCTTTAAACGTACCTCAAGTTGCTTGAAAACATTTTCCATGTGCTTCCTCTTCTATCTTAACTGTTGAAAAATGAATTCCAAGCTGTGAGTTTAAAAGGAAAATTATTGAAACAGAGTTTGTTTGTTGGTAGATCCTGCAAGCTGTTCCAGAAGAGAAACTGAGCCTTTATAGGAAAGGAGGCTGTAGGCCAACCTGAGGGATTGCCTAGTGGTTAGCAATCAGCACACCCATTTCGACTCTCCTCTTCCTGGGTATAGTTAGTCAGCAGCTGAACAGGTGGATGGGAGATAGATCTGGTAGATCTAGCCACTGCCACCATCTCAAACGAAGGAGACCAGGCAGGCAGACCTTTCCTAGGAAAGCAGAGAACTTGGAGGTTCTTGGTTAAAATAAAATTGTAGCGGTGCCCACAAGCTATCAGATGTGACAACCCTCTGAATTACTCATGAACACAGACTAGGCAGATAACAAAAATATATCTGGTTTATTAAAAAAAAACCCACAAGAAAATGGAATGAAATCAATGGGGATACAGTACAACAAATAGGCTGATGGAAAAATCCTGAACTCGGTTGGATAGACACAAAGAAACAGCTTGATCAGATACAGTAGCTAGGAATGCCAAGAACAGCAATCTGGAGAGAAAAAGTAGGCAAAACTCCATAACTACATTGATGAAGTTTTCAGATTATCTTGCAGTGAAAAGAGCAAAAATAATTCCATAAGGCTTCTAGCTAGAATACAGTCTCTATTGCAAGCTACTTATGTTATCCCAGGAATCCTAGTCCCTGCATTTACTGGAGCCAATGGCAATCCTGGCAAAACACCACCCAAGCATCCCCGCACTTGAATTTAAGAAATCCTGATTTGATGGTGTCATATAGTTACCCGATTAGATAAAAGAAAAGCAACAAGCATCCCCATCTGTTCTGCCAAATTCCCTGCCAGGCCACCCCAAGGGCCTTAATGCCCATACTAGGCTAACTAGTTTCCCCACAGACCCCACCACCAAACAATAGGCTTGCCCAAGCCACAACTGCCTCCTCCACTTGGTGGCTCCACGGGCATGGCCAGTGATGTCATAGAGGCGGAACGCTCCAGAACACCGTTCCTGAACCTAATCAGGGTTAGCTCCACCCACCCGTCACCCTTGGTCGCTGGCTCCGTGATGGACGCGGCGCTGCAAGGCACTCCTGGCCTCGGAGGGGGCACCTGCTCGCTGGGGGGACAGGTGGGGGGCAGTGGGGCGCCTGAGCCAGTGGCGTTGGGGCACATCCACTGCGGAACCAAAGGGACAGGCTGCGGCCAGGCCGCTTTGAATAGTCCTGACACGTGCCAATCAACGGTGAGTCCCGGTCATTGTTCTGGTGCCTAGCTCATTCAGATCCCACCACTGGGCGTGGCAGCCATATAACAATTCCCAATGGTCGCCAAACAACCTTACCTTAGCCAGTTCCTCAGTCCTTCAGGCAGGCAGTCCAGCCAGCAGGCAATCAATCAGTCTGTCCGTCCATCCGTCTGTCCAATACCTACCTGGTACCCTCCTCAAGCACCTTCCCAGGTTCCTCATCCAACACCTTCCCAGGTACCATCTTCCAGTACCTATCCAGCCCCTTTTCTCCAGCTCCTGTCTCTAGCTTTATACTGAGGCCAGCCAATCAGTGGGCAGGCTTTAATTCATCAGCCACACCCATCTGCACCTGTGCTAACCTCCCTTCAGAGCCAGAGCCCTTATCAGCCTGCAGCTGTGTTCCTGAGGCTTGCAAAGACCTTGGGGGTTAACCCTATAATCTCTGACTTATCTGGGACAAGGGGCCATTGCTGATACCATTCCCTATCTCCTTGGGGTATCTCCTGCCTTTTCCAGTACACCAT
The DNA here is from genome assembly GCA_029204185.1 of Lerista edwardsae. Taxonomy (NCBI): domain Eukaryota; kingdom Metazoa; phylum Chordata; class Lepidosauria; order Squamata; family Scincidae; genus Lerista; species Lerista edwardsae. The sequence goes on from JAJKFI010000050.1 coordinate 9,282,358, forward strand.
CCCACCTATGGAATTGGTATGTCAATTTCAGTAGGAGGCTTCAGTAGCCAAAACAGATTAGGACTAATACACATCCAAACACATGGTTGTTTGGGAATTGATTTTGCAAACAGTAGGACAAAGTCGACTGCAGGAGGATGTCTCAGCTGTTTGACTGCTGAACCAACACGGAAGCTTCTGTGAAATTAGAAGTGTTCCAGCATAAGAAAAAATAGGCAAAAAAAATAGGAGGAAAAAAACAGGGTATTAATCACAGGAGTGTGAAAAGGGTAGCAATCTCTGAAATGTTTGTGGGTCTTGAATAGTATACTCAGTGCATGCAGTATATACTGTTATCAAGGCTATTCAAACTAGTCCCTGGAAGCTTAGCAGGCATTCTGCAATGAGACCAGTCACCGCATACAAGGTTGCCCAAAATACAGTTTGTTCATCACTAGCAGTGCGGCCCATCCATGAGGCCAATACAAGCAGTTGCCTTAGGTAGCTGATTGGCTTGGGGCACCCACAACTGCTTGGCTACATGCTTCCACTGCTTCACCTCCTCTCATTTTCTGGATTGGAAGAACAGAGCAGAAGAGGATGCTTGAAGGAAAGTGGTGGGCTACTGTATTGGACCCCTAGTCCAGAGGTGTCAAACATGCTTCATTCAGCAGTGCGAGTGGCATTCATGGCATCTACTGAGGGCCGGAAGTGATGGCATTAAGCAGACGATGACCAGAAATAAGCACTTTTTTGTCTTACATTAGCTGCAAATGACACAAGAGAGAATAGGGAAATCTTGATTGTATTTTCAAAAAATGGGAGAGCCCAATTATCACACAAGCTGCCCTTTCAGCAGTGCCACTTCTGCCAAGGTGTCACTTCACAGCTCATGAGCTAAGAGCAGCTGATGCCAATGCTGGGAGAGGCCAATGATCACCAGATAAAAAGCTCCCACCACATTCTGGTCCTCTGCACTTCCTCTTTCATTCCATTACCCTCTTCCATTTCCAAACTAGGGAGTAGAGACTGGTGCATCCTATACTAAGTGGGGGGGGGCAATTGTCACACCATCTCAGGAACCAGGAGGTCTTGGATTGGTCCTGATCAGTTTTAGCTGGTTCTGGAAAGGAACAGTTCTGATTCTGAGGTTTATTTGTTTTTTTTTTTACTTACTGTGAACACTGTTTTAGCAGTGAAATTGTTTCCTGAGCAGAAGTGTGAACCAGAGACCCAGAAGGATGGTTTAAAATTTTCTCAACTGACACAACTGACACTGCCTAAGTAAACTGTGAGGCAAACAGTTTCTTCTTGAGCAACCGTCTTCTGATATCATGGGGCCCAGCCATGGAGAATGCAATGATCACAGTTCAGGCACCCGAAGGAAACCAGACACTGTGAATTTTTAAATGATGTTTCTCATTTTAAAACGATACTGAAAACGAAGGGGACTTCATTATGGGCAAACTGTGTCCAAAGCAAGTCATGTGCCGCAATTGGTCAGCACATAAATATTTGCTGAAACTGATTTCATTTATTCTATAAAAATGAAATTTATGGTTTGGAATATGGAATTTACCCAACTCTGAAATGCCAGTCCGAGTAGCACAGAATCAGAGCTGTTTGTGGCTTGCCTGTGTCTGGGATTGGGACAACGTCACCGAGCCCCCAGTGCAGCTGCTCTGCCCCTGTGCAGAGCATGCCTTCCTGCACCCAGAATCGCTCCATCCAAGCACAAGGGAGGGTGGGAGAGCTGAAAAGCATGTGGGTGTCTCCGTGCTGCTGCGCCTCGCTGCATCTGGCGCCCGTTACACTTGCCACCCTCCACAGCACCCTCCCTCTGCCTCTGCACAGAATATGATGCGTACACTCTTGGACACCAGCACAATGACACAGTCGCGTGCCTGACCCAGTAGCCACCCTGGGGCTAGATCCGTGGATAGCCGCCCCCCCCGAGACACCCCTGACCTACCTGAGCAGGATAGCCTTGCACAACACTCCACTGCTGTGTTGTAACATCTTCAGACAGCATTTACAGTGTTGTTCCAGTTCCCCAGAGCTCCATGGCATCACACAACATATTGCCAGGGGCCACCACTGGGGTTCACAACACCATGTGTGACTCTTGGGTTGCTGGCAAGGCTGGACACAGCATGTATCCACAGCATATCACAGCCCTACCATTGCAGATAGGGGTGTGGGGGGTACTCCTTGCATCTGTGCTGTGTTCCGGGCGCTTTGCCCAGCTCTTGATCCCCCCCCAATTCATTCCCCCTTTCAGCACAGGCCTCCTGGCTCCCACTTTTGCCTTTTCTAGTTTTCCTTTTCGTATAAGTTTGTGGGCTTTCTTTTTGGGGTTATTTTTGTAAATTAATAATCATCTATTTTCTGGAGGATCTTTCTCCATCTCCACCAACCAGTTCTGGCATTCATGCAAGTTTAGTAGCAACAAGCCTGAGTATTTTTCTTTAATTTAGGGGTGGCTTCAGTGATGTCATGCACCCACTACACACCACTACGCGAGTACCGGTTCCTAGAAACTGAGCTGACCCCGCCCACTCGAAGCTGGCCCCTCCTATTTAACCAGGGAACAGTTGAAGCAAAATACGTATATACACATCTCTAGAAAGCAAAGCAATAGAAGTTAAATCAACACTAACCACAAGCTGAAGTTATTACAAACATGATCACATCCATGGCAACAATCATGACATCACTTCCGGCTTATGACGTCACTTCCGGTGGGCGGACCCTGACAAGTGCCAATCAAAAGTGAGTACCTGTTCCTAAATCATTTGGATGACACCACTGGGTGGCTTATTGGGTTAAATTAGGGAACCTCTAGTGTGGTCCTCTACAGGATTGTTCAGGGCCTAATCCCACTTTATTCAATGAAATTTGTTTTCTGGTATGGGGGATGTTTGGGATTGTAGCCTGAAACTAATCTAGCAGCCTTTTGGCTTTAAGTTCAGGGAAGGAAGAGTTTAGGTGAATTTTTGCAAAATAGTATTATGTGATTGTGCTATATTGTGCAGTTTGATCAACATTTACTTTGATCCCATGTTTAATCATTAACCTTACTTTACACATTTAATGATTTTGCATTGTCAGATTTACTTCTATACAGTGTCCATGTGCCATAATCAGGATTATAGGAAGGTGAGCTGGTGGGCAGACTGGGACCAGGAGTGGGACTGGCTTGGGTGACTTAGGCCGGATCCTAACTCCCCTCCTGGCCTGCCTGGCATTACAACAGCCAGCACAAATTTGCATCAGTGATTTTGTTGCCGAAAATCAGCTTAAAATGGTTTACAAACAAGGCAAACAACCAAACGAGAGAGTATGAGGATCACCCTTATTACACCTGTGCAGGCGGGCCAATCTCCCTGACCCACTCGGCAGGCAGAGAAAAAGAGCAGGAGCATACAATTCTAAATCATCTTTATATCCCTCACCCCCCCCCCAAGCTGCTGCTTGGTGGAAAATTACTTCACAGGGGCTGGGAATGAGAAGCTGTGTCAATTGGGCCTTGAGAATATGCTGTGACCATTTTGATAAGGGAGGAAGCTCTGCTGGCTTGAACCAGTTCTCTACCTATTGTGAGGGCTAGCAGCACTGGATAGAGAAGGTTAGAGGCGGGGGCAAATGAGTGAAAACAATGAGAGCAAAGAGAGAAACAGTTACATACTTCAGCAGCTTTAGACTAGTAACCAGTAGTGTCATTCACAAATGAGCCGCCAGAACGCGAGGCGGGACTTACCGCCTGATTGGCTGGCCGTTTGTGATGCGTCGCTGCCTGCCCGACCGCTGCGCGGGCACCCCTGGCTTCGGAGGGGGTGCCCGCTTGCCTGGGAGGCACGCTGGGTGCCTAGGTGAGCCACGGAGGGGCACGCCACCCGGAGGGAGCCCCCGCGGCGGGCGGGCAGGCAGCGACGTGTCACGGACTGCCTGTCAATCAAGCCGTAAGTCCCGCCTCGCGTTCCGGCGGCTTGTTTGTGAATGACACTACTGCTAGTAACTAAGCAAAAGACTTAAGATGGCTGCACTTTGGTTCGACGGCAACAATTTCACTGGTAAAGATTTGAGAAGCCCCATGGCGTGACTGCCATACAACACAAGGTAAGAGGAAATATATTCCCTTACTTTGAGTTTTGCAGCAGACACCTCCTATCCTGCGCTGGATACAACGCAGTCAGTTGGATTGGGCTGACAGAGCAGTTTTGGATTGGGCTGACAGTCAATATTCTTTTTGTACTGACTTTGCTTTAGAATATACTCCATAATCCTCAGCAGCATATAGTGGTTCCTAATTGGGACTTCTTTGGGACTGAAGATGGGACTTCTTTGGGAGACAAGCTGATGTGGTAAAGGTACAACGTTCGACCACTGCAGTACAGTAGTCCCTCAGTGAAGCTAATATACTGTAGTATGATGCTTGAACTTTCTAATAGCATTACTAGTAGAATCCCTATGGAATGAGACATGCAATGACTCATTGCATGCATTTTTGGATAGTTTCTGGAAATGAATCTGTGGAATTCATTTGTATGAATTCTCAGAGGCATGTGTAAAACAAGAAGATTTATTTGCTTTTAATTTTATTTATTAAAAGGTTTATATTCTGCACTCCCCCGCCCAGTAGAGCATGCCAGTCAGTTTCCAATAAGAATACATCAGAAATAACACAGAATTAAAAAAAACCCAGCAGTAGCAGATACACATGGAAGAAAGTCTTCAGCTCTCAGCAACAACGGCATTAAATAAGCTTGCACCTAATTGGTGGCAGCCCACACCGAATCATAACCACCTGCCCATGCCAGATCTACCTGCATGGATCAATTCAGACATACACCAGCAACATCACTGGCACAGGTCCAATTTGATTCATAGAAACTGCCAAGGCTTATCCTGGGGCAAGGTTTATTGAGACACATTCACATTGTGGTTAGAGCAATAATTATGAATGACCAACGATCAGTTACTTAGGGCAATTGTTTGCAATAAGTCCAATAACAAATTCCCAGAAAATCTGATGGATCTCAGAGACATTCTATGACCAGAATGTTCAGTCGCTAAGTTCATGTCTGACTGTTGGCAACCCCATGGACCACAGTAGCTTTTTCTCCACTAGGTTCTGGAGTTCGCCCAATTTCATATTCATTGCTTCGGTGACACGATCTAACCATTTCATCCTCTGCCGCCCCCTTCTCCTTTTGCCTTCAATCTTTCCCAGCATGAGGGTCTTTTCTAAAGAGTCCTCTCTTCTCATGAGGTGGCCAAAGTATTTGAGCTTCAGGATTTGTCCTTCCAGGGAGCAATCAGGCTTGACTTCCTGTAGGATTGACCAATTGGGTCTCCTTGTGGTCCAGGGGACTCTCAAGAGTCTTCTCCAACACCGTAATTCAAAAGCATCTATTCTTCGACGCTCCGCCTTCCTTATGGTCCAGCTCTCACAGCCATACATCACTACTGGGAAAACCATCGCTTTGACTAGGCGAACCTTTGTTGGCAGGGTGAACCAGAATACTATGACCAGAATGCAAACCATTCCCTAATCCTGCTCCCCTTCACACAATTCCACAGTTCCATAGAGTTAGCTGGTGTGGGCCTAAGAGTTGTAGCCTTTACCTTCATAAAGCCACCAGCACACCTGCTGAAACCCACTTGTTGTTGTTCAGTCGCTAAGTCATGTCCAACTCTTCGCGACCCCATGGACCACAGCACGCCAGGCCTCCCTGTCCTCCACTAGCTTCCCGAGTTCGCCCAACTTCATGTTCGTTGCTTCAGTGACAGTATCTAACCATCTCATCACTTAGAACCCACTTAGAACACCCTGAATGTGGGACACTATTGTGTGTGTCACTCTCAACTTAGCACATTGCCCCCTGTGTCTCTCAGGAATTCTATTTGTTTTGTGAGCCCAGGTGACTGAGCTTCATGTTCAAAGGGCATCATCTAAGGGCCCAATCCTGTACCTGTGTACTCAGATGTAAGTCCCATTATAGTCAATGTGACTTACTTCCAGGTAAGTGTGGCTAGGACTACAACCTAAGAGGGTTTCCTCTGGGAAGAGGACAGTCAGTCAGTACCTAGGGAGCGAAGGAACGGGCAGCAGAATGCGATTGACGTCCAGGGCAGAAGGCAGGTAGAGGGACTCGTGTTTCTGAATGTTCCCCGCGGCGTGCGCCTCCTGCAACTCGCCGAGGCAAGACGAGTATTCAGTAGCAGGGGGGAAGCGGAACCCTGGCGCGCTGGTTTGCAAGTTTCTGGCTTCTTCGTTCTCTCGTTTCACCTGGGAGAAACACCTGCGCTGCCTCAACACCTCACATCTGGTTGCCGAGCCCTGGTTGCTAGGAAGCACACGGGCGGCGGAGGCGGCGAGCTGGCTGTTCTCCCTTGCGGTCATCAAGGGAGAAAAATTCTTTGGAAAGAACGATGATCCCAGTAGTAGCATTCTCGAAGGGCCCTGAGAGGAGCGGGCCCGTCATTCCTAACACTGTCGCCCTGTCTTTGGGTCCACCGTCAAGGCGTGTCGCGTTCCAGCGCCCGCCCACAATCCCTTCTCGGTCTCGCTCGCTAAGTCCGCCTGTCCTCTCCCCTCGGAGGGTGGAAAGGCGGCGTACGTGACTGCTCCAAACAAATCCGCGAGGACGCAGGCAGGCTGTTCCCGGGACTTCGCCGCCTCCTTCTGCACCACGTGTCGGCCCAGGGGCGTCCCTGCCCGCCAGGCGCACCTTTAGGGCAACTGGGCGTCTTTCGCCCGAGCGCCAGGGACGAGAAGCGACGCTCCCGCCGCGGAGCCAGACTGGGCGGGACTTGGGCGGCCGCGACGCCTCCCACGCCCCTCCCTCGCAGGAATTTTATAACTTGTAGAGTTTCCGCGTCCTGTGACTCCAGTCAGGTGGTTTTGCCCCTCCTCAGCTTGATCCGGCGCCTGTAGCAGGGCTCCAGCTTCGCGCTGAAGTTGGACAAAGAAAGTTTTCCGGGCTGCAGCAGTAGCAGCGCCAGGCGGGCGAGTGGGCAGAGGCTGTGCTCCTCCTGGGCCTTCTGAGAGGCTGGGCAGTTCTGAGGGCTGGGGAGCAGCGGGAGAATGGCTGGCGGGGAGAGGGGGGGCGGCGGCGGCGGCGGCGGCGCCTCTGGGGTACCCGAGAGCCGGGAGCATCTGTTCAAGATTCTGGTCATCGGCGAGCTCGGCGTGGGCAAGACGAGCATCATCAAGCGCTACGTCCACCAGCTTTTCTCGCAGCACTATCGGGCCACGATCGGCGTGGACTTCGCTCTCAAGGTCCTCAACTGGGACAGCAAGACCCTGGTGAGGTTGCAGCTCTGGGACATCGCAGGTGAGCAGGGCTGGCTGGGCTAGGGCTGGGCCCACGCGGTGAGCCGTCTCTGTCCCAGGTGTGTGGCCTACGAGCCTCCTGGGACGGTCTCGGGGTGGGGGACACGAGTGGCACTCTGCGTATGCTCAGAAGTAATGCTGAGTCGGATGTTTTCCTTTGTCACGACTGCACATATTCTTGATCATAAACTGGACGTTAGTGGCGTGAATAGTAACGAGTCACCACTGTGATGCCGTTTGAGCTGGATTTGGGGAGCCGCGTTTCAAGTTCCTCCTCAGCCGTGGCGCTCCCTCGGTGTCCTTGGGCCAATTGCTGTCTAACCTCCTCGGAGGGTGGTGGTATTAAAGGGAGGCAGACGAGGCTAGCACGTACACGGTCCTGGTGGAGGGGGGTTTCATAAATGGTGGCAGGGCTTTCTGGAGTAACACCCATTGCCCGTGTGTCGCTCAAGTACGTATAGGGCCACTGTCCTTTGAAGAATGCAGTTGTCTCTTCTGTCAAGCATATGCAGCAGTTGAGAGCTGTGATGCTGTGGGACTCACCAGATGTACATTTGCCAAAACACATGTGGCTTTTTCCATATGTTTCCATATTTATATTACGTGATATTCCAGGGTCAGCATACCTGAAAGCAGCACAAGCGTGTATAAAACTTTCCCAAGGTCATCTTTGAGGGCCCTCCCGCTTGGCTGTTGGAGGTGCAGCCCTTGTTGGAAAACTATTTGATGGTGGGCCTGTGCTTGTGGCCCTCCTTCCTGAGGGAGGTTTGCTGTGCTCCCTCCAGAGGCAGATCTAAGGGAGGGTAGAGCTCTAAGTGTTGCAAGAAGCCTTACCCTGTCATGTAAATCCCTCCTCTCCCTTGCTGCTGTAGCCAGTAAGCAACGCCAAGATGTTGCTTTTCCCTGTGAGGATTGGCTAAAACAGTGCAGGAGAGGAGTGATTTCCACTGCAAGGTGAGGCTTCTTGCAAGACTTAGAGCTTTGCCCTCCCTTAGATCTGCCTCTGGCTCCCTCCCTTTTCTTCTTGAGGAAGCAGTTTAATGAACTCCTATCAGGACTTACCTGGTTTAAATATATTAAGCTTTTTTTATTTTTATGGTTCTTCGTGTTTGTATTTTTTATAATTGGAGGGGTGTTAGCTGTTTCTGACTCTTGGGAAAGGGGTGGCATATAAATATTTTCAAAATAGTCATGAAGGAAAAATGTTCTGTAAATAGAGGATAAGTCCCAATAAATCTTTATTTCAGATTTTGTATGTTGCCTCAGGTTCTGGTAAGTTAGGAGACCCTGACCTCCTGCTCTCAACAGTCAGAGGACAGGCATACCTTCAAGCAAGGAGGTGGAGTTTTTTCTAGCTTTTAACAGTGATGGAGAAAATATAACCTGTTGAATTTTTGCATTCCACACAGCTAAACTATTCAAGTCTTGGGAGAGGGGAAAGGAAGAAGTCATTGCAGTCTGCTACTGTGGGGACTTTCCAGGAGTTGGTAATGTGTAGTCTGTTGCTTGGTGTGCTTTTCACAAGACACCAGAGCTATGATGGTCTGTTTAAGGGTGCTTTCCCATTCCCCTGCCTTCTCCACAAGACAAGTGATAATTGCCAGTTGCACAGAGCTCTCACTGTAGCATGTCTTCTCATTGCCTCACTGTCCTGACCAAGTGTGATCTTCCGAAAGGAAGCCGACTTCCCATTTTTAAAACTTAATTAAAATAGTCTATTTTCTTCCTCTTTTTCTTTAGGCAACTGTCATTTCATTTTCCTCTGTCTTTAGAAATAGCATGTTGTGCCACATGCAAGAGAGAGAGAAACTTCACTTTGCCAATTTTCAAGTCAGGGTGTGAGGTTTGGTGTTCTCTTCCCAAGCTCTTGCTAAGCTGCCTCTGTTGTTTGAGGACTAGCAGCTGTTTTATCATGGAGGCAAGGACTGCACGGTTGGAACAGTATCAAGCATTAGAAGTCTTAAATGAGGTACATCCCCAGGAAACTGGGAGAGATTTTTTTTTGCCAGTTATTGGTGGAGCTTCCTCTGTCCCCCTCCCATACATCTGCTTTCCCCCTGCTGCATCAGCACTCAGCTCTCTTCCTTGGTTTGCTTCCTCTCTCCCTCTTTGCCTTTAAAAGTTTACCATATGTTGATGTCATGCCACACTTCTCCTCCTCCTCCTCCTTACAGTTGACCTGGAAAGAAAGAACAAAATGACACTTTGGTAGTCCACAGTGATTGGCTATCACTGGGCAGGAAAAGGAAGCATTGGCACTGTTCCTTTTAAGCTGGGTGGTTGTGCAGCACAAAGCTTGAGAAGCCAAGCTTTGAGCATCGCCATGCATTGGAAATGTTGCTGGGCTGCTGCATAGCAGCTGAAGTGTTCGTTCAGCAGCATGGCATCCTTAGAGGGAATATTGAGCACTTGCTGACCTCTTGAAAGTGGCATGTTTCAGGTTGGGTCTTGAGGTGGGCCCCTGTTCTTGATTAGGTGAAGACCACTGCATTAGTGTGGTGGTGGCGGCTTTATATTATCAGCATAACTGAATACACAGCTTTTAAAAAAACATGCATAATTCCCATATTAAGAGGAAAATGACATGTACTGTACATCCATATTTAGTTGCATGTATATGGGCTTTAGTGACCCATAGATGGTTACAAAGCTTTTGTTTTTTTGTAGCCTTTCTCTGTTTCAAGGTCTCCTCAAAAGCTGGTGTTTCAAGAGGAGAGTTTGGAACACTGTACGAATGTTCAGATAGTGGATTTGGTTGCTTTAGTTAAAAATGCTGTGGTTTACAACGTTTTAAAAAATGATCAAGGCTTATTAGTGTGCTTCCTATTTGATAAACGAATGTAAAATGTTACAGAATTTGACTGTTCGGTAGCCATTTTGGCACAACTGCTCTTCTGGGTGCTGGGCAGTTTAGGATGGAGCTGGCCAAAGATGTCCTTCCTGCTATCTATCTTAAAAACAGGGGACGTGGTGGCGCAGCGGGTTAAACCGCTGCTGCTGGGCTTTCCGACCGGAAGGTTGGGACTGCGTGATGGAGTGAGCTCCCGTTGCTTGTCCCAGCTCCTGCCAACCTAGCAGTTCGAAAGCACCTAAATCAGTGATGTCATGCAGGGGGAACGCGGGGGAACTCAGTTCCACTAGTTCAGGGGTAGGCAACCTTAAACACTCAAAGAGCCATTTGGACCCATTTTCCAGAGAAAAGAAAACCTCGGGAGCCACAAAACCGTTTTGACATCTAAAAAAACTATATATGCAGTGTTATCTTCATTTTAGATGTCAAAAGGGTTTTTTTACCTTTATGCTATGTATAAAAAAAACTGTAGTGTGTTGCATTTTTGAAATGAATAAACTGCTACAGAGGAGTCCTATTGGCCCAGCTGGGGCAAGGGGACCAATCTAGCACACCAGTACATTCCTAACCTGCACTTGAATGCAGCGAAAGGCTGCTGGCCTGCCTGCTCCTGTGCAAATTAGGATTGAGCTGTAAAATAATAAGAGAGACACTTGAATGCCACACTGGACTCCTTGGAGGAAGGACAAGTGATACATGTGAGCAACATCAACACTGGCTAAAGAAAAAAAACCTTACACCTTGCCTTGGCTGCCGGCCCCTCCATCGTCCTGCGGGTGGAGGTGGAGGAGCTGCTGCTGCTGCTGCTGCTGCTCATGGTCCATCTGAAGCTGCGGCTGCTGCTGGGGCGGCGGCGGCGACGGGAAGCGGTACTGCACGTACTGCTGGGCCTGTGGCGGTGGCTGCTGAGGCGGTGGCTGGGGCTGCTGCGGGGGTGGAGGAGGCGGCGGCGGCGGCGGCGGGAGGGCCGCAAATGGGAAGGCGGCGGCTGCCATGAGGCGGGGGATGGCGGGCTGTGACTGCGCCTGCGCGGGCGGCGGTGGGGGCGGCGGGCCCTGCATCACCAGCCCTGGCGGCGGTAGCGGGTACCCGGCCTTTCCCGACCAATCCGCGCCGGAAAGCTCGCAAAGCTGCCTCAGCTACCATCATCTCAGCAGCCTTATGGCGACCGGAGCCAACACAACGCCCCTGGGGAAGCTCTACCCGCCGCCGCCGCCGCCTCCTCCTCCTCCTCTCTGTCCCCTCCTTTGCCACTTTCGGAGCCGCACAAGAAGGGTAAAAGAGCCATTTGCGGCTCAGGAGCCGCGGGTTGCCGACCCCCGCACTAGTTAAAATTAGGGCTGACTCCGCCCACTTAACTCCCCCTCCCCCCTCCCAATTCCTCTGCAAAGAGCTTTTCTTCTTGGTTGGCCAGCACTCAGAGGGTTAAAGGGAGCGACTCCGGATTCCGGGGGGGGGGGCGAAGGCAGTGATGTCATTCAGGGGGAACAGACCAGAACGGGCGTTCTGGATCCTAATGGGCTCCGTGGCTGGTTCCGGGTTCCCGACAAGTGCCAATCAAAAGTGAGTTCCTATTCCTAAATCATTTGAATGGCACCACTGACCTAAATGCAAGTAGAGAAATAGGGACCACTTTGGTGGGATGGTAATGGCGTTCCGTGCACTACGGCGTAGAGTCATGCAGGCCACATGACCACGGAAGTTTGTCCTCGGACAAAATGCTGGCTCTACGGGCTTTGAAACAGAGATGAGCACCACCCCCTATAGTCGGTCACGACTAGACCATTCGGTTGTGGGGAAACCTTTACCTGTTATCTTAAAAACCACCATATAAATGCATAATAATACATTCAATCAAAGAGCCATGCTAATTGAGCAGCTAGCATCCCAAAGGTGCTAACACCAATAGAAAGACCCATTTATGGCCAGGGATAGGTCATCAAGCCACAGGAGCAGATTCTTTGATGAGCTCATGCCATAAGAGATCCTGTGGCAGTGGTTCCCAAACTGTGGGTTGGGACCCACCAGTGGGTTGCGCAGCACCTATACTAGAAAATGTGGACATATTGACAATATGGGATGCTGGAAAGGGGGAGGAGGGCTGTGGGGTTATTTTGCTTGTATCAAGGTTGTACTGTAAATAGACTTTTTTTCTTTCTGATTCACTTTGCTATTGGAAAATGACTGAGAAATAACCCAACTTATTGCTGCATTCTCAGGAAAGCAGCAGGCTCTGGTGTCACAATGATGGCACTTCTGGCCATGACATCACTTCTGGTGGGTCCTGGACAGATTGTAATTGTAACAAGTGGGTCCTGGTGCTGAAGAGTTTGAGAACCACTGTCCTATGGAACCGTGGAAGCAAAAGAGATAAAAGCTGGGTTCTTAGAGTTACCTTGTATGCTTGTGTGCCTGCCTTGCTGTCATGGTAGTCAGTTGTTTTTTTACCTACTGGTGCAGCATTAAGCCACCCCACCTGCCATCCATGGTCCAAGGGCCAGTGTGCCATGCCAGCCCTCAGGATCAGCAATCCCTGTTCCTTTTTCCTTTTCAATTCCCCCCTGCTTCTTTCTCCAAATGCAGCTGAAGCTGCTGTGCCAGTGCAGGTGGGACAGTTGTCCTTATGGGCTGCCTTGCAGCATGTCCCCTTCTCCTGGGGAAGTTGTTCTTCTGCCCTGCTTTTCTCTTTTCAGCTAATGCTACTGCCTTGCTGTTGGGTCTTGCTACAAAACCCTTCCCACCTCCGATGTACACTACTTTGGAGTAGGTGATTTTGCCTTGCAACACAGTGCACCCCGCCCGGCAGAAACGGGCTGGACCCCTTGGTCCGTGGTGCAGTCTTGCTTTCGACCCAACAACTCTCTTCTTTCCTTCCTTGTTTCTTGTGTGCCGACCAATTGATGCCGTGCTTTGAGTAGCCATCATTGCCATGTGTCTGTGTAAAGTTATTTCAGTCTGTTTTTAAAAAGGTTTTAGTGGAGTCCCGAGACCCAGCCCCAGAAGCTCCACGCTAGGTAGATGCCCCTAACTCCAGCTCCTCAAACAAGTGGGCTGCCTATGGTGGGTTCCCTTCAAGCAGCTGCCGTGCTTGTTAGGAAGGCTTATCAGTAGGAAGAACTAACTCAACTCACCACAAATGGTGGTGATTTTGCAGCCCACTGACGGACTTGCTCCTTGCATGAGCCAGGGGCTACTAGCTACAGAGAGCTGCCATCTAGCCATGGCCTTCTGCTGCACTCAGGAATTGCAGGAACCCCTCTTTCATCCCCCAGCTTTCCTCCTTCCTACCATACCTCAAAACCCCTAGCCTTCTAGCCCCAATTCCTCCTGGGTAACCCATTTAGTTTCCCTTGTGCTTCTCTCCCTTCTCATGGTTGTGCTATACCTCTTTCCCTTTTTAAGACTCCTGTCTTCCTTTTGTTTCCCTTATATTTTAGGCTTAGAGCCTATGTGTATGACTGGCTAAAATAATGGAATTGCTTTCTTTTGACTCCCTGCCCCTATTATTGTTACATTATCCCCATAATAAAAGTGTATATGCCTTACCTTGCTCTTCATTCTCCACTGAAGCACTGAGCTGTGACATTGGCCACACTACAGAGTCCCAGCACATGAGATACTATACCCTTCATGCGCACATGTAATGTTTTTTTAAAAGCACATCCAGTGGCAGCTGGCACAAATGTGCCTTGGGTTTGCTCACTTCCTACTGCAGATAACCAAAGGTTCTAGCAAATTGTTCCTTTTGAAAACGGGAGTGTCGGTGTATACGGGCCTTGGGTTCATGGTGTTGTGGTCAGCTAAATGACTATGGCTTTATTTTCCGTAAGCATTGTATTGAAAATCTGTGAGATGTTGAGGCTGGGGAGGGAGGAAGTTTGCATATAAACTACATGCTCAGATCTTAAAACCCTTTCCTTAGAAGCAGAATCTGTTGAATTTACTGTGACTTAACTTCAGGTAAGCATGTTTAGGTTGGGATCTGAATAGTTACTGACCTTTATGTTTAGAACTGCCTCCGAGAACACCTGCCCCCTCTTCCACCTTTCAAATCTGTTCTTGAAGCCCCTCTTTTCAGTGAAGGCTTTGGCACAAGGTCTTAGTCTCCATTCCGGAGTGAAACAATTGCATATTCTTCCCTGTTTGCTCCTGGCTCTACTCCCATTCCCTTCCCCTGTCTTCCTCGTGATAACATCTAGATTGTAAGCCCCTTCAGCCTTGTGCTATCACTGGTTGTTAAGCTCCATATACATGAATATAAATTCATTTGAAGTATTTCAAGGGGGGATGAAACTTCTCAAGATTACATGATGGGTGTACTATTCTGTTTAAATGTAGGAGGTACAAACCAAATGCACGCATGGAAGTTTAGAACTTGAATTTGAAGAATACAGGCATTTCTCAGTAGCCACAGAGCTGGCATCCACAGTATCAATTATCTGCTGTTCCTGCAGATACCGGGAGACCACTTTTAAAAATGTCTGGAAAATAAAGAGAGCTCCCAACAACTTCCTCTACAGTTGTGGAACTAAACTGCTGAATTTTGAGGGCTCCGGGCAACCTTCTGAGTTCTCTGTAGCCTCTTTTGGGTTGCATGGAGGCTCCTCCTTTCATCCAGGCTCACCCTGGAACAGACCTAGAAGAGAAGGGCCTGTGTTGCAACCTGGAAGAGGCTGCAGGAAGCTCAGGAGAATGCATGGAGCCCTCAAAACATAGTGATTTTGCTGTGCAACAGTAGGAAAGGCTATGCGTTTTTTCTTTACTTACCAGATGTTTTTAAACTGGTCCTCTGGTATTTGTAGTATGTGGGGGTTCTAATCTGGACCCCCCCCCAAGATACAGAGGGACATCTGTAAATCCTGCAAGGGCAAAGTTTGCTGTATAGATTTGTTGCATTAATTAAAGCTTGTTTTGGGTTGTAGTACACAACTCTATGGAATTAATGCCTATTGAAAACATTGGCTTTTAAAATCATTCTGAAGAGCTTAAAAATTGCCATGCTAAGTCTGAGCTGTACAGCACAGCATTCTGTCTTTGGGAGCCAGTTGGCCGGATGCCGCAATAAAATAACAAAAAGTATTAGTATACTAAAAAAACATGATGGCAGGAAAGAAACCCTCTAAGATCACTGTTCTGGTAGTTGGAGGTATAGTCAGTGGAACTGCCATTTCAGTGGAGTACCTGTACCTGTCTCTACCTGCCCATCCTCCTTTCTTCCCTGTTGCCCTGTTCCCTTTAGGTTTGCCAAAGCAGAACGGCACTAACCAGATTGCTGGATGTCAAAGTAACAAGCAGGTGAATTTTTTTGCCCTGGCAAAGTTCAGAGGTCACACCTTCCCTTAAAAGAATGTCCTGCTGTGATGCAACACATGCAACCAGTATAGGGCCTCTTCACCGTGCTAAGAGCCCCTGCAGTTCTTTCTAGTAGAGGAAATTCTGGCAAAGGGGGGGGAGACAAGCAGGTTGTGCATGAGCTGCGTAGGTTATGTCATTGTGGTTTGCAAGCACCTGAGCATGAAGGGCACTCTCTGAAATGGGCAGTGGTGGAGCAAAAGACTTGTTGGAAAAAGTATGGTGCAGAAGGCTACTCTTGTCAAATACAATCTCAAGCTGCAAATGCTGCTTCTTCAATGCTTTTAAAGACTACTTCATGTTTGACTTCTCCTTTTACATACCTGGCAACTGACTTAAAAGAATGCCAACATCCTATGCATATGCCTGGGCTCAACTGAAATGGGTTCTTTCCAAACTACCCGAGGCCTACCTGCAAATCTTTATTTGTTGCAATAGAGCTGTTGTGCATTTTTTAACGTTTTGGGATACATCAATGGAGAATTAAAAATATTCTTCAACTACAACCCTATGCGTGCTTCTTTAACAGTACTGTAAGCCCTACAGAGTAGAGAGACTTCTGAATAGACATGCTGTTGCAGCCATGAGACTGTGCCATGGCGAAAAGCATGTTTCCCCAATTATGTGGTTTAGCCGTAGAGTTGAGTGCTGGGACTGAGCCTTATCAGCCTCTGTAGTGAAGAGCAAGGGGGCAGGGCAGATAAAGGGAGGACAGGGATAAGAAGGGAGAGAGGGGCAGTCAAGAGTAGGTGAAGGAGGAAGAAGCCAGAGTGAGCAAGTGGGAGGAATGAAGGCAAGCAAGTGGAAAGCAAGGAGTTGCGAAGATGACCGGAAAAAGACAGGGAAAGAGAAGCTACAGTACAGAGCAGAAAGATAACATGAGCTAGTGGGAAGAAGAGGCCCCTGGAGGTGGGGGCTAGAGCAAGTGGAGGAAGGGGTGCACAGAGGGAGTATGTGCAAAGAGGCCCCCCCTTCTCACTTGTGAAAGAGGAGATAAGATGGACTGGGTGGAGAAGAAGCTCTATAGGAGAAGAGGTAAGGTACTTAAGAGGCCATTAGCTCAGTGGCAGTGAGGGCAGAGGGCTTTTGTTCAATAACACAATGGCAGGGAAGTGAACAGATCTGGACTGACCTCCTGTGAATGCAAACTTGCCTTCATGCCCCACTTTCTTGTCCGCAGTAAGTCTCAGGGCCGTATGACAAATGAAGCTGCTGGGTAATATGGACTGTGACGTGGAAACAGCTTCTGGGACATGCACCGTATCAACATGCAGCTTTCTGGTCACAGTGGGCCTGAGATCCACCGAAAATCGGGTCATCACATCTCGCCAGTTGGTCATGACTCACAGTTTGAGAAATGCTGTGTTAATGGACTAATGGAGAAATAAAGAGCGCTGCACGTATACAACTTTAGTGTGTCAATGCCCCACAGCTGTCATGCCTGGATCTTTATAACACACCCCTGCTACAGGGGGGGGGGGGGATTTGGGATGCTGAAGAGATGGCATGTGCCTAGGATTGCACTGTTCGTTGAGGACTTTCAGTAATATGTGTGGCCGTATACAAAGTATGCATGTTGATTCTTAATAAAAATGTGTCATTAGTGAAAGGGTGTGATGCTCTCTAGCATGAACATGTGATAGTCATCCCTTTAATTTCTCAAATAAGCTGTCATTACTGCTCAGTGCAGATAAATATTGGGACAAGCAAAGGATTTTAGGCTTGTTTATTTTTAAAAAGAAATGTAAGTTTCTAAAGCAAGTAGGAGAGAGTCCTATGTATGTGTCAAGGTTAGGTATCTGGCAAGTTTCCAAGCTGATAGTCATAGTTTTTAAGCTTGACTTGACTTTCCTAAAACAAAATACCTTTAAAAAAGCAATTTAATTCTGGTCTCTGGCCAAAGGAAACAAATTACTAATCTATTGGCTAAAAATAAAGATTTCCACTACAGGAGTTGAGAGGACTTCTAATGACATTTGTGTGACTGGTAGCATATGCATTAGGTTGTGGTGCAGAATTGTATTGCCTTCTGCAGGACCTGTCGCCTTTAAAATGCTTTTGGGTGCTACCCATAGGATAAAAGTAGTTTAGTGATTGGCCTGTTCAGGCCTGTCTTTCTTGCCTTCCTGAATCTGTGAGTTAATGGGGCAATTGGGCTCTTACTGCTGCAGTTATATCTAAGAGGTTAAATGCTTCTGCCGCCACTTCCTGAAGGACATTGAGCTGTTTTCAAGCAATGGAAGATACAAATGCATCTGCATCTTGCAATTAAAAATGAGCTGTTACATTTCACTGTGAAGGCACTGAAAGTATGTAGTGACCCCTGCCTCTCATTGGCATATACGACAATAGGCCACAACAAAAGGCATTGAAACCTATTCAAAAATAAGAGGTGGGTGGAAATGTAAAGATACTTAAAGTAGTTTTTGGTCTTTTATTAAACCTCTAAGGAAGTACATTTACATTTATGGAAAGACCATTTAAATGCAACAAAAGAGAAGAAAGTCCAGTATCTAGAGAGAAGTGCAGACTTGGACCATGTTCTAAAGAACCTTCTAACTAGTTCTGCAAGCATAAGGACTGTAGGTTTGTGCTCCTTGAGCAGTGATACTCATGAGGAACCACTGTTGAAACCAAGTATCCTTAGTAGGAACATGCATGCAGCTCAGGCATGGCTTTACCCAGTGGTGTCATTCAAATGATTTAGGAACAGGAACTCACTTTTGATTGGCACTTGTCGGGAACCCGGAACCAGCCACGGAGCCCGTTAGGATCCGGAACGCCCGTTCTGGTCCGTTCCCCCTGAATGACATCACTGGCTTTACCCCACCCTTGGCAAAACAACTTTGAGTCAGCTTTGTCCGGGAAAGCTGTAATGGTCTGGAAATACTGGGTGTCAGTAGTTCAGCAAATGAACACAAACGTGCTGAAGCTTCATAGTCTTGGTAAGGAGAAGCAAAACACAATTTGGTGACAATTTGGGCGGGGGGGGAGGTGATCCTGGACTTGGCTTTGCTGTTGAAACCCCAGATGGTGGCCGTAGCCAGGAGTGCGTTTGTCCAGTGCTTTATACCAGTGGTTTCCATTCTGAGAGAAGGTAGTCTTGTCCATGGTCATGCATTCCTTAGTTGTATCTGAAACACTTTGTGTGGGTCTGCCTTTGAAGCCTGGAAGTTTCAACTGGTACAAAATGCTACCGCAAGAGTTCTCATTGGAGGCAGGCTTGGGTTGAATATCACTCAGTTGGTAATTCAGTTCTACAGAAAGTCTGTCTGCTTTTGGTTACAATTCAGACTACAGTATATCGCTTTTAGAGCCTTGACCACCAAGATACCTAAAGAACCACTCCCCCCCCCATCTTCCATGACCAAGATTGATGTCCCTTTGTCTCCTATAGGGGCAAGGCTACAGAAAGGGGCTTCTTCTGTTGACCTGAGATTGTGGAAAGCCTCTTTACTTGTCTTAGAAGGCTTGTCTATCTTCCACTGTGATCATGTTCTGCTATTAGATTACAGTCAATCCTCTTTGTGACCTTGCTTATCTGCGAGGATTGCTACTTTCCTCCTTATCTGCGCCTCTGTCCTATTATCCACTATGCAGATACCTTCCAAAGGCTTCAGGGGCCTTCAGAATGGCACCTGCAATCAGCACTGGCCCCTTTAAAAAGGCTGGCAGAAGCATCCACCAGCCATGTTTAAGGGGTCCATTCTGGTCGCACCATTCTGAAGATCCCTGCAGCCTCTGGAAGGGCTCTGCAGCGTTCAGAGATCTCTTGGCACTTCCTGCTGCACTCTGCTGGCTTCCTGAGGGCCTCTACTGGACTCTGCTGAGGGCAGATAAGGTACCCCTTGCATCTAATCCCATAGGTTCAATGATTCATTATCTGTGGATTTGCTATCCTTGAGGATTTCCAGGAATCTTACCCAGGTGGATAATGAGGATTGCAAGCCTTTTTCTATTGTAGTGAATGGCTGTATTTCTAGTCTTGGCCATTTTTAGTCCTCTAAATGTCAGTTTACTGTTGTGGTTCTTTGATTTTTTTAAAAAAAAAGTTGTGTAAGCTGCCTTGAGTGCCTTCTCCTCCAAGGTGAAAGGTGGTTATTCTTATATGACAAATTTGGCAGACATACCAGCTAGTGAACAGTGATTTAGTAGTTGCATGACCCTACCCCCAGTATAGCAGGTGAGCATTAAGGTGCTGCATGCACTTTTTGTGTCACTGTGCCTTAAAGCAGAGTATCTCATTTTTCCAAGCTTCAGGGAGGAGAGAAGGGGCAGCTTACTGATGTTGGTTGTATCACTGTACATAACTGACCACCTGCTCTTAACTTGCATAACTGGTTTTCTGAACTTCATTCTGGAAAGATTATAAATCTTCAGACCTTCTCCTTGGACATAAGGCTGTACTGGGTGGCTGCAAGCTGCTGAATGTGCTTAAAGTACTGTAATCCTTCTGGCCACCTGCTTTTTTGGAGTGTGCTGATGGGTTCTGCAGGAATGGGCTGTACCCAAGAGCACGCAGCCACCTCATTGGGGCTTGCAAAAGGGAGAAGGCTGTGCCTGAGCACGACCAGATAATGCATGCGGGACATGAGGAATTCTTCTGACTCGTGGCTGTGGTTTCAATCTTGTGCAATGAAGTGATGGGAAATGGGAGGAAAACAGGATTAACTACTCATTCTGCCAATACCACATGGACAAACGTTGAGAGTGGAAGTTTTCAGCCTTAATGTTAATATCTCAGAAAAGAGAATTGCCATGTTCAGACATTATTCAAAACAAGGGTTTTATCATGGTTAAGTGTTACTGGCAGAAATCTTGGGATCATTGTTCCACCTCTCTTCTTCCTCTCCACACACACACACACCCCAAACAGGTGAGAATAGGACTCATCTGCTCATTAAAGCAACCAGGACTTATTGCGACATCTGAACGTGGCAAATCGTGGTTTGTTCCAAAAAATAAATCTGTTTGGTTAAACTACAAATGAAAGCTGTACATGTATTACCCTTTGCACATGAGCACAATTTATGCTCCTAATGCTAAGCCAGTGGTTCCCAAACTGTTAGCCTTGGCCTCCTGGGGAGCTGCAGAAACCAGCCAGGAAAGCCACAGAATCCTCATGAAAAACCTGGTGCCTATACAGTGTGCGAGGTTGTAGCCCTAATGGGGGATCCTCAATCAATGTAGGTCAAGGGAGCCATCAGTTGAAAATGTTTGGGAACCACAGTACTAAACCCTGGTTTAATCATGACTTTGCATTGTGTCAGTCCCCAACCAATGTAATGGAAAGGGTTTTTCCATGTAAATATACTGTTTCAAATATGGTGTTGGCAACAGTGTGCATTTGGGAGGCACAGAACCCTCAATGCCTGTGTTTGTCTCAAAGCTGTGGAAACCAGATTTATAAAACTGCCTATCTTCTAAGCTCAATGCCTTCCTGCTATTGCCAGATGTTAACGTGTGTGTGTGTGTGTGTGTGTGTGTGTGTGTGTGTGTACTATGTTCTGCATTCCTAGAGTAGGGGCTTGAATAGTACTTGAGCATCTTCCTGTTTGATTTTACTACATGTCTGTCAGTTCTGTTCCATTTAGACAATGATAACCATGCTCTTTTTGCCCCTAAAATAGGCCAGGCACAGAAAAGTCAGATATTTCTGGAACTCTGTAGTGAAATCTACAGAACTCTGTAACAGAAACCTTTTTAGAACCCAAAAAGAAAATGTGCTTGCTTGAGGTTACAGTGTACTTGGGTATAAATTGGATCATTCCTCCAGCTGTTTGTGTCAGTATTTCTGTGTTGCTCTAGACGTTTAGTGGGTTTTTTTTAACATTTCTTCAGGCAGAAAAGAAATGAAAATAGACATGCCATATATGGCCTAGTTGTTAGTTCAGAGGTCAACATTTTTAGATACAGTGATACAGAATTGATGATAGAGAAGAATTCAGTGACTGCTTCTTCTGTGTGGACTGTGAAATGCCACACAGTAGTGCACAGAGATGTTGGGTTCATGGTGCGGTCTTGGCTGCTTCCCAGACCAAACTGTGAAGAGCAGATTGGTAAAGGAGAAGAAATGAGAAAAGGTGGTGGTTGGATTGAACACTACTTGTTACATTGCAGTTGTAGCTGCGCCCCATTGAGAATAGATCTCTAAGAACTGTTTATATGTAAACTCTGCCTAGGGACAGTTATTCACATGTTTCATTCAGTTCAGGTACACCCTCTGTCCCCAGGTATAACGGATCTCTTTCCAGTTTGGCAAAAACAGGCAAGTCCTAACATCTCTCGTACAGGTGAAGTCTTGGTATCTGCTGGGGAACTGTTCGCTGACCCCCCCCACCAGCAGGTGATGAAATCCATAGGTTGCTGACACACAAGGTCTCCAGATGCGACTGGAAACTTGTTCCAGTCACATCCAGAGCTCTTCTGAGGCCACCTCTACAGACCTCAGAAAGCCACCAAAATGAGGTTCTGGTCATGTCTGGGAGGTCCTTGGTCGGTCCATAATTGTGGGTTTGGAACCTGCGGTTAGTCAAAAATGCAGGCCCTGAATCTGCGGTTAAACCATCTAGACCTGTATACCCTGTAAGCCATACAGTGGTCCCCAATCCTTTTAGCGCCAGGACTCACTTTATAAAGTGACACTCTGTTGGGACCCACCTAACTTTATGAGACTAAAACAAAAAATGTTTCACATTGCCAGTGTTCAAGCATCTGTTTTATCCTTTTTACTGTGGTATAGGGGACCGCCTTCTGGACCATTTGTTGAGTTCATGTTCATCAATTTGGGACCATTCTGGTGACTGTGCTCCCTTCGTCTAGCCTTCAATAAGAGCCAAGGCACGTATGCTTGCTCATGAGTAAATACGCGGCTTAGTTTCCCTTTCCATAGGGCTCAATACATTTTTCCTTGTCAGCCTGGATTGGGGGGACTTCCTTCAAGTTTTGTGTTGTTGTTTTTTGAGGCTTGGGTTCATCCGATTGGTATCATTCTGATGGTATTGCCTTCCTCTCAGCTTTCTCTTCAAAGTGGACTGAGGTACATTTGCCTGCTCATGAGGAAATATGCACATGTGGCCAGTGATGTCATGTAGGGGGTACGCGGGGGAACGCGTGTACCGGTTTCTAGGATTACAGCTGGCCCCGCCCATTCACCCGCCCACCCATCGACTCCGCCCTCTGCAACGTTTGAATTTCCTGCATGTTTGAGTTGCCTGCATGTTCTCAGAGCCAGGCAGGCAGGCAGCGAACGGAGCCTTTCCTTTCCTTGCCACTGAAAAATGAGTTGCTCTGGGGTTTTAACATGATGCCAGGCCTCCTTAACATGTTCTGGGGGTGCTGTGGAATATTGTTGCAACTGTTGGGTCAGTTTAAAATCATCTGAGGCCTCAAAAAGGGCTTTTTTCATGTCACTTCCTGCCACGACATCACTTCTGGCTTATGACGTCACTTCCTGAGGGCAGGTCCCGACACATGCCAATCAAAAGTGAGTACCTGTTCTTAAATCATTTAGATGACACCACTGCATGTGGCTCAGTCACTTTCATAGGACTCGAAGTATTTTCTTTGGCAGCTCTTAGCTTGTCAGTTTCAACTTCATGACATACCAACAATCGGGTTGCAATCCACTGGAGGGCCCACAGTTTGGGAAACACTGAGCTATAACATAACTTCAATGGCTTCTAGCCTGTGAGCAGTCTGATTTCTCAGATCTGTTCCTACACAGTGCTGCTTTAACAAAAAGAATGTGAAATTGTTAATAATGCTCGTAACAACACTTCATGGTAACTTGATGTATAGAAAGTGAAATCGGTAAGATTGAGCAAGTTAGTAAACCAACCATTTACAAGTACAAGCCTCTGCACATTTGGAAAACTTGCAGCTGTATGTTATTCAGCAGTTGGCAAACTACTATAGTAAAGAGATTATGTCAAACATAACTTCTGTCTAGTTAATGTTCTGACCCCTCAGAAGGATGAGCTCTTTCCACTGTAAATGGGAAGGAACATTCTACTCAATGGATTTCTGCAAATAAGCATTCAATATAATTCAAATAGTCTCTTTTGAAGATTACTTGACCTACCTATCGTAGCTATTGACAAACGAATTAAGCATCACTGTACTATCCGTTTATTTAAACGTTTGTGGTGTACCCAGTTTGTATAGATGTTTCATTAGCAAGACTACAGATCCCGTTTCCACTAAGTTATAAATGAGTAATTCTGTGTGTCTTGTGATCAGCTGCCGTTGCTTAGTATGGTTGCTCTTGCCACAAAGGAATTTTATCAACCATGTATTGGGGTGGAGGGAGGAATGCAGTAAAATGTAGCTAGTGGAATAAATGGGGATTATGAAAATGTAGTAATAGGTCTGGTTTTACTATTGTTGTTTGGCTGTGTCGGTATGCCAAATAAGAACTATAAATTGCAAAAAAGGAGCAGTTAGAAATTATGCCTGAGCTATTGGCTGCAACTGCAGTAAATTTAATGCATATTTGGGCTTGGTGTTGGCACCAAGTTGGTGGTGGTGGGGCTATGTCCAAGTCCTGTGCTGAGCCCTCCATAAGCAGTAGCTGACAGCCTACTGAGTGCTATTGTCTTCTATACTGAGGTTTAGGGTTTTGTTTGACTAGGTGAGACTTCTGGGCCAATCTGGTTGATCTCTGATTTCACTTCTCTAATGTAAGCCAAAAAAAATAAAATTGGCTATTGTCATGACTCAGATATTTTCAAGACTAGTACAGCTAATTGAATTCTGGCCCCGGTGTATGCTGACTCAATTGTTTTCAGCAAATTCTTTTATAAATGGTTTATTAAAATCCACATCAACGCTGAATAACTCCAAGATTAGTGACAAATATTTTGCTGTTGTGATTGGTGTGCATGATGCTGCCATGTGTTTGGCTTGCTGCAAGGATTTGGGAGTGGGTTTCCTTTTGTGTCCCTGGAGATGCAGGGACATCTTCTGATAGGCAGTGTCACTTGTGTTTCTCATGATCCAGTTAACTACAGGATGCTGATTTGTGGCCATGTGTGCATGTAACTTCACTAGAAAGTGAAAATTGGGTGAAATTCATGAGTTCGTTATGTGGCTATACTTCTGTTTGGTGCCACAAATATGGTGGGATAGTGTAACAACTGCAGTAACTTCTGTACAAATAACATTTATTTGATGCACTTGGTCAAATGACAAAAATGTTAGCTTGGTAACTAATGGCACAAATGAGTGTCTATACTACCCATGCAGCAAATTAAAACACAAAATGCCTTGATCTCTTGGAGCTCTAAATCCAGATGCTGCATGGACAGTCTTCCGACACATTTAAATCCGTTGTGATCTTTTAAGATCTATAAAGATCATCATCTTGGTCCTATCTCATATTGAAACAGAACATCATTTCATAGAACTCCAGTTAACACTTTTTAGTCCACTTAAATTGTTGGCTGCCTAAATCTGCAATTCTAAATCAGCTCCTAAACAGTAGAAGAACATGCAAACCATGACCTGATGTTTAGCCAATGACCTAATTTCCTTGATACCACAAAGGTCCTGCCTTAGTGGGCCAAAAGCTATTAAATATTGACTCCCTTTGCCTACACTAAAGTGGTGCTGGATTTCAAGAATTCAGTGCTGAAACTGTGCTGTAGGTAAAGCATGCAGCAGTGTCCTTGCAGTGGGAGCCTAAATTGCAGCATGAAAATGAGGCCTGTAAGAGGAGGGAAAATGTACTGTGTGTATCTGAAGCTCTCTTATCCATACAAAGCTGAGAAGGAATGGCTTGCCTAAGGCTATCTGGTCCAGGGGTGTCAAACCCGTTTCATACAGTGAACCGAAGAGCATTCATTGCGCCTGCTGAGGGCTGGAAGTGACATCATTAAGCAGAAATAAGCACTTTTGTTCTCAGTTATCTGAAATGACAGAAGAGAAAAATGTGCAAATCTTGTTCTTATTTTTAAGATATGGGAGAGCCCAGTTATAATGGGAACCAGATAAATTGCTTCCAGGGGCCGCATCCAGTCTGCAGGCCTTATGTTTGCCCCTCCCCAGTCTAGTCAGTTGATGGCAGAGATGATACTTGAAGCAGGAAAGTTGCAGAGCACAGCTCTGAGTCAGTTCAGGCAAATGCTGTAGCTTACCAACTAAACTCCAAATGCTCACTGCAGTTTTCTGAAATGGGGCTTCTAGGATGAAGCAGGGCTATTGCACAAGTTTGTGATGGGAATCTGTGGAAATGCCTGTGATAGGTAGCCTGCCGTCTGACAGTACAGCCCATCTCCCATAAAATTGGGGTGGTGGAGAGGGTGCTCATACTAGCAACATCATCCAAGGAAGCTCTTTTCCTGTGTTCATCACTTCTTGTCTTCAGGATTTTGGTTCTCAATGCTGTGAATGTTCAGTGTTGTCATTTTGCCAACAGTAGTTCGAAGGCGCTTCTAAAATTCAAAGTCTTGAGCCCTTTAGCCTCAACTGGTCTGTCGGATGGAATTCAAATTGCTGGCAAGCATTTTCAAGTTAGCTGAAAACAACCCTGCATGTACTATAGAAAGGCAGGTGGGATGTGTTTTGTGCTTGATGTGAAGAATGAAGTTGGTAGTATGTGTGGGGTTTTAAGCCTATAAATACTTTACATGCTCTCTTGCCTTTGGACTGGAATGGTAATTAAAACTTGGGCACTCTTCCAGCTGAACTGGCATGCAGTGGGTGGATTTGGGTGTGGGAAAAGTTCCAAAAAGGCAGGATTAGCCCGCCCTTTAAGTCACTTTAATACATCTGTACCAAAGGTGAAGGCTGTGGGTTTATGAACGTGTACACCCGTAGCACCAAGCCACAGAGAGATGGATACTGTGTCCTTTGTCAGATTTCAAAGAGAATTATTGTAAGCACATGGAATACATTTTATTGTGATCCAATGTTCAAGAGACGTTGGATTACTGTGTGCCTGATGTTACTGGCCTCCTTAAAAATGAACTGAATCTGAAACATGGGCTTGTGTCTTGAATGTACACGCCAAATATCATTTGAATATCTTGGTGTTAAAAAGCATACTTATGAAAAGCATGCCAAACCAACAATTAAATCAGGCATTACTTTTCTTTGCCAGTTAGGCCCGAAAATGGGACTTGATGTGGAAGAAGAAACAAGTAATAACCTAAGAAGGAATGGTAGTGACTGCTTACCTTTCCACCCCCAACTGCTTTTGACTTCCTTGTTTTCAGTCTGTTTGGCTCCAGGGGGTGTCTGGCAGTTACCTAGTAGTAGTAGTAGTACCGCCTTTCTTTGGTCATTAGATTGCTTCTCTGACTTTAATTCAATGCAGTTTACATGGGCTTGCTTTATTTCTCTAACCCCCCTAGGGTTTTTACAAATTACAAAGAAGTTCTGTCTTTCAAGAACTGCAACAACATACAGATGGAACTTTCGTGGGCTAGTCCTTCTTTCTGGCTACACGATTGCCTTCCTGCTGGCTGATAGACGGTTTCTCTGCTCCTGCCAAAGAAACAGCTGGCCCAGCACAACTCCTCTCTCACAGGCAGTTGGAGACAGCTCAGCTCTTATCAGTCACAATTCTCAAGGTCTGCTGCTCAAGGAAGCTTCTGGTGATCTCGAACTGGCGACCTTCGGATCTTCAGGCAAATAGAGGCTTTAACCCTCTTGACTAAACCTCCTGCCCCTATACCTCTTCCGCGGCGCTGAGAGGCCTCCTGGCCTTCCACTGCGGTCTGGAAGCCTGCACTTGGCTCCTCCCCGCAGCGCTCGCCTCCCCGGCTCCGCGCGCAGCGAAGGGAGAAGCACGCGGGCCGCTCCAACCTCGCTGCGACGCGCTCAGCCGATCACGCTCCCAGATGAAAGTCAGGTAAGGGGGAAGGCGAAGAGTCAGAGAGGGAGAGAAGGAAAATTGAGGAAAAAAGGGAGGAAAAAGATGAAAATACTAATAGATCTGTTGATGAGCTCAGCCGAGCTCAGGACCACGACCTTGCCTCTCGGAAGACAGGGCCGGAACTGGGAGCGGGAAGCCCTCCCTCGTGGGAGGAGTCAAGATCTGTTAGATCCGACCCTGTCTTCCGGAGTGAGGGCATTCCCATCGGTGTAGAGTGCCCCCCCTTTCCTCACTCCAGAGAATCTGTCCTTAGCTAAGGCAGCACAATTTCAGTGTAGGGAACTTTCTTAGCCTTGCATAAGTTCCAGCCAGGATGTGTTTTTCAAAGCAGGTAGGAACTAGTTCTCAGATACTGCTGGGTGTGTGTGTGGTACAGGCATACCTTGGTATCCACTGGGGTTCCGTTCTGGACCCCACAGTAGATACCTGAAACCATGGATACTGGGGATGCCATTTTAAGGATAGGGGAACATCAGTGGTTTTGCTGAAACAAAGTTAAAGATTTGTTTATTGTTCCCTCATCTTTTTAATAGGTGTCCCATTATCCATTGTATCTGTGGGTAACTGTGGATCTTGAATCAGTGGGTACTTGCACACGACTGTGGGTGCAATCCTAAACTGAGTTAGGCTGGCCTAAACTAAGCCAGCAAAATTGGGCCAGCACAAGGGACACCATAAAGTATGCTTGGGCCACTTTCAGAGTCAGAGAAGCCAGCACACAGACGTACACCATCCTCCCTGACTCCAAAAGTAGTCCAAACATGCTTTATGGTGGTCCTTGTGCTGGCCAAACTTTGCTGGTTTAATTTATGCTGGCCTAACTCCAGTTTAGGATTGCTCTCCGAATTACAGTGAAGTGTGTGAAGTATTACAGTGGAATGTAGTATGCCATCCCGAAGGTGATCTATGAAAAAGTCATGGTCAGTTTTCCCAAACTATATGCAGTATATTACCAAGCACTGTTTAAAACTTTCCATAAACTGTATCTATTTGCCAGGATAACAGTTTCTATAAACGCCTGCTGTCCCTTCTTTTTACTCTAAATCCCTGAGCAGGCTACCTACAGGTTAATTGAATTATACTTTATTATACAAGTGAATAGGCCATAAATCTCTGGATTGAACACCTTGTAAAATCCGACCTTGTATCCCCATGTTGAACAAATAGCTCGGCCTCAAGTTTATTAAAATCTCTGAATAAAATATTAAAATGCTTAACATTCCTCTGATTAATTCTAGGCCACTATGTATTTGATATGAGAATACAAGCTTAAGTGCTGCCAGATTGGATGCAACCTTTTATTCCACAGGTATAGCTATATTAGTTATTTCAGGTGCAGCAAGACCAATTTGACACGTCATTGTGGCAAAAGCTTTTAGGGACTGGACTCTATCAGTCCATAAAGTGTTAACCCTAGCTAGCAATTCCTCTAGACGTGGTTATGTAGAGGAAGTCATTTTTAGATAATGAGCTACTTTAGAGCATGAGCTATTCCTTGATATTGTCAAGGTTGTGCTGAGATATATTTTTTCCACACACCTCCTTTCAGACAGGCTATTCAATAAATAAAAAATGATTACTATGAATATGCACTTCCCTTTAATGGATGGAGAAGAGACAAACTGTTCAATCACTGTATTCTTATTGATGTGAATAGGCTTTGAATTGGAATGGACTATTGAAACCAAGCATGACTTGTTGTGATCTGAATTAGTTTCCTCAGAGGGAGAAGGCTTCTACCTTAGGCAAGCAGAGCATCATGTCTCTGTTTGGTATTGTAAACCATGAAGTAGTTGCAAGGACAGATGACTTTTGGATGTACCTTGAAGAGAATTTCCTATATGTCGAATAGTAATACCTCCCATAGTACTGATTCATTACAGTGTTCTTTGTTCTGGCAAGATTGACAGCTCTTCTAGCCAATGAGAGCAGTGTGTTCTTGGCCAATCTACTTTTGTTTCCTGTCCATTAAAATTATGTATTTTGTAGTGATGTTTTGTTAAACACTTGACTTCCCAAAACAGAACTTGTTATGCACTATGAGAAGTACTGCTGTATTTGTAAATGTTGTTACTCAGTACTTTGTTAGGATTGAGACATGCATGTAATTTAACTAGGTTATGATTTTTGCTTCCTACAATAAAGGAAGCAAAAAAAGTTATGGAGAAAAAAATTGCTTTGATAATGAAGGAGTTAATCTGATTCAGTTATGGCTTTTGATTCTACTTTTGGATTTTTTATTCACTTTAAGGGTTTCTTCTTGCTTGAAAAACCAGTTTAGGGGCCATTGACTAGCAAAGCAGGCTTGTTTGTTTACCTTTATCTTCATGTGATCACTACTGTGGTAATCTCTGATGGAAAGAATGTTCCTTGAATATATTAAACAGAGATCTTCAGATTATCTGTATGTTGTAAAAGCTATGCATGTAACATGCACGGTTTTTAAAAAATATTTCAAGCAAATAATACGTAACATAAAGACATACTCAACACTATTTTAAAAAATATACATAAATTTAATCTCTAAATTAATGCAAGCATAGAGCAGTATATCAAATCTCCTGTCTAATCCCATCTTTATAATTCTTACTACCCTGTCAGCCTTTTATCTTCAATTTATCTAGCCTTTCTCTAATTTCTTCATATTGTCTTGATTCTTCAAATCCACAAATAATTATATTGTTTTTCTGTCTTGCAGAACGTTTGAGTGTCTTCCAATTGTTCAAAAATGTATTTACTAACTTCCACTTAAGGAAAATCATTAGTTTGTCCATTTCAGCTAAATTGAAGATCTTTGTCCACCAGTCTTCAAGTGATGGTATTTCAATAGATTTCCAATATAGGATATTCTCGCTGCTGTTGCCATATATAAATTCTTTGCAACACAATCATCCTCCATCATATCCAACAAAAAGGCTTTTGGTTTCATTTATATACTGTATTTACTTTTAAGTATTAATTGCATCTGTATATTTCTATCCAATATTTCCTTGCTTTTCCACATTGTAAAAAAACCCTTCACTTTTACATTTCCAACATCTATTTGGCATGGTTTTCAATATCTAGATTGTGTTTAATATGACCATTTGCCTCAAATTCTTGGTATAAATTCAGTGCTAAATCTTGACTTGATCCCGTGAGTGCAGCAACATGCATATTTTGCATAGGAGGTTTGCACCTTTTGGTTATCTGAGTTGCTTAGGTCTTATTTAAATACTGGGAGCATGAAAGCCTTATTTGTAGGAAGCCCAAGCTGCGACAGAATGACTGATCCAGAAAACTTATTTGTTCCCAGCTTGAAATAAGCTGGGAACATAGATCCCAGCTTGAGCAGTGTTATCAGACCTAATGACGAAAGGGCTGAGCAAACTGTGTGCTGTTGTATCAAATACAACAAATCTATTTCAATAGATTTCAGATAACCCGCTCAGATAACCCGCTACTTTTAAACTCAGCTGTTGCAATAGTAACTGGTAAGATATGCCATGAATTTCTGCTATTGTTATGGGGAAGGAGCAGTCTGCTGAATTCTGAAAGATTACAGTGGTCACGACTAAAAGTATAAATGGCCGCTCATCTCTCCTCTTTCTGTTGCGCCTCATTGGTAAAAATGAAAATGAGATTAGTGTAGATTGTGCAGCAGTTAGGAAACAGGTGGCCTTGAGTAAGTACTTTAACTTCTTCCTCAGTTGATTTGAGAAATGTTGGCCATGTTTGTTCAATGACTGGCCATTGTTAAACATTTGGAATTCCTGCTGAGTCATTGTGAACAGTTTGTGCATTGATTCCTTAGAATGTGCATTGATTCCTTAGAATTCCTTAGAATTGATAAACATTGCAATAAAAATTACGAATGTCTTCAATCATGATGGCTGTTGGTTGATCTATAACCATTGGTTCCTTTCATTGTGGATTTTGAAAGATCCCAAATACATCATCTAGGCAGAACTAATGGTGAAACAACAAGGAGAACCACCAAATTGCACATTAGGTTCATTTGAATCCAGAATGGAACCCTTATTGTGTCAATACAAGTTACACTAAACCTGGGAACAGACCTGTGGGCCATCATTCTCATTGGGGTATGCATAGGACACCGCTATGATTCTGCATGGTTGTGTATTCTCCATATATGGATAAGCACATCTAGGCCCTAACACTGTGGCCCAATCAGTGCAGATTATGCATTCTATCCTTCCAGTTGACTTGGTGGGTTGGGAGTTCTTGATCTGCTGTAGCCTTTATTGTATAGAACAGTGTTCTTCAGCCTTGGGGTCGGGACCCAAAGTGGTTGCAAAGCGTCAGTTGTGGGGTCGTAGCAACTTATGGGAATGAAAAGGGTTGAAGGCCATTGGACTAGAGCACTATCAGGTAAAGGGGGAGAAATGTGGAGTACAGTTTACCAGGTGTTCCAATCCTTCTCATGTTCTTAGCAATTGAGCTAAAACAGCATTCACTAGAGTTTGCACTAGATAACTTTTTGCTGTCTCTAATAAGAATATTTGGTTACGATGAGCAGTCCTGGGAGTGTGTAATGGGGGTGGGGATTGGGTGGATAGAGTCCTGGGAAGTGGGCGGTATCTATGGTGAATCCCCAGTCTCATACTTTATATATGTATTTAAATTTGTGAAACAAAAAAGATTGAAGATCACTGATACAGCATGATCTCTGGGAAGGCTGAGTATATGACCTATGGCTCCCCAAACAGCATGGAAGAATCTAACCTAGAAAACCTCAGGGTGGACTTTCACTGAGCTCCTACCTGTATGTAGCTCAAAATGCTAGTTGGCTGCTTGGCTTTAGAGCAGTGTTCTGCTCTAGAGCAGTGACCAGACTCTGGTCACTTGTTGGGTCATGACCTGATGTCAGGGGACCTGGGAGTAGTTCCAAAATCCATTTCAGAAACTGCAGACCTTACTCTTGCTATTTTCCTTTTGTGTTAACAGTTTGAATTTTCAATTGAGGGTTTAAAAAAAATGTTATTAGTTTAGTGCTTACATAATATTTTGTCCTAATCTTGCTTTCTGTCAGGGATATTTCATGGTTGTGAATTCGCTTCAGTCCTCAAGTGCTTATACAGATAATCAAGATAATAAAATGAAATTCCTGGAATGCAAACTGGCATTTTTAGACTGCAGCAAATTCACATAAGTGTTCTGTAATGAAGTGGCTAAGAAAACATGGAGTACTATCTATCATAATACATGACCATTTATCTTTCAGGTCAAGAACGTTTCGGCAATATGACCAGAGTGTACTATAAGGAAGCTGTAGGTGCTTTTGTTGTCTTTGATGTCACCAGAGGATCAACGTTTGAGGCAGTTTCTAAGTGGAAACATGATCTGGACAATAAAGTACTTCTCCCAAATGGCAGCTCCATCCCTGCAGTTCTACTTGCTAACAAGTGTGACCAGAAGAAAGACAGTGGCCAGAATCCTTCTCAGATGAATCAGTTCTGCAAAGATGCAGGATTTGTTGGATGGTTTGAAACCTCTGCCAAGGTGAGACTTCATGACAGGAGGAAAATTTTAAAACCATTTTAGAAACCAATACAGACCACTGGGCCAGCACTTCCTTGGTAACCAGTATAGCCCACAGAAGATTCCAGCCCATGAAAATGCCTGTTTACTGTGTTTTTGGTTTTAGAGGGGAGGAGAGAATTGCCAGGCAGTGTTCTTTCTTACTCTTAATGCCACTGCTCAGCCCTTCCATAGGTGCATGGCATGGACATGCGGTAGCTGTGTTGGTGAGGCACTGTGTCACCTAGCCCAGGGACTCAGAAGTGATGTCACTTCTGGATGCAACCGCATTCGTGCCTTGGCATCCTCAAGGGTTCCATTACCAAAAAACCAGAAGTGCCCTTTAGAAGCTGTTCTGAAGCCCTCTACACACTGCCTCCCCAAGCCTCAGAACATCCTCTGGATGCAACCAGAACACAGCTGGGGTAGGTGAGGTACTGACTTCCTTGTCTTGAGTGACCTCTCATCCCTGGTGCGTGGCAGCGCAGACATGTCTCCAGACACGCGGTGATGATGTCAACGTCACTGACTTTGAGGTTTCCCAGCCTCAGGCTTTTGCAGACCTTGGTTTCAGGCTCTGCAGCTTAGAAGGAACAATGCTAGCAAGCCACGGTGTTGTCCTGTTTTAGGGGACTTGTTGAAATAAACCTGATTTTAATATATTATAATAATACATGTATTTATATACCGCCTTTCTTAAAGTCACTAGATTTCTCTAATGATTACAACTCAAGGCGGTTTACATAGGCAGACTTTTTCACAAACCCGAAGGTTTTTACAATTTACAGAATGTTCTATCTTTCAAGAACCACACTCATACAGATCTTTCTTTCTGGATTTAGCCTTCTTTCTTTAGCCACCCGTCTGTCGTCTGCTGGCTGATGAGGCTTCCCTGCTCTCACCAGAGACGCAGCTGAGTTCAGCATACTCCTCCTCCCACGAGGCAGCTGGAACTCAGCTTTTAATCAGCCGCAGTTTGCAAGGTCTGCCGCTCACACAGACTTCTGGGAGTCTCGAGCTCACGACCTTGAGATCTTCAGTTGTTATCTTCGGGCAAACGGAGGCATTAACCCTCTCGGCTAAATCTTCTTATTAAGTGGTGTTAACTTCTCTGCAATATTGCTTTTTACATTATATTGCACTGAGTGCCTACATTTAGTGTAGTGTTAATATATAGCGTGAATAAATTCTTTTTCTTACCCATTAGAAAGGCCATTTGTTAGGTTCTTCCCCGACTTTTTTTTAAAAAATACAGGCATTCATTGCTAGCAGTGGCCCTAGCTCCAACATGTTGGGACCAAACGACATAACAATATTTAACTGTTTCTCTTTGAGACAGTGCTTAAAAACTAGAAATGTTGCCACTCACAAACAAGGAGGGATCCTGATCAGGCCTGTTATCCACAAAGAAGGGTTCGCCCTTCTCAGTCTCTCTCTTTCCGCAGATGAGATTAGAATTGATTATCTGCATTGATCAGGATCTCCCCTACAGCTCCTCCTTGTGAGAGAAGCACTCCAATTTTAAATAATTGCATGTAGGCAAATGTGTAAGCTGGCCTTTCACATTTGCTAAATCTTCTTTTGCTCATCTTTCTTCCCCTCCCCCATGTTTGATAATCCACAAATTAAAATGTCTGTTCTGGGTAAAGGTCACTTTTGTTAATTTCATGTTGCTTATTGATACTAGCTTTAAGTGATATCCAGGCTGACGAGTATCTTGTGACATCCTCTCCTTTTGGGGGCAAGGTCTATGCCTCAGTGGGTAGAATATATGATTTTTCATGTGGAAGCTTCCAAGGATTGCCCTGGCCTTTCTAAGTAGAACTGAGAGACTTGAGTCTGAAACTGTGACATGTGACATTCAGTATAGACAACACTGTGGTAGATGGATAAATGCTAACTGCCTTTGAAACAGTATTTAAAATGTGGATTTTGATTATTGTGCTATTTTTAGTAGATGTTATAATTTGATAGATATCAGAAAATATACCATAATGCTGTCCACTTTTTGCATTTGGAGTAAAACACTTGTAGGGGAAAATCTCATAGCTGTTCTAAAAATGTGCTAATGATTAAATGGACACAGCCAAGTGTATTTAATGCTTCTTGGCTTCTTTAGTGTTTCCTGGCAAGCATACAGACAAAAATCCTGCCAGCCACAAAGATGGTTTTATTCGTCTCCTCTCATCAGTTGCTTAAATTCTTGTTTGGCTCTTTTAGTTACTACATAGAATTTATCATCTTCCTGTGTAGTTCACTGATATGTGCTGATCATGTGTTCAGTCATGTGGAGAGAAGAGGAAAATTGGCAATCAAGGGCAGAAAATCTAGAACCAAGCTGTGGTTTTGATCAAGGGACACATTGCTTCGAAGTTGCTAATAGAAATGCATGTGACACTTGAAAGAATGGTAACCACACAACTTCCTGCCTGCTTTGAAAATGATCCTGTTCACGTCTAGCAACATAGCTCAGGATCAGTAATTTGGTAGCTCAGATTGCCCCTTCCCCTCCTTCAAAACGAGGGCAAAGAAAGAATGCATGACTTATAACTGTGCTTGCCATTTAACTATGTGATTTTTCTACTGATCCATCTTAAATTGTCCTCAGCTAAGCATAACTAGCTGCAAGAGAATAGGGATGTGCATTCAGATTTGATGGAAAACAATGCAGTACAAATATCTGTCTGGATGCAGATCCAAATATATGGGACCTCTTGAGAAGAGGTGATCCCCTAGATTTGAACTAGGAACCTTCTGTAAGCAAATGCTCTGGCTTGTTTATCATAATGCTTTGTGAAATGTCACTTAAATAGTTATTGAAAAGAAACAAAGCTCGTGCCCCTCATTCCCCATTCAAAATGAGTGCAATAGGGTGTCTCACTGTCATTGCCAAATCTGAACATTGATCACATTGTATGCACTCTAACTGGATAATGTTGTTAAGTTACACTCTAAACTGGTAGCAGCAGCAATATATTGGGGCTGCAGATGGATTCAGAAGCATGAAACTGCAAAAAATTTCTTTGACGGTTCTTTTGCAATCCACAAAAGACACAGAAATCACATCTCAGTTTGGTATAGCATTGTTGATTGCACAACACTGAAGATTATAATATGCTGTCAACAAGCCAAACTTTCAAGTACTATACTTTAAATTACCTTGATCTAAATCCTAGTATAAAAAAACCTTTCAGAAGTGTGGATGTAAGCTAAACTTTGTGCTTTAGGTATCATTCTGGGCTATTTTACTTTTTTTTATATACTATGGGGTCAGGAAAGCATTAACTTTCTTTTATGGTTTCTTCAGGATAATATCAACATTGACGAAGCTGCCCGGTTCTTGGTGGAAAACATCCTTGCAAACCTCAAAAGCTTTCCTAATGAAGAGAATGATGTGGGAAAACTAAATCTGGACCCAGATCCATTGAAAGCAGAAAGTAAATCACAGTGCTGCTAATGTTTTTTTTTTACAATGGCATGTACACACATAGAGCAGCAAGAACCTTGCTCCTCTTACTGAACTGCTGCTATGGTGCTTCATCACAACAATCCTAGTGGCGTATTTTTTCCTTTGACTTGGTAACACTCCAGAGGCGTTCACACCATCTTTCCTTGTCAATTAGGATTAAAAATTGCCTTGTATAACTTGGTTACACACCAGATAGAACAGCCGAAAGCCAATGTCCAATAGGATAATATTTATTCTGTCAAGAATAGTCAGTGCAAGGGTCAGTATAAGACTCAATCTTGATATTTTGTTCTTCAATTGCTTAACTAGAATAGGAATATATTGTCTGAAGTATTAATTCTGATACATACCGTCTATTTCATGCATGTAACTACTACTTGGCTGGCTTCTGGCTTCTTTTCACAGCATCTCCTTTGCTCTTTAGTTCCAGGGCCACAATGCAAGCCTCTTTAAGACTCCAAACAGCCAATTGCCAATAACGTCAGTTTGATGTTAATCAATAGCAAGCATTCCTTCTTTATAGTATCCCTTAAATTATGATAATCTATTGCTGGAGAGTAAGGAGAAGAAAGTCAAGCAATAAGGATAAGTTGGTGCTATCCATCTGATGAACATATATAACAGTCTTGGACTGTCTTGGATTTTTGGAATGAAGTGAAATGTTTGTGTGCACAAGCCTTAACTTCAAGGGCCAGTTGGTTGCACAAATGCAGTGCTTATGATCACGCACGGTGGGCTGCAAGTGGCTAATGGCCTTGACTTAAATGTTAGGAAACCAGATTGCATCTCAGGAAACTGTTTCTCTCTGGTCCTGTTGTGGTGATGGTACAAATGCTCCTGTAT
Source organism: Lerista edwardsae (assembly GCA_029204185.1). NCBI lineage: Eukaryota > Metazoa > Chordata > Lepidosauria > Squamata > Scincidae > Lerista > Lerista edwardsae. Next base: position 9,319,589 of record JAJKFI010000050.1, read on the forward strand.
AGTGGTCCTCTGTTTCACATGGTAGCTGTGATCTGCCATAAAACTATTTAGCACAAGGAGTCTGTTGGGATAAAGGTGTTGCACTTCATGTATTGATACAACCTGAAAAATGTAGAATGTAGTTTTAGTTTATCTTGCTGAGGTTGTACAAAAGAAAGAAAATTGCATGGTAAGCCAACTTTTTTTTTTTAGAACTGATTGCTCTTCTTGCTAAAATGTGTATTAGGGGATGAGATGTTTGGGGGAAAAAATTCTCATTGCATGTTATGGTTCTAAACCTGTGAGAAACTATCTTGTCCCCTGGACACTAGATTCCCACATAGCATGCCATCTGCCACAGACCTTATGACTTCCCTTTGGGTTAGCATCACAAATCGCCTTATTTACCCAAAGCCTGATTTCTAATCTAACCACAAAGAAGTATTTTTATAATGAATGTGTAAAGATCTAGTGTTTTTATCTGGTGCATTTGGGCACTTTGTCATCCTAAAACAAAATCCAAAGAGCATATCATATTTGCTGCTAGCTGTCTGTTGTAGACGCGCACTAACCTTTTAGAATTCCAGAGTCAATCATGTTTTGTCCTGATTTCCTAGCTTTCCCTTTACTTCTCTGTCAAAGGAGACTGGAATGCTTTTAGAACACATTAGGTACAAAGTTTAAATTGAGCACTAGTAGCTTTCATGTTTTTTTTAAATCAATGTATGTTTCATAAGGAAAAAGTAAATGCAGAGACTGAAAAGACTGAATTTTGCAATCTTACTATAACTTGACAAAAAAGCATGTTCATTTTTCTTCAGTCCTTGGGATCTAAATGTAATTACACACACTATATAAAGCTGCAGAAAAAAACTAGCCTTCAGCAGCTCTAAATGTGCCACTTAACCTAGCAATTCTCAGAGTAAAAAAGAGCTTTCCAGTACTTGTACAGTTATAGCCACTTGTAATCTGATTCAGTGAGGGGAGAAAAGAAATGGGGTTTTGTGCATTTACAACATTTAGTTCATATTTTCTTCAGTTGCAAGAAGTATTACACTTTTCTCAATAAAGAAACATCTTTAGTTATAGTCCAAATTTGTGGTTCAGCTTACTTTGTAATTGGGGAGGAAAAACCATTGCCTCTGTAAGTGGGACACTCCCAATGCAGTTTGCTCCATTGCAGTGAGTATTTTTTGAGTACTAAAATCAATAGGTTTTAGTAATCGGGTTTTATTTCATGTCTGTGTTTGAATATGTTTTAAAGTTTAACATCTTTAGTGATACACAAAACTTTGTACGAGTATGAATGTCTCCAAATTTAGGAGCGATAATTCTATCTTTATCGCCTCTCTTGCATACTTCATTTGAAACTAATAATCAAAATGTTGGTAGTTGACCCTGGCAATTTTGAAAACCCATAGGGATGAGCAACAGTCCCCTACTATCGCAGTCTGGATCCACCTCCCCATATGAGAGTGGGACCAGTGTAATAATACCATGCCCAATCCCAATCATGCAGTTTTACAGGTTGTTAAAATCTCACGACAGCAGTCCAACTGCAAAGGAGTAAATCAAGATTTTATTAAAACATTATTTCTTATAAAATACCATCTTGCTAGTAATGGTGGTAGTACCAGAAGCACCATATTGCCCCACTGTCTGTGCGTGTGCTAAGGTATTGAAAAATCTCAATAATTTAGAACTCAAAACTGCCTTAAATGTTTGTAACCAATGACTTTTGTATAGAGTCCACAAGTCAGGTTGCAGTAATTGGGACCAGTTTAAAATTTCCCAAACTGTTTAAGGGCAGCATCATGTACAGCATGTTGGTAATCAATTTCAGAAAGTCAAAACAGTAGCCAGATCCTTATTCTGTGTGCCAGCCGATGATAGTTCCTGTATGCCAGCCAATAATAGTTCAGCTGAAATTGAAAGAGCCTATGCTTTTTCATAACTCATTCAGCTGGATTCACCAATGACTCCATCTTTCCTAGAGGAGGTTTTAGTTTTTACCCTCATCCAGCCTGTTGTCAGCCTTCAGCAGTACATCATGAAGTCTGCTACATTTGACAATGTGGGAAAACAGAAGTGTAGCTTGTGTGAGCCTCTAGCCTCTAATAATGGCACCCTTTAATTTCTCGTAGATTTATGGAAGAATAAGAGGAAAAAACTTGTGGTGATGGTACAAATGGTCCTTTATAGTAGTCCTCTGTTTTGTATGGTACAGAGGTCTCATGGGACCAGAATAGTAGTATTAAGACTATTTAACATGAGTTCTCATTTATCGTGTAACGTTTTCCACACTATCTCATATTGAAACATGCAGCATCTGCCTATCGAGTCCTGCTAGGCTCAATATTTATATCATGCCATCCATGAAAATGGAACTTTATAATGGATATGTGATTTTTCATTCATATGGGTATACTCTGTTGCCATGAAGTCTAAGGATTGTGGAATTCTGTCAGAGGCTTCATGGAAATGTTGGGTTTTAATGATGGCTGAATACACAAGCAGACAATGAGCTGGGCCATTACAAGGAATGAGAAGTCTGTGCCTACCTCCCATATTGATATCCAGCCCTTCTTTGTGTGATAAGTTTACTGTAAACTTACACGGTGCAAAGATTGGAATAGATGTGTGCACAAGCCTCCCTTTCTCAGTAATGTCCTGACACTGGTCATTATGCCATGTCTTCTTTCCGAGAAGGGTGTTGGGCCTTTATCAAACTCTGCAAGAATTCTCTGTATTTGTGTGCTATGTCTTGTTTCAGGGATTTCGTGCCTATATATTTAGCAAAACGGTTCTGAGGAAAAAATGCATTTTGTTGAGTTTTTCCTTTGAATTTGGTGCACACAATATTGTATTGGGTATACATGGTTTTTAAAATAAAGCAGCTGCCTGGTTTGACTTGCACTCAAAACACATTTTACAAAAATGAATGATGTCTTAGCTTAGACAACACTTCTGCTCTCATCTCACCTCTGCAAGCACTTTTCTTCAGTTAAAAAATACCTTTCTGGTATGGTTTTATTTTGTATACATAAATAAACTTTGTCAATGCATTTGTCTTGCTGTCATTAGTTGAATGAATGAGACTCTGGATGGCTGGGAGCTGACATTTTGGTTAAAAAAATAGAACCGAGTTTTTCCCCTATATTGCTCATGAAAAATTGAATCTGTTCTTCATGGGAGACTTCATTAGCCTCCACTGAGACTAACCGGTGCCTTGTGCCGGTTTTTGCATTGAAAGCAGTTGCTGCTTCCTGGTATTTCAGTGTATCAGGAAGGTAATAGTCACCATGATGTTCAGCTTTCTGATATTCTTTATCTGTATTTTGTATGCTGGAGCAAATGCTTAAGCTCACTTACAATTTCAAAATAAAGTATAAAATATATAAAACGATAAATAAAAATGGCAATACAATCAATTGGGGGGGGCAACTATTTGTGCCAAAGCATTGCTACAGACGCCCAGGAGGCAGATGAAACATCAGCCAAACCCAAGATGAGAAAGTTTTGAGTCCTTGCCAAAAGGCCATGAGGGAGGGGGTAGTTCTTGGTTCCCCCAGCAGGGAGTTCCATAGTTATGGCTCACCCCCATGCCACCATCCCTCTAACTTGAGCTAACCTCAGATAACCTGTACCCAAACTCTGAAGGCCTTTTATGCCCTTCTGAATCTCTTGTATAAATGAAGCAAGAAATATAAAGGTTGCAAAGAGACACAAGCCAGGAATGGAGAGGAATAACGGCAGACTAATGCATCGTTTGATCTAATGCAAGGTCTGATCAGGGCTGGATACATGCATCTTCTACACCAGTGGTCAGGGAACAGGGGTAAATTACCCCAAATAGGGTAAAAATGACATTCCTGGGGGTAATGGACAGATAGGAGTATGCCCCGCCCCCTTTTCCCTCACCCTTCCTTCATGACCAACGTTCTCTCTTCTGACCAATGGGAAGTTCCTCTCACACTTGATGGATTTCCCTTGCTTCCAATAGGAGATTAGAAGCGGCAAGGTACTTGGCCCCCAATAGGCAGTGTTCCCCTCCCTTTCCAGGTGGCAAAGAAGGCCGTGGTTATCAATCCTGCTGCTGGTAGAGGGAGAAGGAAGCAACAGCAGAGAAAATGGTGGCTGTGGCTGCAACTGCGGCGGTGCCGGGTGATGGGGGAGCCGGCGAGGCCAAGCCTATTCCGGGCAGCGAGGCCAGCGCAGACCTGCTTCCGGCTGGCACTCATGGCAGCCGTGGAGTCGGTGGTGCTCGACACCAGGGAAGAGCCCAAACCAGCTCCAGGTGGGGAGGCCGAGGAGCTGCCACTGTCGCCGCCACCCAGGAGCCTGGCAGGGATGCGAAACGTGCAGGCATGGGGGAGGCTCTGGTGAGTGGCTGAGGTGTGTGTGTGCATGTGCCCGCAGGCGCGCGTGTGTGTGTGTTGAGAGGACTTCTGTGGGCGTGCCTCTTTGCTTGTGAGCAGCTAGGGCTCTCCCTGGGTTTGCCTTGTCTTGCTGTCCCAAGGAGTGGGGCGAGCGAGCGAGCGGGAGGAGGGCTGGGGTGCCTGTGCAGGGAGTCAGGGACACAAAGAGAGGTGGGAGGCAATGAGGCAAGGCGAACAGCAGAAAACAAAAACAAAATCAGAACTGCTGTTCCTGGTGTATGTGAGAGTGTGAGTGAGTGAGAGTGCCAGCCAGCCAGCCCCAATCTGAATTCATTATAGGGAGAAATCTTAACTCCAAGCACCTAAACCTGTTGTCAAAAAGGTAAGCTAGTTGTAACCCAGAAGGGTTGAATTCTATTCTCTCAAGGTCTGCAGGTGTACCCAAACTCTTTACAACTTCATATTTACATAGCATTAATTAAGCTCATTAATTAATCAAATAAAAAGCAATGGTTCCAATATGTAATTTTTTTCTTTTGTTCTGGTGGTGGTGGGGGTAACGTCGGCGTATCTAAATATATTTTGGGGTAAAAGGTAAAAAAGTTCCCTGACCCCTGTTGTACACCGTATATTGTCTCTTTGCAATCAATCAATCAATCACTAGTATTTATATACCGCTTTTCAACACAATGTTCACAAAGCGGTTTACAGGCAAATAATAACATTAAAGTTAAATGGTTCCCTGTCCCGAAAGGGCTCACAATCTAGAAGAATGGAGAACACCACCAGCAACAGCCACAACAGATCAAACGATGTTATAATTATGGAGGAGTCAAAAGGCCTCACTTTAGTTACTACCTACGTGCATTGTGAGACTTTCAAGGGCAATGATAGCAAACCAGGCATGCAAGTCAAAGGCCACACGACATGACACCATGATGTTTTGGCTGGCACACCAGTGTTCACCAACATGGACAATTGAGTTGATTTTACTTAATTTCATTTTGTGATTTGATGTTTCTTTATATACTACGCAACACCACACTCGATTCAGCTGTGTATTTTAATATTAAATTATTTAAAGAATGTTTTCTCTTTTGTTTGGGAGTAGAGGGGGGATGACATGCTAGCAGAGTCAAGTCAGGCGGCTTTGAATTTTTGATAGGTCAAGGTAAATGTTTCACCAACATGTTCTGGAGTGGAAAGGGAAGCCTTTTCTCCAGCTATCATTGTAGTGTGGAACACTATCCCAGAAGAGGCCTGCAATGCTTGACATTATGGTTTAGAATGGATTGCAAAACCTAATGTCAACATTTGGAAATATTGTATGCTGGAATAGGCTGGCTCAACCCGTCTGGCACAAAGTGCCAATGCCAGCAGAACTTGCTGCATCTAGGAGGTGGAGGAGCCATGATTGTGTTACATCCCATCAGTAGTCAATCCCCAAACCTATTCTTTTAACGGTCTTGTATACACTTTTTTCTAACAGTGATCAAGCAGATGTTTCCAGGCATTAGGATCATGCCATGAACTGTTCCGCAATAAAGGAGAGAAGGGGAAAAAAGGTCCTTTAAAAAAGCTGATGTGGGAAAACACAGAAGTGTTTAAAACAAGCAAACCCTTGAATCTTCTACGTATAGAGGCAGTCTGCTGCTGAATATTAGCTGATAGGAGGCAAACAGTACAGCCCTTGTTCACTTCCCCAGATGTATTTCCCAGTGTATCTTCTGTTTTCACTCCAATCTGGGCAACAATTTCTTCTACTACTGAAGACGTAAGTACAGGATGTGGGAGTTGAAAGTGGTTTCCAACAATTCTGTAGTGTGGTTCATGTTAGTATCTCTATATTAGGAATGAATAAGTATTTTGTAGTGTAATCTGCAAATGTCAGGTGGGGGCTGGGGGTGAGAAATAGTGAGTGCTTTATATCCACCAGCTAGTGCAGTTTTCTTGATGGGTGTGTATGTGTTACGTAAGCCACCCTGAGGACTCCTTTGGAGGAGAAGAGTAGGGAATAGATCCCAAGACAGAGTGATGGCTTATTGAACTGTCACCTTCTCTAGCCTGGGTTCATCCATTAGGCCAGTTGAAGCAGTCTCAGGCAGTGGGGTGGGGGTGGGGGTGGGGAATCTTATCTACCTCCATTTGCCTCCACTCAGATTTGCTCTAGATTGGAAAAAAATGGGAGGGGAAGACCAAAAGTGAAGAACGGTAGGTAGGCAGGAAGAACGGTTGAGGATTGACGAGCAGAAGCTGGCCCACCAACAAGTAAAGGGGGCGGCGGCATTTGGCATGTCACTTCAGGAATAAACAGTTCTTGGACGAATCCAGACCATGTCTCTATTTACAGTTTTCCACATGGGTCCTACGCAGCACACAAGCATTATCAATATGCAGCCAGACAAAATAGAAGAATTGCGTACGATATAGCAATATTTCAGGTGAACTCGTTCCATTTCATGTCCGTGAATCTAAATCACCACGATCAGGGTGACAGCCACCGCAAAGCGAAAAACCCCTCCCCACTTCTAAAACACACGGCGAGTTACAACAGAGGTAGATCGACAAATAATTGCCACCCCCCCGTGACCCTCTCATCAAGCCCAACTGCACGCAGACACCTTTTGCTCCGCCGCATGCAGGCGCGCGCCGCCCTCAGCCCTTGAACAGAAGGACATTAATAGCCCGAACAAAGCCCGAGCGGTGGGTGCGTGCAGCGTGCTATCTTTATGACTGGGAACCAGAGCCGCTCAGAACCTTGGCTTCTCTATGGTGGAACCTTGGTATTGGGAGTCAAACCTCCTAGGGAGTCATCAAAGGTGGGACTGCCGCTCCAGCAGCAAGCCGGAAGTGCCGATAGAGACCGCGAAGGTGGGGCTAGACTGCCCTCGCTTTTCTATCTTCTGGCCACCGGCGGCGTTTCAGTGTTTCATTGCGACTCTGCGTTTCTCTGTAACTCTATGGTCTAATGGGCCCGACCAGGTCGCTTAGCAACGGCGTGGACGCTCCCGCTCCCGCTCCCGCCGCCGCCTAAAAGAGACGAACTATTGCGGGAGTGACTGAAGTTCTCCCCGGAATCCAGCCATGTCGAAGTCAGGGAAAAAGAAGGAGCCGGTGAAGTCCAACAACGTCCTCCAGACAAACACCCCCTCCAAAGAGTAAGACCCTCATACTTTTTTGCATACTTTCTGTGGCGCTTCCTCCTCCCTTCGCAGCATCCAGCCTCGTCCCTCTCTAGCCGCGCTCCCGTGGCTGAGCCCCCTCAGAACCTCCCCACTTCAGAACAGCCGCTTCTTCTCCTCTCAGAAGGGATCTGGAGGCAGGCAGGGTCCCCATGGCTCAGGGGCTGAGCGCTGCCTTGCATGCCAGAACTCCCGGTTGCTTTCCTTGGCGTACCCACACACGGAGGCCGCGGGGGGGGGGTGAAGACTCCTGTCTGAAGCGGCGCCCCGGGGAGCTGCTGAACCAGAATCAGGGGACATCCACTGGAATTGAGTGTTGGGAGAGTTAAAACAGATAAAAGGAAATACTTTTTTACCCAGCGGGTAATTAAGCTATTATTAATTAGGCAATTAGGGACGTGGTGGCGCAGCGGGTTAAACCACTGCTGCTGGGCTTTCCAACCAGAAGGTTGGGAGTTTAAGACTGCGCGACGGAGTGAGCTCCCGTTGCTTGTCCCAGCTCCTGCCAACCTAGCAGTTCGAAAGCACCTCAATGCAAGTAGATAAATAGGGACCATTTTGGTGGGAAGGGAACGGCGTTCCGTGCGCCACGGTGTAGAGTCATGCTGGCCACAAGACCACGGAAGCTTGTCCTCGGAGAAAATGCCAGCTCTACAGGCTTTGAAACAGATGAGCACCGCCCCCTACAGTCGGTCACGACGAGACCATTCGGTCGTGGGGAAACCTTCACCTTTAATTAAGCTATGGAACTTCTTGCCACAGGAGGTGGTGATGGCATCTGGCCTAGATGCCTTTAAAAGGGGACAGGACAGATTTCTGGAGGAAAAGTCCATCATGGGCTATAGGCCATGATGGGTGGTGCAACCTCCTTACATTAACAGTAGGCTACTTCAGAACGCCAGGTGCAAGGGAGTGGCCACAGGATGCAAGCATCCTGTCTCGGGTGCTCCCTGAGGCACCTGGTGGGCCACTGTGAGCAGTGGCGTCTCTACAGGGAGGGCAGAGCTCTAAGTTTTGCAAGAAGTCTTACCTTGCAGTGGAAATCACTCCTCTCCTGCACCGTTTTAGCCAATCCTCACAGGGAAAAGCAACATCTTGGCGTTGCTTACTGGCTACAGCAGCAAGGGAGAGGAGGGATTTACATGTCAGGGTAAGGCTCCTTACAAAACTTAGAGCTCTGCCCCCCCTAGAGATGCCACTGACTGTGAGATACAGGAAGCTGGACTAGATGGGCCTTTGGCCTGATCCAGCAGGCCTCTTCTTATGTTCTTGTGCTGCAGCGAGAATGGAAGGCTCTGACTGTGCTGGGCCAATGGTCTGATTTGAAACAAGGCAGCTTTGCTTGTTTTAAGGCCAGGACCCGTACCTGAAGTGTATTTGAAATAAGACAGTACTTCTTGGTGCATGCAGAGTGAGCTCCTTCTCCAATTATTATTGGAACACATATTTGTTGCTTTTAACACCACCACCACCCCGATTCACACAGAAGTTTGCAAAGCACAAAAAACCCAAAACAAATTATTCCTGTCCCAAACAGCTCACATCCTTTAAAACATCCAGCAAAAAGATGTTGCACTGAGGTGAAGGGGGACAGTTATGTGTCCCTCCCCCCCCCACTAAATATAAGCAGAGCACCAATTTAAAAGGTGCCTCTGCCTAGTTTTGGAGAGCTGGTATGGGATGTGCTCCTGAATGGGCAACTTCATTCTTGTTTGCAAGACCATCACATATTCAGACCTAAGAGGTGAGGCTGAGGTGTAAGGTGATTCCTTCCTCCATTCTCTCTCTGGTAGCCAATGGAAAGGACAATAACAGATTTCTGGCTAGAGTTTGAGTGTATTTTGAGGTAGATGGAGACAGGCAGATGTGAGAAGCTGAGAAGAGCAGGGCATCTGGTGTTTCACCACAAAATGTGGTGATGGTCACCAGCTTAAATGGCTTATAAAAATTCAAAGACAAACTCACAGAGGATAATGATCTGGGGGCATGCACATGGTCCAAGTGACTATCTATGAATTCCCAATACTTGCATACCAGTTGATAGCAAGGCTGCTGTCTCCCTGTTACACAGTACAGTTCCTAAGTTTGCCTTGGGACAGTGGGATGAGTGGTAGCACTTGAAGCAGCAATGGTCAGTGGTCAACTCCAAGTTGCCCCCAACCTTTCTCCCATTCCCAAAGTACCTTGAAACACTGGGGCTGGAGAAGAGTACAGGACAAAAATAACTCACAGAATTGGGGTTACCTGGTAAGGACAATGCAGCTCTGAAATAAGGGAACAAACATTCCCTTGCCTTGAGGAGGCCTTTGTGACTGCCCCCCCAACTGCAGGATACAGCATATGTCCCATTTGCACCGCTGTGTCAGTGCTGGAAAGTTGGTGAGGATTGTGCCCTTAATTATCCTGCATAGAAATAGCTCAACAGCTGCAGATAGTACTTCTTTGGTGTAGATATAAAGTCACATGAAGTTATTCTCTAATGTTATTTGAGACAACCCAACCCTTTCATTTTCTCCCTGTTATATCTCTTCTCTGCTAATTGGGAAATGAATAGTATTACATCAGAAAGCTCTCTTATATTTTGTTGGGCCTTGAATACTAATGTAGTTGTAGATTCTTGGGTTCTACCTTTGCAGATCCTAACAGTAGGGTCATATCTCCAAAGATACTGTGTACCATATATAGACACCAGAGTGCCTCCACCTTAATTTATAACTTTGCTAATGAGTGCAGTGAAGTGGTTTAGGAGGCACACTCATTTCTAACTCTCCTGAAAATGGGTGCAAGGTGCAGTTCAGGTTTGAACATGAAGCACAGGGTGTTGTCTTCAATGTGTGCACCAACTTTTATTCCTGGATTGCTGTTCAAGAGAGATACTGCTATACACTGTTCATGCTCTTTTTCAATGTTCATACCCTGCTTTGAAAATGGTTGATGGGAAGGATTGTTGACTTTTATACACACTTTCAACTTTGGCCTTTTATTTATATACTGTAGTATTATTAGGTTGTCAACACTTGTTCCAATAAGCAATACCACACTGGCTCACTGTGGACAGTACAGCTGATAGAATAGACTGATCCAAAAGGTTGGTTTCTAGAGTTTAATTCAAACCTCTTCATTTAAGGTGGAAACAATCCAGTTCAACTCTTAAGAAAGTCTTATTAGAAGAATGTAAGTTTTAGGTCACAACCCTAACCTGTGCTGGAATAGGCATGCTAACTGGCCTGTGCTGTATCCAGCACAGATTGGGAGCAGGCTGGAACCTCCATGGAGTAAGGGCACATTTGTCCCCTTACCCTGGGGTAGGCACTAGCCACCCATTTATGCCGCGGCTTGGATCTGCGCCCATTGTATAGCAGGCGCAAGACCGAGCATATCTCGTGACCCGGGGATGAAGGTTTGGATGTGGCCTAATGGCCACATCTACACTCCACCCCCCCTCCCTAGGTCGCCCCAGGCTGTCCCGCCCACCAGAACTCCCCCCTGCCGCCCTGCACCACCCTCCCTCCTGTCTTCCCATGCCCAGAATAGCTCCTGCACCAGCTGAACCGCCTGGCACAGGAGCGGCTTACCAGGGGTGCAGGGTTGACACAACTGTCTGCATCAGCCCTGCGCCAGAAGCACTGACACAGGTGTTCTTTACGGCTTGTTTGTGACAAGGCTCAGCCAGCACAAGTGGCTTGCATCGGCTGAAGGGAATTACACCACATCGGCTGAAGGGGTGTTGGATTACACCCTTAAGATCTATGCTCATTCCAGAAAATGTGTAAGTCTCTTAGCTGGCCTGGTGGAGATCAAACCATTAGGGGACTCCCTCAATGCTAAGAATTCATAACCCAGAAGTAGGGGTGTGTGTTTTGGTGTTATTTTTTCCAAAACGTCTGTATTAAAATAGCAAATGGCAGTGTTATATGTTTTTATTCTGCATTCTCATCCAAGTTCTCTTTTTTATTAATTTTAAATGCTTTAAAAGTGTACTAGGTAGATGATATAGGTGATATAATGTCAGCAGATACAACCACGGTATTATTTCTAACTGGAAAAGTAATCTATTTCGATTTCTGGAAAATATCTTAAACACCCAAATGTGGCGTTCTGTGGCCTTTTTATTTGGTTTTTTTAATTATTAAAAAAAAAACACCCCTACTCAGAAGGAATGCACAGATCAGGTAAATTCAGTAGTGATATATATGCCATTAAAGGTTTCTAATCTATCTAATCTATCTATCAGTAGTGATATAAATGTTAGACAAGTGCAAATAGTTCTGAATTTCAGCAGCTTATACCTAAGATTGTAGCTGGATCTTACACAGATGCTATCATAACAGAGCTCAATTTGTGTCTGTTATGACAGTGAAGGGTAGTGGTAGCATGTCATATTAGGATTAGCCATGAATCTCATTGGTGTCCCTATGCCAGTAACTATCTCCCAAATAAATGTACCTCACTGGCTTGTAATGAACAAAATGCAAAATGTGGGGAAGAACCATTTAAGACACCTGCCTTCATTGGAAAGAGGTTTGGGTAAAAACATCATAAGTAAAAGCTGCACAAATAGAGAAAATACAACTAATTCTGGCATTACTTTGCAGATTTATCATAGCTAGATTATTACATGTCAGCCTCTTACATTATTCAGATCTTTGGGATATGTGAAGCCTTTTATAAAGCACTACTTGAAAGAATGCCAGGTCAGGACAGCATATGTCTCTTCTACTTCAACAAACCATCAGCTAAGCTTCCTGGCCCAAACTGTCAGGAAACATTTAACTGAACTGTAGATAGTGAATATAAATCAAGAGTCTGATGGCAGCTTGTTCTCAATTGTTAAGTGACATTTTTATCTTTGAAGACATATTTTCAACAAGCCCTTTTTTCCTGTGGCAAGAAACGGCCATTTCTTTAAGTTAGTCTGATGGTCTCTTTGTACCTATACTTGTGAATCGCAATAAGCATCTTACTATGCAAATACTTTTTCTGGAATGGCAAGTTTCATGAATGCTCTTAGCTTTTAAAAATGGCACTAGTCAATAGCATGATACTCTGAAGGCACATGATGTGTTGCATGAATCATGTTGAAGCTAAGTAGGTCTGGATCAGTTTGGTAACTCCTTACCAGCCCTTCTCCTCATTTAGGGCGCAATCCTAACCTGGAGTTAGACCAGCACAGTTAGGCCAGCAAAGTTTGGCTGGCACAAGGGACACTGTAAAGCATATTTGGACCACTCTCAGAGTTAGAGAGGACAGCACAGACGTGTGCCATGCTCCCTGACTCTGAGAGTGGTCTAAATGCTCTTTACAGTATCCCTTGTGCCATCCAAACTTTGCTGGCCTAACTGGGCTGGCCTAACTCCAGGTTAGGATGGCGCCCTTAGTGTTACTGTCAGCTCTGTGTGTAGAAAGGCGATTATTCCAGGATGAAGTCCCGGTGTGGCTGAGAGATGAACTTTATAAATACATCCATGCCCCAAATAAGTACCCTGTATTATAAAGCTCAAACCTGTCCTCATGAGAGTAGGCTTCTGGGGTCCTGGGGCAAATCTTCCCTGGGCCTCAGTCATGATGCTCCCACCTGCCCCCTGATGGCACACTGGACGCTGCCACTAGTTCTGCGGGTTCAGGGATCAGTCTGGTCAGATGTACTCCCTCTGACAGGTATGGGCCCTCAGCCTACCTTTGCCAACCTCTGACATTACCCCTGAAGTGTATGAAGAGTTCCAATTTTCTTTTCTTATTTCTTTTTGTATTTCTCAGTCTTTTAGCACAAGCCTAGGCTTGTCTACTCAGAAGTAAGTACCTTTGTTTTCAATGGGGTAACTCTCAGGTATGTGTGCATAGTTGCAGCCTAAGTAAAATATATTTACAAGTAGTCAATCTATAGTAGAACTCTGGTTTATAGACTGTTAGTGTAGTTAGTTGTTAGATTGTTATTAGTTGAAAGGGCACTCTTTTTCTTCTTGTGCCTGAGGACAAACATTAGGATAATCAATCAATAGTATTTACAACTTGCCATTCAAACTATTGGCTCTTCCACCAAATCTTGTACTTATTTTTTTATTATTTTTTTTTTGGCTGTCTTGAGTATGGGGAAAAGGTGCAGTAACCTCTCTACTTGGCAAATCCATTATCTTTCCCTTGTTCCTTCTCACTTTTCAAGAAGTTAAGCAACTCCCTCCATCCCTCCCTTGCTCTCTTTTCCATGAACTGCTGCATGTTAGATCTAGCACCATTTTATAGGCAGCATAATGTGACTGGAATCACTGCTTATCCATTGTACATTTTTATCATTCTTGATCCCCCCCCTTTGTAAGCTTGTCGCTCAAATAAATAATACTGTGTTTGCTTCTATATTTCACCTCTTATCTTCACCTCTGAAGAAAATATTTCTTTTGGGGGAGAAATGATGTGTAGAGAGATTGAGTCAATAGTCACAAGTACCTCAAACAAAGTACCATCTAGCCTAGAAGTAAAGTCCATCACAGGTTACAATCCATGATGGTGTCTTGCCAAAGCCCCTGCTCCAAACTTTCCTCCCAAATTCTATGCCTGCTTAGGCTACTTAGTCACCCAGATACAGACAGTCCTGGCAATATCTACAAACTACTGGACCCCAGAACCAACAGAGAGCTCATCCCATCCAGTGGCTTGCCTGTAGGCCACAGGTCTCCTCCTGGAGCTTCAGAGCAGGTGTCCTTCAATAATCGCCAGTCCTCAGTCCAATAGTCTTAGTCATTTGTCAATCAGTCAAGCCAGTAAGTCAGTCCATGTATCAGTTCACCACGCCAGTCTGTTGTCCAGTTCTGCCCCATGGCACCCAAGGCGGCTTACAACATATAAAATACAATAAAAACAGTATGACATTTAAAAACAATAGTTAAAAACAAAAATTGAAATAATTAAAATTTAAAATTTAAACAGCCAGCCCCGTGGATCCTAAAAAAGGATATAAAAACCAGCCAGCCTGTCAACAATTAAAAGCTTGTTGGAATAAAAAGGTCTTCAGCCCCTGCCAGAATATTGCCAAAGAGGGAGCAGTTCTTAGTTCTAAGGGGAGGGTATTCCAAACTTGGGGGGCCACCACCGAGAAGGCCCTATTCGTGGCTGCCACCCCTCTCACCTCTCCTGGTGGCAGCACAGTCAAAAGGGCCCCCCCACATGACGTCAGAGCACAGGTAGGATTGTATGGAAGGAGGCGGTCCCTCAAATACCCTGGACCTGAGCCGTAAAGGGCTTTATAGGTCAAAACTAGCACTTTGAATTTGGCCCAGAAAGGAACCGGCAGCCAGTGTAGTCGCCAAAGCAACGGCCCAACAGAGTCAAACCGATGTGCTCCAGCAACCACAGGAGCAGCCGTGTTCTGTACTAGTTGTAATTTCCGGACCGTCTTCAGAGGCAGCCCCACGTAGAGCACATTGCAATAATCTAATCTAGATGTCACTAGGGCGTGGGTCACTGTGGCCAGGTCTGTGCAGCTCAGGTATGGTCGCAGTTGGCAAATCAGCCGAAGCTGAGCAAAGGCTCCCCTGGCCACCGCCGACACCTGAGACTCCAGGTGCAGCTGTGAATCTAAGAGAACCCCCAAATTGCGGACCTGCTCCTTCAGGGGGAGTGCAACCCCATTCAGAGCAAGACGATAGTCCAATACCCGGGCTGTGGATTTCTGAACCAAAAGCACCTCTGTCTTATCCGGATTTAATTTCAGCTTGTTCGCCCACATGTCAGCAAAACCTCCACTCCTTCCACCACTCTCTCCACAACTACAACCCACAGCTTCTCCTTCCTCCAGGTGCTCCTTATATCCCTGTTACAAGCTCCTAAGTGGCTGCAGCTGTGCAGCCCAGCCTCTGCTACTTCCCTGCATTACTTGAACCAAGGGTCACTGTCGGCACCATCTACTGCGTCCTCGGGGTGATCTTCCGCATTTTCCACTACAGATGGGTATGTACAACCTCCTGGTTTTAGGCTACCTCAGAATGCCAGGTGCAAGGGAATGGCAACAGAATTATTGTCTTATTGTCCTGTGTGTTCTCTGAGGCATCTGGTGGGTCACTGTGAGATACAGGAAACTGGACTAAATGGGCCTTTGGCCTGATCCAGTGGGGCTCTTCTTTATGGTAACATGCATATTTTTATACACATGTAAATAGGGCCAGCCTGAGACCTCCTGATGCCTGCGGTGGCATGCCAAGTGCTTCCCCTCCCAGTTGCAGACCCAGCCAATGGGTCACCCAGGGACAAAGGAGGAGGCGGTCCTCCTCTCCGCTGTTTCCCCGCCCCTGTTCTCACTACGCTCCACCATCATGCCAGGCTTCATTTCGGAACAGTTTGATGCAGGGGCGGGTGGGAGGGCCAAAACCTCTTGGCAAGGCAAGGTGCCTCATCACTGCCCTCCTCCCACCCCAGAAGCGCTGCACCCAGGGCTTTTACCCCCACAGACATAATGGTAGGTCCGCGACTGGCCCCTCCTTAAGAGATAATGTGCTAGCCTCTGCCCCTCCCACTTTTGATATATCTTAGCACTCCGCTCCACATTTCGTCGTCTTCTCTTCCTTTTCCAGTTCAGGGAGGGGGAGGACAAGTGGTGGCAAAAAGGAGGACAGAGAAGCTACATATTCAGGGAGAAAAGGGAACCAAGCTAAAGCTGATCTGCTGGGATTTATGGCTAAGCCAGATGAGTTAAGACTATTTTGCTCCTGGGGTAATCATGGTATGTTGTCCTGTTATTTGGACAACATATACCAGGGCTCAAAGCTGCATAGTTTGAATCTGGATTACAGCAACAGCCCTGAAGTTTCCAGAGTGTCTGGTGATAATAGTCTGTTCTGGAAGTGCACTGATACTTGTGTCTAACCTTGGTGTAGGCTATTTGTGAAGAACAGTGATACTTGCGTCATGATGCTGACAGAATCCTTAAATGAAGTGTACACTAACCACATTCTCACTTTTCTTATACAGTGAGAGTGCAAGCCTAAGCAGCACTGGAATGGCGAGGCCGACGGGTCAGCGCCATATCCAGTGCTGCTTAGGAGAGGCTGAAGCCTCCCTGCGGCAAGGGAGCATTCACTCCCTTACCATAGGGGAGGCTCCAACCTCCCTATGTGCTCCTTGGATCTGCGCCTGCTAAGCAGCAGATCCAAGGAGATCGCATGGCCCAAATCGGGGCCGTGCAGCCTCCCGGGTGGGCTTGGGATGCGGCCTTATGGCAGTCTCCGAAGCCCACCCCTGTCCCCCCCCCAACCTCCCCCTCCCGCCAATCCCGTGTCCATATGGACACGGAGCCTCCCTTGCACCAGCTGGCTTCAGACGACGTGAGGGAGGCTCAGCGGGAGCGCAATGGAACAGTGCTGCTCCCGTTGCTCCAGCGCTGACATGGGGGTGCTGATTGGTGCCCCTGCGTCAGCGCTAAGGTCATCACATCAACACTGTGATGTAGCATCGATGCAATGGGTAGCGTTGGATTGCGCAGTGAGTTCAATATAGAGAAGAGGACTTAGTAACCTGAAAGAAGAAAACATTGGCATAAGTAAATGTGGGCGTGTATTGTCATGTAAGATGCATTAAAATCAAATTTTCTTCTCATTTTCATATTTTGTTTCAGGCCATGGTTTCTTGCTGGATCACCCTCTTCTATAAATCCTCAAAGTCTTACAATGGAAGCAAGGAGGGGAAGATTTCCTATTTGGCCAGAGTGGAGTGAAGCAGACATAAATGTTGAAAAGTGGGATGCAGGGAAAGGTGGAAAGGAAAAAGATAAAACTGGAAGAAGTCCTATTTTAGTAAGTTTGTCATAGCCATAATATGTTCTGAGCTACAATTAAACACAATTAACATGCAAACCCGAGGGTAGGATTGCATGCCAAGGCTAGCATAGTGGCCAATGGTGCAAATTCGAAAAAGGAAAATGGATAAGGTGAAGTGCACAAAAGTTTACTAAAGTGCTCAAAAACTAACAAAATTAAAACTAAGCTTAACCGAATTAGCTCACACACACTTAGGACCCAATCCAATGTGGCCCAGCCCGACCCAATCTCATGCACTTCTAAGGCATCCTAGCCGATCTAAGGCAGACCAGCTATAAGGCAGTAAGGGCTTACCACTTGTCCTGTGCCAGGTCTTGCCACTGCTGGCAGTTGCTCTTTTGGGGCATGGGGAGGGCGCAGGGAGGGCGGAACTGGGTGGGAGCAGTGGGGTGGGGGGAGAATCACAAAAGGCCTCCACCGTCAGATGCTGTCCTCTGGGTCAGGCCGTATGGCTCAATATGGAGGTTCTCAAGTCTGTGCTGGCAAAATAGATGGTGCAGACTTGAGGAGGCACTTTGCTGGACCAGTGCCCTTACCTGGGGGAAAGGGACGAATCTCCCCTACTGAGGTGCCGCCTACAGCTGTCACAGAACCCATAGGATGCAGCGGAAGCCATTTTGATACCGCTGCTCTTACAGGGGCCCCAAATCATAGGACTGGGCTGTTACTCTATATAGGAAGAATTCTGCAGCTGACAATCACACTCACAAGCCCTGGGGAAACCAAAAGGAGGGAAAACGAGAAGAGGGCAGGAAAGAGGAATTCCTTTGAAGGAGGAGTTAGTGCAGATGGGGATATGGGGTGGGAGAAGGTACACAGGGCGATTTGCTTGGTTTCCCAGTGGAACCCAGAATGAAGAAAGTCTTTGGGGTTTCAAAGAGAAAGATGAGAGAGGGAAAGTAGGGTAAGTTAGAGGGTGATAATGGAGAAAGTTGGGGTTAAGGCTATTGCAAAAAGCTACAAACAAGAATGACTCTCTGTAGCTTGACCTGAGTGCAGCAGGCAAGGGGTGAGTCTTGAAATTGGATGTGGCTTTCTGAAGCTGCTGTGGGCATTCTGAGGCCCATGGAGGCCAGAAGTGTGGGTTGCCAAATCAACCTGACTCAAAAGAGCCTCCCACCCTCCCAGTAAATCATTCCCACATCACGACCTACCATGTAGGTTCAGGTGGGTTGTCCAAGAAAATTGGTCCAATGATCCAAAAATCCAATGATCCATTGGATTCCTGCTAGGTTAAACTTAATCATGAAGTGGTGAGGACCATTGGAGGTGTGAAACCTTTGTTTACAAAAGTTGTTTTTCCTTAATTCAGGAGTCCAGGGATGTGGTTATGGTCACAAGCCACTAGATACGTTGTTGCAGCAGAATATTTTGCTGGGAGACTTCATCTGGATTTTGGAAGCATGACAACTTTATTTACTGGCCTCTATTCAAATCTGGAGCATTTGACCCATGGATCAATTAAGGGAGGGTGATTACATGGTTCAGTGAAAAGTGTGGCCTTCCTGATCTCTGAATCTGTGGCCTCCCATCAATTATGTGAAATAACCATGTTATTGGTCTGGCACACTGCTCTTCACCTTTCACAGCCCTGAGTAGATGGGACAGGAAGGATAAGGATCCAAATTAGAGAGCAGTGGAGCTTATGGATGGTAATGCTTTCACTTGTTAAAAGAATTCACTTGTTAAAAGAATTAAAAGAATTATCAGAGGGAGGCAGGGACTGTCTGTACTGAACCACCCATCCTTCAGCTGGGCATTTGTGGATCTTGAGGTCAAAGAAAATGGTCCTGTTAAGCCAAATTTCTGCATATGGCTATGCTTTGTGCCTGCAGTAAGAACGATCTGCCTCATGAGGAAACTTGCCTCCACCTGCTAGTCTTCTGCCGAAAGATATATGGATGCAGGTAGAGGGAGATGTTGATGGAGAAGAATTCACTAACATGGATTCTGCACTTGACCCCCGCAGTGTTCTTTTCCAGGCTGCAAGGAACGTGTGTGCCAAGTTTCGTGGCCGTGGGTCAAGGCACGGAGACGTGTATAAGGAACATACATACATACCCACACACACACACACGTCCGTTTTTATATATATAGATTAAATATAAATTACTTTTTCTGATTAGAATATATGTGGTGACCTTATTTTCTTTATATGCTTATTGTCAGGGCTTCTCATAATATTGTCATCTATAATGCTTCACTCATAATAATAGATAGGTGTGCCTATACTTCCTACAAGTGTTGTTTTTAACATATATTATTCATATTTTAGTAACATTTTAGTAACACTTATTATTCAAGACCATTTCTTGAATAGGGCTTACTATCTGGAATTCATTGGTGACTGGAAAGCCACTATCCTGTCTTTCAGCTGTGAATAATTGAACATAGTGTTAAATTTTATATTTCATAAATTACTGTATTGTTTTACACAGCATGTATTTGAAGATCCAGAAGGAAAGATTGAGCTTCCGCCTTCTTTAAAAGTGAGTTGCTGGAAAAGGCCACAAGAAATTTTAATTAATAAGGTAAGAAGTACCAGCAGAAAAAAAATAACACCAAACAAGTAACATAGTATAAAATAATAGCTTGTAAAATTTTGTTTAGAATATTGGTTTGTTTAGAATTTTGTTTAGATTTCTTACTTTTTTACAACAACAAAAAACCCACAAATCAGTGGGCTCAAAGATCAAAAGGGAACCCTGTTTATTAGAACCCTGATATAGCCAGTTATATGCTACTATAATCAACAACAAAATCTGTATGTAGTCGAACAACATCCACTGCTACGATTTCCCTGTTTGGCTGTGGTAATCCATAAGGAAGGGGTGGAAGGGTTATAACATGTGATCATAGTACTCCCAACAGTCCCTGTTCCAAGCCTACCATATCTGGACACCAATCCTATAGTGACCGACTGCCCGGGAATGCAGCAGTAGCCAGGTGGCTATCGCTGCATTCTGTGGCAGCCCTTTCCCCTGTTTAGCTGGTGCAGAAGCGAGGGCCTCCGCATGGCCTTACAAGGAGGTCAGGAACTAGCAGCGACAATCTATGCATAGTTTAATCATTGGATGCATAGTTTATATCATTCAATGCATAGTTTAATGCAGAAGGCAGTCAAACTGATGTATTCTATCCAAAGTTATAGCCAAAAAAACCCAAAAAAAAACCCGCAACTGCCTTCTGTAACAAAAAGTGGATTTTGTTAACTGAAAACCTGACTAATGAAATTGATTGTTCTGAGAGCCAATGAGGTGTTGTTATGACACAGTTGGGAACCAATAATGTGTCAGTATGAGTCAGCTCTCATTCCCATGTAGCAAAGCTAATACTAGAACTCTTATTTAGTTATGTCATCAAGTTGGCCACTGATTTTTTTGTGGGTTACTGATTTGTTGGGCGACCTGTACTGTTATAAAAATGATTATATAAATAGACCCTAGTAATATCATTGCGTTTAGGTTGTACATATGATACTGTGAATTTATTCTATGTGGTCTGGTACAGGAGGAGGTCCATCATGGGGATGATGCAATGAACTCTCCCACCAGGTGACACAATCCGTACAGTTGCCACTAATTAACAGCTAGGGGATATAATAGAGGATGTTTTCCTTTAGGCATGTATACCCTGATCCAATTTTCTTCCTATATTACAGTGCAAGCCTATGCATGTGTACTCAGAAGTAAGTACCATTGTGTTCAATGGGGCTTCCCAGGAAAGTGTGTATAGGATTGTAGCCCTAGACACTAGGCTGATGGGAAGCAAGTGGTGACTAGTCATCCTTCCCTTGTTTACTCTAG
Organism: Lerista edwardsae; assembly: GCA_029204185.1. Classification (NCBI taxonomy): domain Eukaryota; kingdom Metazoa; phylum Chordata; class Lepidosauria; order Squamata; family Scincidae; genus Lerista; species Lerista edwardsae. Next base: position 9,340,738 of record JAJKFI010000050.1, read on the forward strand.
AGCCTATTATTCTCCAGAACCTTTTGGAATATTGGAAAATCCAACACTCTGCATACATTTTGTAGTGTTGGGCCAGGATCCCTCACTACTTGCCCAGCTGACCCTGTACTCTCCCTTCTTCTCTCTTATCATGTGGCACCAATTTTCTTGTCACTTCAATCATTTTTATTGTCTGGCTGTACATGCTTTTGCCTCCTGTCATGCATTTCACCTACTTTTAGCTCAGGCTCTCTTTTTCACACATAACAGGTTGGGAGCTGGTTGACCATGATGAACTGTCAAAGGTCCCATAATGCATTGTCCTGGGGAATGTGTGCATTGTTAGTGCATGTGTCTTGGAGTACTCACTGGGGCTTGAATAGACTCGGTGAATGTAGGGTTTTTCCCCTGAAGTAGACTTCTGCTGACGTACATCTGCAGACTTAGAAATAAATCCTCATAGGTGGCCTGGAAAAGAGATTGTTGGGAGGACTGTAGATACATGTTCTGATCCTTCCATCCCTTTCTCATGCATTAGCATAGTCAATGGACATCCACTGCAGTGAAAGGATATGAAAGCCATTTGTTCTCATAGGACTTGTTGCACAGTTCTAATTAGATGTAGACATTAAATTTGTAATGTAGTCCAGAACAAATGATTTCCAGATCATCAAATGAGATTTTGGAAAAGCACAATATACTGTGTAATGAACCCTTGATTTAATGCATGAATAAGGAAGATGGGATATCTGTTAATTCTGACAACGCTTCAAATCTGGACACCCATTTCCTCCTGTTAGTTTTTCAACCCCTACCTGAGAAAGCTTGCTTGGTATTGCAGCTCTACTCTGCTTTTCACAAAGGTGCTCTAGGAATAGAAGGACATCTCCATTTCTACAGTGACCTAGTAAAAAAAGCAGTGGTAGCACTGACAGAGCTTTCTAAGATAGGTAAGTGTAGAAGGGGGCTTGAGGGCAGTCTTACCTACCTATCAGGACTCCTTTGGCACTGGCAATGCTGCTCTCCTTTCCACCTTTGAGCAGGGCACTGTAGGAATGGAGATGTTGATTCTTGAGGCCACTCCTGAGAAAGTGGAACTCAGTTTCTGAGGAAATCTCCATTCCTAGAATGGTCTCAGAAATGGAGAAACATTGGAAATTGTCCATTATTTCAGGACTGTTGAATTGAGGTCCATTAAATAAAGGGTTCACCATAATTTAGCAGTCATGAAGATCTTCTACAGAAGATGTTTATAGCTCTGGTCATTGCTTTGCTGAACATTTCCTTTAAGATTTACTATTGGAGAACAACTTGCCAAGCATTGTATTGGATAAGACTTTTTAAGTGAAGATGTACTGTACTTACTGAGAGCTCAATCCTATACCTCCGTTGCGCCGGCGCTACGCTCTTGCGGCTGTCCAGCGCTGTTGCAAATGTGCCGACAAGTGCATCAGCGCCAGCGGTATGGTGCTGGACTGGCGCAAGCAGCAGGCCAACACTCGGGCGCCAATGTAACCTTCAGCACGGCTTACACGGGTGCAAGGGGAAAACCTCCCCTTGTCCTGCACTTTGCTGCTGCCGCCTCCTAATGGGCTTTAGGATACAGCCCTGCTATGTCGGCCTTACTTAGGATTAGGCTATCAGAAATATTAAATGTTATACTGTATATTGATAATAATAACATGAACATGATCATTAGCAATTTCATATTTGGACATTTTTCACTGAGAAAACCCTGTTCCTTTCTCACTAAATAAAGGTCATATTTTTTTTTCAGACATTTCAAGATGGTATAATAGACAGTGTTGCTTGAAGTATGCACATTCACCTCCCTATTATCTCTGTTTAAAGAATTGATGGGTTTTTGAAGCCCTTCAAAATTTGGGTGGCCGGAGTACAACAGTGGAACAAAAGAACACCATGCTTTAGTGGTGTACTATACCATACTACTTCCAAAACTATCTATTTTGCTAATGTGTATTTTTAATCCCAGTTCACTTGAACTGTGTTTTTCAAACTTTTAGCTCTATTTATATATACTTTAAAAACAATTTCATAGGATTTAAGTTATTACAAATTTTAAAAATTGTAAACTTTTATTCATACGTCGTTAATAATGACTTTTCATGAACCTTTTTTTAAATGAAAAGAATTAAAACTCTTATCTTTTCAGCTGCCTGTGGTAGTAAAAAATGAGTTATGGTTTGATCTTGTTTCAGCCAATGAACATTTAATGGGCAGTGAGGTATGTGAACAATTAGTTTTTTTTTAATGAAAAATAAAACAAATGTTTTGTGGGTGAGTAAAAAGCTATTGTTGCAAAAGAGGCAATCGGCTTTGATATGAAAAAGGGTACAGTAGTTTTGTTTTTGTGACATTATATGCTTTAGGGCTCAATCCTATCCTTCCCCCTCCCCTGCCAATGCAGCCATGCCATCCTTGTCTTGCATCCTACAAAGGGGGGCACAGGATGAGTCAGGAGGCCTGAGAGTATAAAGGGAAAATATTTCCCCTTACCTCCCCATAACCTTCCTGCTCACCAATGGGATTCCTCAGATCTGTGCCAGTTCTTTAGCCAGCACAAAGGGGTATATTGGGAGGCAAAGGAAGGGATAGAATCTGGCCCAAGTCACCTTCACCCAGTGCCATCCGCTCATGCTTCCAACACACTTCCCACCCACCCCTATTCCACCCCATTGCCATGTTCTACACTTGCGGCCAATCCATTGTCATCACTGGGTACCCCTTTGCCATGCAGTGGTCCTTTGTGGTCTCCTTGCTGGAGCTCCAGCAGCGTGCTGCTTCATGCATATGTGGAGCAGGTTTTACAGCTTCCATAAGTCTCCACTAGTAGATTAGTTCTATCAGTGGATCAGCCCTATGAGCTATAAAATGAGCCTGAATTAAAATTAGATGTTCACCTACAAGTCATTAATGCAATAAAAATGGTAATAGTGGAAGAAAATAATACTATTTACATTATTTTTACATTTCTTAACCCTAGCAGGTAACTCATACAGTACTATATATGTCAGTGGATCAGCTTAGACATGGTTGGCTTAGACGGATGAGCATCACATTTTAGATGTGGACCACCATATTTATTCCTGACTCAAAAAAAAAGTTATAACAAAGTTTCAGTTGCAGAAGGAATGGGGTGTTTTCCCAGGAATAGTAATAGCAATGCTAGAAGTTGCATTATGAACTGGACTTATTTTTGTTTTAAAAATATGATAGGTTTTTATATGCAGTTGTGAAACAAGCATTATCCATCTTTAGTATCAATTCTAATGTTCAGAAAGTTTGAAAAAACATTTCTACTGTACATTCTGGTTTAAAAATGAATTGCATATGAATTACATTTAATCTGATAAAAGAATGCAAAATACAAATGCTGAAGTAGGGAAATACACTAGAAATGATGCGCAGTTATGGTTTGCACATCAAAAGTCTTTGTTCTGACCGCAGCTGGATATAATTACATGAAATTATAGCAAATTACTGCTTTTAAAGGAATTGTATCTATCTATGTCAGGCTGCTCACACTCAGCATTTAAAAACATTGCCTTGGCTGCATCGGGGAATTTAGGTAGGATAAGGGGAGTTGGGTAGGATTGGGCTGTCCATCTGCCTGGCTTGCTGAGGAACTGGAGCACTAATAAAATGCCTATGCCTGGAACTCTAGTTCAGGATATACAATCTCCATGTGTCCTACACAATCTAGCCTTTCTCTTGTATTAATAAACTAGCCTTTTGTTACCTGGTGTTGCCAGGTAACAAATTATCCCAAGCTTCTAGGCAACCCCGGAAACTATGGATTCGACACTAATGTCGGCCGTTTTCGAGTATTTTTACATGGCACCCCCTTCGCACCCCCACCCCCGGGGGCGCTAGGGGGGCCTGACCCCCGCAGTGTTTGTCTTACATGGCACCCCCTTTGCACCCCCACCCCTGGGGGCGCTAGGGGGGCCTGACCCCCACAGTGTTTGTCGCCAGGCTGCAAGGCGTGCACGTGCCGAGTCTGGTGCCAATCGCTCCAGGTGTTCCAGCAGGGCATGGCAGACGTTTTGTTGCTCACCCCTTCTCGCACCCCTTCTCGCACCCCCACGCCAGGGGGGGCCAAACCCAGATTCCAACGGCGTTGGGAGCGTCACCGCTCGTTTCGGCGACCCTGGAAACTATGGATTCAACGCAGATTTCGGCCGTTTTCAACCATTTTCATGTGGGGGCCCCTGCGTACCCCCACCCCCGGGGGCGCTAGGGGGGCCTTCCCCCCGTAGTGTTTGTCACCAGGCTGCAAGGTGTATGCACGCCGAGTTTGGTGCGCATCGCTCTAGGCGTTGCGGAGCCTATGCAGAACACACAAACACACACACACACGCAGACATACACACATCCAATTTTATATAGATAGATAGATAACGATGACCATGTAATTTATTATAAAGCAGGCCTAAAATGTATGTTGTGAATAGAGCTGATCTTTTTTTTCCTTCCTCTTCTGCTCTCACTTTTGACCCCTTTGCTTCAGCTAATGAGATGGATAATAAGTGAAATCTGTGCAGCCTGGAGAATATATAATGCATCTGTGTTAAGTGTCGATGGAAAAGCTGGTACAACTGAAACACCTGTACTTTTATGGAAGCCATGGGAACATATATACGCATTATGCAAAGCTATCAAAGGGCATATGCCATTGTACAATAGCTATGGGAAATATGTAGTTAAACTATATTGGATGGTGAGTACTTATTTTTCTTTTTTAATTGTGTATTAACTTCAGATACTACTGTTTTGCAAAGTAGACAGAAAAAAATTGTGCAATAAAACTAATTAAATAAAATTTTGAGAAAAGTTACTAAGTGCTTTCACAGTTTACTAAATTTCTGTCCATTTCTGCTAATTCCATGTCTTTTCATTTCTTTAGATCAAACTTTTTCCCATTGTTCCATTAAAATATCAGACCCCAGTTTTTTGGCCCATTGAATCATACAATCTTTAACCTGTTCATCTTCTGTCTTATATTTCAACCATACTTTATACAATTAAGGGTGCAATCCTAATCAACGTTTCCAGCTTCAGGGTAAGGACAATGTAACTCCCAGTAAGGGAACAAACATTCCCTCCCCTTGAGGAGGTCTCCGTGACTACTACTCCATTGCAGAATGCTGAACATGCTGCATTGGCACAGCAATATCAGTGCTGGAAAGTTGATTAGGATTGCACCCTTAGTAATCTCCTGGTTTTCTCCATTACATAAGCATTTCTCCAGCAATGATTCACTTTCATCAAAACCCTCCATTCTTTTACCTATTTTAAATCTCTTCGTTAATTGTAAATATAAAAAACATTGACAATTATAACCTTCCTCTAATAACTCCTCCCTTGTCTTCATTTTACATTCTCCTGGCACAAAATTCAGTAAATTTCTATATGCTAACCACTTCTCACTCTGTGATGTACCCTGACTGTACAAAGCTTCCTGTGGTGAAATCCATAACGGTATTTTTGTATAAAATCTGGTTTTATAATTACATATCTTCCAAAGGGCACGTCTTATATATTTGTTCTTAAATTCGCATTTGCTTTAATTTTCCCATACCATAAATAACCATGCATCCCAACCCTTCCCTCAACTTTGAGATTTAATAATCTTCTTTTTCTTGGTAACAACCATTCATTCAACCATAACAAAACAACATGCTGTGTAATATAATTTGAGGTCGGATATCCCCATGCCTCTCTTGTTTTGAGTCACATGCATGTTTAAGAAATAAGCAGTGTATTTCTCTTGCTATTTGATTGGAGCTACATTTATCTAGGGAAAGAGAATTAAATTATATGTTCTGATGACATTAGTGGCAACATTTGTAGGAGAGATTAGACTTCATGGCTGTAACAACTGGTGGTTCCCTATCTTTTTTGGGACACTACCCAGCAATAGAATCTGTTAAGCAGGAGCCGTAACGCTGGGCGGGACTT